>CM051039.1:23118000-23718000 GCA_027627225.1 Congeria kusceri | reverse complement strand
AGAAGCTATTTAGCAGATTAGAATGGAATTTTATTTGATGTCGCCATAAGACGAATCTAATTTATAATCCAAAGTTAGACCGTTCACTGTGTATTATTTTATGTCATCGTATTGGTATTGCCCTTGTAATATAAATTCTAAACTGCCAATATTACAGTACTTTTATGACGGATAAAGCGGATCAATAATGTCCAACAATAATGGTTAACTTTGCTGTCACACTTAAATGTCACCTATTGCATAACATGATGATAGAGCATTTAAACATTCAACAATATTAAATAGCATTCGTCGTTTAAAAAAAAGTAAATCTAGTTTATTAAACGGCATTAATCATTTGTTTAAGCACTGCCTGGAGTACCAAAACTGGCTATGTCAAGGGAGGTAATAAACAACAAGTTTACACGCAGTGACCTCCCTTTCATTTGCGAGGGCGAATTGGGGGATCCGCGAGGAAAACTGATTATTGAAAGTGATTTTGAAGGCGAGTTTAAGCCGTTCCTTACATTGGAAAGTCACAACAACTCAGTAGGGATTATTTTTAAGAACGAGTCGACTTCGGAATCTTGTGGAAACTATCAGACATTGAAGTTTGCCTTCCATAAAGCTAACATGTCCATGAATTTCAAGCGGCTACGTTGTTCTATCAAACCATCCTCGGACATTTCAAACGGCGATGTAAAGGTATCCGAAGATGGGATAATTAAAGTAGTACCGGGTAAGTGGGGACTAAATGTGTCGAAATTGTGTAATTGAATAGTATTTATATTTAAACAAGCCTTACTGATGTATAATTCCCTATTAAATTCGCACTTTGCGTTGCACCGAAATCATTCTTGTACGTATTTAAAGGTCGATATCAATTTATCGACTTACAAATAATCTCATTACAAGTGCTAATAAACGATTATTGCTAATTACCAATATTTCGAAATAAATGGCACGTGACTAGTAAGTTCGGAATAAATGACACGTGGATAGTTTGGTTTTTTTTGGCTGTCCGGCTAGCGTAGTGGTTGGTACACTCGCTTCTCGTCTAGGCTGCCCAGGTTCGCTTCCCACTCGTTGCAAGTGAGTTTGGTCTGTGGTCACCATACCGGACAAGTGGGGTTTCCTCAGGGTACTCCGGCTTCCCCCCACAGCACAAGACCACATCAAAATTAAAAATATTTCAGTAAAAGATAGCTGCAAATTGCAGCTATGATTCGAAATTCGTCCCAACTTTCAATGAGTCTAAAAGTAAATTAGGCACGGGTGCCGGGACACACCCAAGGTCCTCACATAATGCGGCTTCGGCGCGAAAGGACCTTACAGGAATAAATTACACGTGGCTAGATAGGCATGATGTAACGAGCACAATCTGATTAAAATCAGTTCCTAAAATACACAATGCATTAGGAAGATAGCTATGGATATCGTGTGCTTTAGTCAGATTGTAACAAACACAATTTCTATTCGCGCCTCTTGGATGCATTTCAGATGACTGGTGCAAGAACGCGACAAGCAATACTCCGATTATCGAGCACCCGTACGCCTGCCATCTCGGGGTCATGTGCAGTGTGGACGGGACCGTCGCGGGCGTCCCGGATGGGTGCAGCTCGGACAAATGTTATGGTGTGACTGGTGGTTATGGGTGTTTTCCATGCAAGTTTACATGTACTAAAGGAGGTACGCAATCGTAGAGATCCATGCACGATTATCGCAGGCAATTTTAATGTTTACATTATTGGTGTATATGACTATCAGAATACGTTCTTATATACACAGTTGCATAAATATGATGACTCACATTTTCTTGTGTAAGAAGTACGAATGTCACAAAGGAAAAAATCGATTGTAAATAGATCTACTATGGAGTTACGGAAATATGTACAGTAAATACCTTAATTCGCAATTAACGTGATCGGTATACGCATTTATCATTTACCGTATGAATAGCTATGTTTAGTGAGCTCAAAAATAAGCAATTGGTCGATTCAAACGGTCATGTTTATTGCGATTTCTCTTTCTTCCACAGAACTATTTGCTAGATTCGCCAATGATTATCACCGTAATTGGGCTACCGTCGTACCGCTCTCCGCAAATGAATATGAGGCGTGTCGTGGGGAAAGCGGGTTTAATGCATACATGTACGTAAAGTGTGGTACCGGATCGGTGCGGACTTCACAGGCTTTACTTTACTTTACACACATGCATTTATCCCGCTTTTTCCACGACACGCCTTATATATAGTAATATATTTCGTCACAATAGTCACCACAGTCATAATAAAGTGAAGAAAATAAGTATTGGATGTAAGTGTATATGACATACCAAACGCGTGATTATTGTAACAATGATCTGCACAGAATCACAGATAGACTGGTCCGAATGTCGCTTTGCTGAATTCACACGACTTAAAAGAAAAATCATGTAAATGTATATGTCATATGTACTGAGACACAAAAATTGTTTTGTTATATTAAAGGGACTTGTTCACAGATTGTTCGTATTTAAATGCCTTGACTGCAAAAATTACAGCATCTTGATTAATCTGAAACAAATATTGTATAAAGAAAAACAGTTAAATAAAAAATGCCTTCGTCGGGACTCGAACCCGGGACCTTTGAGATCTAAGAGCTAACAACTTGTAAGTGATACATGTGTTTTCCAAAATACCGATGAAAAGCGTTACAAATGCGTTATAAGTTTTTCCATTTCGATTGAATATTATCCATAAACGAAACGATATTTCCAATACATTTCTTAGTAATGAGTGTTATTTCGCTTGTTTAAAGTCCTATTTTAATCCTTCTTTATTTGACCCCCCCCCCCCCCAAATCTGCGGTATTATACCCCTGTGTATTGGCACCCTGCTGTGGTCACAGTGTGGCGACCCTTATCAGCTGATATCAATACACTGCTGCAGAGGAAACACAGTTCACTTAGCCAATGCTTAGTCAGCACAGGGAAAAGAATAGAGATAATGATACGAGATTTTATAGTGGACCAATACACAGAGTGGAATACCCCATGGAGATGCCAGACATTCCTTAAACTAGGCCTTTAAGTACATAATATGTAATTTCTTTTTGGAATCTATGACAAAATTTAAAAAAAAAAGGTCAATTTGCCACTCTGTAAACAGGTCACTGTAAAACGTATTAATATAATGAGATTCTAGCTGTAGTTTGTGTTAACCGCAAACTACAACATGGACATTAAAAGCGCGAAACTGTATGTGCCTTCATGGCAATGTGACATATGAATGTCCGATGTGCGAAGGACAATACCATTTATTGTCCTTGAGAGCATTTTATTGTGCGCTTCCACATTGTACTTTTAGAAGAAAAAGAGAAATAATTAATATGTCCGTTGCTTGTGTATACCACAGAAAAACGATATAATATTGCCGCCAGTCAGATCCACATCCCCGTGTCTCTCAGGGCCATTGACGACGACGACCGCGAGGTCGACGGGGAAATAAGCTGCAAAACCATCAATTCTCCGTTATGTGCACCTACAATCATACTTCTGTTATTTATTTTTGATATAATTCATTGATAGTTCTTATTACGTATATTGTGATTTGTATTATGTAATTGCTGTATGCCCAGTGTACTGTTTATAATAGGTGTGTGTGTGTGTGGGGGGGGGGGGTCACTAAACCCCCTGAGTACCCATTCGTGATGGAAATAATAAGTAAATTCTTAATTTTAACGGTTTTTTCTTTTCGTAAACATTTGGAGTTTCGTATTGTTATTTGTATTATGTCGGTTAGTAGCTTAATACATGTAGTAAACTTGCTAACCCGTATCAAACAGGAGTTTATTTATCTTTTGTCCTAATACTCATAATTATACATTAACGCTTAGCTATTAACACATTTTCAATACATGGTTCAATTCTGAAATAAATCAAACTGCCGTTTTCTTTCTCTGGATATTCAAAAGCGCATTATCGGTGTATTCCCGGACAAAGCTATTTTCAAGACACTATTCCCCACAATGAACTGTAAAACAAAAGTAAACCTACGAGTACGTGGGTCCAACATTTGTTCTGCATAATAAATAAACGACCAACATAGTTTCGGAAAAGTTGTAACTCGTAACTAACAACCTGGACACGGCGTCCGGTCCGGACCTTAACGGAGGGGCAAAGGGCCAACTATAGGAACCGGTTCACTTCTACACGACACGGACGGTGTGTTTATGATCGAGGGTTTAATGTCTTGTAACCATTACTGAACATCCAGCAGTGACCTACGTACAAGCTAGCTATATTAACCTTTTTTTCAATTTCACAAACACGGTTGTTTGTTCAATAAAAAAACAGACACTATATCAATGAAAATACTTTTATTTTTTTGTCAAATGCTTGTGACAGACAGTCATTCAGTAATGATTAATGAGACAGACTCTTTCTGGAAATGCATTTTGTTGTTTGAAGAAGCAAAAAACCTGGTATTAAACCATAAGCAACGTGTCTGCAATAACAGAATACTGCCAATTAGACTGCGACAGATGAATGCATTTACATTTCCAGACAGAGCCTTGAAAAAATGACCTATACAACGGTATATCACTCAAACATAAATAAATTAATTCAGCACATTAAAAGATAGCCAACAATTATCATTAAAACTAACAGGAAACCATAAAGAAGATTGTAGTAAGTGCTTTTAACAATTTAAATATAACCTAACAATTCATTAAATTGAGCAGAAAGGAATCTTCCTGTTAAAATACTTTACACTAAACAATTAAGATTGTTTACAATGTTCCAATACTCAATAGTGTAAAACGAAAATCAAAAAGCGTATTTTAAATACCACAAATTAAATAAACCCTATTAAATAACGAACAGTTGTATAAAAATGAACAACTACATTAAAGAATAAACAGAAAAAAAGCCATAAATCCAACATTATGCTAAAGAAGTACAACAGATATGTTACAATCCGAACCTCAACAATTTATTATAATTATACCTAAATGCAACGGACAGTGTAGCACTTGGAAACCTTACAGCAATATATTGCATAGTGTGCATGAAAAACTTTCCTGCTGGCAATTAAGTAAACACTAGTAAAATGTATAATTATCCTGATGCAGCTACATATATTGGTAATGAAATTAAAAAAATCAAAACATACTCCGATCGAATACTGATTCACAAAAACATGTTAACTAAAATGAACACAATGTGAAAAAGCATTACACATTTTCGAAGTTGTTTTATATTTCTGGTCATTAAAAATGGTAATGAATTAAGAAATGTCACCTTATTTTGTATAAGAATGGATTCATTTGGCTGAGTGTGTAAATAGAAAAATGCACTATTTACCAACAAGAACTATTTTGTGTCAATATTTAATAAAAAAGACTAAGTTAACTAACGTAAACGTAAGCATTAAAATAAGTCTTTTCCAAAAGGCCTTGTACAACTAATCTGTGTATAAAATATATTATGTACAAGCTCATCTTTTTTGCCGAACTTCTTCGACTGTTTATTGCTGCCTAAGGAAGATTTCATAAGAAAAGAAAATCTCAATTAAAATTATTGCATTTTACATGAACTGGCAGTCAATAATGTTGAACAAAGAACAAACATTGAACTCCAAAAACTGTTGTACACATTGTTAGATCCCTGTTCTTGGGACCAGATTTGTGTAGTCCTACTTGGACTAAGATTGGGTGTTATACCTTAACACAATGCAGAAATAATAAGGGGGAGGGTACATGTCATAATCATCAAACATGAACAGTTTGCAGACAAAACACTGACTGTCATACAGCAATCACAAGTTTGAATTAATCAGCTAAAGAAACCCTGAAACCTGAAACAATTACATATGATAGACTCGAAAATAAGTAAGTCAACTACAGCAAAACACATGAATGTCTAGGTATGATATATTCAAAAGCCTACAGTGGCTGAATAGGGCCTTCCAACTACAGGCTGTATGGTGTTTGCTGTCTAGTCAACGTTAGCCGATTCTTTCTGCCCCTCGGTGACCTCACCTTCTCTCTCGCGAGAGGTGCGGCCCTTGGCTTCCTCGACACGAAGCTTCTTGCCGTTGATGTTCAGGTCAGCCAGTGCAGAAAGGGCTGACTCCATCAGGTCACTGTTCTCAAACTGCAGAAAGGCGTGACCATTTCCTCCGTGCCAAATGACACGCAGTGGGTCCACCTCGCGCCCGCGCACCTCGGACTTGAAGGTGCTTACTCTCAAGGAGCGCGGAAGGCCACCCACAAACAGAGCGGGCTGGCGTCCCCTGCGTGGACGGAACCTCCTCTGTGGGCGCCTCCTGTTTTCCTTGCCTTCACCGTCGTCCTCGCCCCGCTCTCTCTCGCCCCGCTCTCTCTCGCCCCGCTCTCTCTCGCCCCGATCTCTCTCTCCCGGCTCTCTTTCTACGGCATCACCGCTGCCATCTGCCTCCCCCTCAGAGTCCTTGGACCTGCGCTGGGGATTGGGGCGACGCCTGTAGCGCCTCGGTCTGTAATAAGACAAAACATTTTTTTTTTTCTGTGCAAACAAAGAGGACTTTTGCTGAATTCAAATTATAACACAAAACCTAGGTCCAGTTAGTCATAACTTAAATGACCACTTAAGATAACAATTTTTTACATTTAATAGTAAATAAGACAAACTTTTATAAAAGAACTGATAAAATATAAACAAATAAAGACATTTTTTTCAAAATAAACATAACTTAAATTCTTTAGAAGCTTGCTTTCCCTAAAAAACTTAAACACTTTCACAAATGTTAGCTAACTTGACTATTTGCATGTTGAGCTAATGGACTCTTAATAATTAAAATACTGTCAACACCTAGTTTACTTATGTTTAGGTTACAGATCTACTACAATGAATATTTCTCCCTTTTTCTATATCATACCTGCGACGTGGTTTCCTGTCCCCACTGCCCTCGCCGGCCCCTTTCTCCCCGTCTGTTCCCTCCCCTCCCTCTGACTCAGTGCGGTCCCTGTCCCCACTGGTTGGGCGACCGCGACCCCTGCCTCGACCTCGCCCACCAAACCGCCCACCAAAACGTCTACGGTAATTGTTGAACCTGCAGAGAGGCAGGAAACATTCATAGTATTTTAAATGCTGAACATGCCCAATACTAGGAGTGGTCACTAGTTTCTGTATAAGCTTCATCACAAGTGCATTAATGACTGGTAAATTACCACTCTAATTAATTTTAAGACAACAGCCAACTTTGGCGAACTATTTGAAAACCTAATGACTATTGGTAATCATTAGCTTGCTAATACAGAACACAGTAATTCTTATGGATGTTAAATTTTACACTGTGCACAATCACACAGTTGTGCACAGCCTAGGAAGGGCTCAAAATAATGTGTCTATTTTAAATAAACATCATGACTCATTTGTGCACTGCCTATCAAGGGTCCCAAAGTGTTAATGTTTATTTTATAAATTTATCAGCTATCCTGTATGACTCAGTCAATGCAGGTTTCCAGTTGCAGTACTACCTCCTGCGGCCCCTCTCGCCATCCTCTCCTCCCTCCAGCTTGCGGCGCTCCTCCCTCTCTGCATCCTCCCTCTCGGCCTCAGCCAGGTCAAACTCCGCCCCGTCCTTCAGGGTCACGTTCACCCCGGCATCCTTCTCCATCTGCCACAGCTTGCGCAGGATTGGCACCCTCTTCAGCTGCAAGAGAGGTAACATACAATAACATGTGTGAAAGGTCCGTCAGATATTGGAAATGCAAGGGAAGGCAAAGAAAGGTTGAGCAATATCAAAACTACATTGTTACAATAGTTAACAACAGCTGTTTGTAAAACAGTAATACCTCCACTAGGTACCAAGCAATCTTTAAAATGAAAACTGTTGGACTTAAGAGAGATGCAACGGCTAAACCAACCAATTGTACATAACTCAAGGACCATAACTCTAGAGTTCTTGGAGCAATTCGACCGATTACCAACTTGGCCAAGATATTAGGCCCACAATCATTTTCATCAACTTTGATGAAGATTGAATGAAAACTGTTAGAGAGTGCAAAAATATGTGGTCTACTGACATATGCACACAAATTTACCCTGCAATCTGTGATAGGGGCATAAATATGCATAATATTTTGGTTTAATATAATATAAACAATTGGAAGCAGAGCATGTTTGACAGTATGTCCCAGGGGTCTACAAGAGTTACCTTGATTGGCTGCAGCTTGGACCAAATGATGCCAGTGGGCTTGCTGCGTTTCCTGTTGCACCTGATGATCTCCTTGGGGGTGACGATGTAGTCCACCGACAGGTCGTGATCCTCGGCCAGGCTGTCTGGGATCTCAATGATCTGCAGGCACATACACATATCGCGATCTAACAGCTCATTCATGTATAGTTATTTATGTAACATGATCGTTATGAATTGGCGTTAGTAACGCAGGAAGGCGTTACATTTAGAAGAAAACAGAACAGCACTAATCGTTTTTACCCCATCATCAGAAATGTATGGCTGAAATAGATGCCCATTGCTTTTCTTCAACACTATGAGATAGAGCGAGCATGTGTAGTCATATCGTTGATTTTTGTGACATGAATTTGTTTTTTGTTTTTTTAAGTACGTTTTCTTTCGTTCATTTTCAAAATAAAGGCAGAAAATAGAATACTACGTAAGAGGTGAATTGAGATAAGGCTCTTGGTTCAGGTTTTTAAGCCTCACTAAATTAACTTCTCTTTATTCAACACTAACCTCGCATAATACATTGATAGTTCAAATAAATATATAAGAATCTCAGGAAATTTAATTTCAAAACCATACAAGTAGAAGACAATTCATACCCGCATCATTTTTTAACGACAGCTGCACAAGATATACGTTATTTTAAACAGCAAATTTAAAACGCTTTTATTTTATATAAATGCCGAAACTGTATAGTCCAGATTGCAAATCTGAAAGATAAATTTTAAGACATCGTCACTGATCAGCTATCGGTATTACCTGGCACTCGTGCACAGATGTAATGACAACCGTGTCAGGGTTGACAGCCTTCATGGACGACATCATTGCCCACTCCAGGTCAGCAAAGCCTTCACCCTTGCCAATCCGCACACCTGCAAACACGATCGAGCAATCAGCTTATATCTTTCAGGTTATTGCTACTTGTAATTTCTGCCCCACTCCCAAACTATTCTTGGGAGGATTAATTTTCATCAAATGCATTACAACATGCTCTTTGTATAAATTAAATTAACAGTTATAATGATGATATCCAAGTAAAATTATTGGATAAAGCACTAAATTATTTTGAATATGATTACCCGATAACAATTTGAATGACTGACATCAGCGAAAAAAAGTCCATACGTAAAAAGCACGATTACTTGCTAATAATAACTAGCTATGAAAAGGTTTGTTGTGAATATACCTGCACCAAACTTACAGACACTACACATTTATAATAATGCGCTGACCTGAGCGAGAGACAGCTACAGATCCGACGATGACCAGGTCAACCTTCAGCTTGTCTTCCAGACTCAGCGTAGTGCTGTACTCGCGAACACCCTGGCCGAAAAACAGTGGTTGAATTTAGCACAAGCCCATAAGTCCTGCATTGGTCACTTTTAAACCGGGCTTGCTCAGATTATTAGTTTATATAGGTAGGCTTGTAGCATTTTATTGCTCACAAGCAGGGTTTCCCCCAGGCCAATACGGCGTGTCGCTAGCCACATCCCTTCGCAATCTGGGGTGGTTTTCCCATATCCCTTAATTGCATCGACATGTCTTAATCAGCCGCCCGACATGTCATAAATATAAACCAATAAACTGTGAAAACATTGTTTATTATCTACCCCTGCGGCTCGCTTGTCAAAGATATTCGATTAGAGGAGGTCGTTCTCAATTGCCAGAGTTAATCCACTAAATTACCGGGTAGGTAAGATAGCAAGTGGAGCGTTAATCGATACTTGAATGCACTTTAATTAGCACATACTGTATGCGTCTCTTTTTATCTGAAAACTGTGACAACAAAACGTTTGTAGTTTATAAAATTAGTAACATGAATAAAATGTTTAAATGATTTTTTTTCCTTTTCATTACATTAATTATCTCACCTTTAAAATTAGAATAATTATTTTTGTAAATCCCATCTGATCTGAGTAAATTTTGCTTTTTATGATTTTCATTAATAGGTAAAATGTCGCAACGAAAGGCAGGGTAAAGACGTTGAAGCGTAGTCGTCTAAACAATGTAACCCTCGCAGCTCTACTTATGATATCTATGGAAGGAGAGACGACAGAGCAGTTCCCTTATGACGTGGCCATACCGCAGTGGGCCAAGTGTAGAAACCGTTGTCTGGATGTTTGAGATCATTGAAATTCCAACCGTATCAGCAGTTTGGTAACGATTATGTATAAAACATTGCATTTATGTATGAACGTATTTACTCCAAGACTATTAAATACTATGAATCAAGTGTTCAGTGTTTTTGTTTATATTTTGCTTTGCAATATATTACTGTTCACACCTGTTAAGTATACGCCAAATTGCACCAATAACGTTACTCAAACATAAAATGTTCTAACCACGTTTGGAGGGGACACCCCTCCCAAACCCACCCCCTCTTGGCCCCACATCCATTAAAATATTCCTGGGGGAAACACTGCTCGCAAGTTTTGGGCTTGCTTGGCCAAAATGAACATTTCAATGACAGACTGAAGATAGCTGCATGTTAAGTTAATAAACAAGCAAACATTTCATGCCACATCACAAATGGGAATACTGCAACTCCAAAATATCACAATTCTCTGGGTTCATGGACATCAATTACAAGAATGCCAGATAGCGACATAGCTTGCCTTCTTGCACCATGTAAGGTCATTCATATACGGTACCTGAACACTAGTATGTTTGACCTATATAACAGTACAATGATTTATAAGCTTTCTTACAAATGTATATACATCTAGCAGTCTCTAATACTCCTCAGAGGTTCAATGTTCACACAAGGAACATAGTGGTGTTATGTCTGTGGTCTACACCTTGCTTCAGGAGACCGTGAGTTCGATCCCTACATTGTGAGCATTTAAGTGATCTTACTCAAAGGGAACACAGAACTGATTTTACCTAGGAAATTCACACAAGTGTCTCCACACGGTTCTAACTTCACATTATAAAGACAAAATGAATAGGTGTAAGCTACTGTTCACACAGTGTACCTGTGAGGTTGAGCAGATCCTCAGGATATCCTTGGTGGCCCCTGCGGGTGGGGTGATAATGTTGAAAAGCCCATTCCTCAGACGAGGGGTGGGGACCAGTAGGGTCTTACCAGCCTGAGGGAGAGAGCAATGTGCAAAGAGTAGTGAGAAATAAGTATCCATTCTAGTGAGCAATTAATATTATGCATGACTTTGCTTGGTAGTTATCCAATTAGCATGCTTTACGGCAGCTGTTATGTAAATAAAATACAAATGGTTGGTGCATATATTAGTAAACATATCACTTTAACAAAACCCACTGTTCTTCATCTCAACAGTAATCACAGTATTTTAAGCTGATCTTCTCTGAACTACAAAATCTTGTCATTTTTGTTACACATTTTAAATAAAATATAAGAATTGTTTATGAAACCCACAAGTCTATAAAAAAGAGGCAATGTACCAGTAACCATTTAATGACTTACGTCGAGGGTCAAGAATCGGGCCTGCTCTTGAGGCTTATCTGGGTTAATCTTGACAACCTGGGCTGTCTTGAATTCCTGCATAGTAGGGATAAGTTCTGCCGCAGTGGCAGCACCCTGCAGTCAATAGAAATCAACAACATCTAATAACATGTAGAATTCACCACTATACATTTTTATTTACATTGAAATTAAAATTCAACAATTTAAAACACAAATCATTTTCTCAAACAAGGAATGTCAAAATAAAATATGATCTTATAGTGTACAATAAACAAAGTTAACTTGCCAATGGGCAAAATGCATGTTGTATAACATGTTTAATGTGTTTTATAACTAATATATACACAGGTGATATAACTATACAAGAGGGCCCTAGAACGCTCACCTGAGACCTTGTAACCCAATTGGAATTTGCATCCCCGAGGTGTGGCTTATTTTTATCCCAGGGCATTATTTGAACAAGAGGGCCATGATGGACCAAAGCGCTCACTTGAGAACTGGTAAAGATGAAGACCATACTGTTGTGACAGGTTTGAAAATTAAGGTATCTAACAATACACAGAGGAGGATAGGATCAATTTTGATTTAAAACATCGATTAGTGCAATGGGCGAACTAAAGTACGAGTTGGGTAGTGGATGTGCGTGTTTTTTTTTGCTAATGGTTCTAAAATCATTTTTCACAATATTCTTACCTGACCCTTTCTCATTAAGTCATTGATATTTCTGGAAAATGCAGAAACAGTAGATTTTGATGTCTTCTTTGCAAACAGTTTTGGAGAACTAGTTGCAATGCGATAATTGCGATGGCTGTGCTATAATGATAAGTTTTGCTGATTCTTTGAGAATTTTCTGTCCAATGATCATAAATGATGTTAATGCAGGCTCTGAAGACATCAATGTTGCATGTACAAATAACTGCATGCAAGTCTTGCAACTGTTGGAAATCAAATTTTATCAATCAATTTTTATGGTCATGCACAAACTGTGTAAGTTTGGTCAACAATGAATCAAAAATTGTGTGTGCAAGCCAATCATTGATAACTTGTTGATGTTTTTTTCAAACACAAGGGGCAATAACTCAGGTGTTTCTGGCCCGATCATGCTTGTTTTCGACTTCACCTGTAGCCTTACATTCATAGACAAACTGTACACGATTGGTGAAGATTGGATGAAAAAGAAGTCCTGAATAATGTCCATTTTCGCATATTTTTTTCACAACCAAAAGGCAACAACTCTGGTGTTTCTTGATTGATCTTGTTTATATTCGACTTCAACGGTAATCTTATGGTAATAGACAAATAATAATGTCCCTTTTTGTATATTTATTTAATAAACAAAGGGCAATAACTCTGGTGTTTGAAACACGATCTGGCCCATTTTTGGTGTCTGCTGAGATCGGATGGTCATACACAAACTGTGAAAGTTTGTTTAAGATTGGATGGAAAATAAAGTCTGTACGTTGCAAATGGGCATTTTTGCACTTTTTTTGCATGAAAAAGGGGCAATAACTCTGGTGTTCCCGGTGTGATCTGACCCAATAACAATCCCATCCGAGATTTTATG
Source organism: Congeria kusceri (assembly GCA_027627225.1). Classification (NCBI taxonomy): domain Eukaryota; kingdom Metazoa; phylum Mollusca; class Bivalvia; order Myida; family Dreissenidae; genus Congeria; species Congeria kusceri. The sequence continues at coordinate 23,704,806 of CM051039.1, read as the reverse complement.
GTCATACACAAACTGTGCAAGTAAGGTCAAGATTGAATAAAAAATGTAGTCTTTATCGCGATAACGGTCCAAATTGTTGACGGCATAAGGACGCCGGCCGCCTCCGGAGAGGTCCTCTATACCAATAGCTCACAGAACACTTTGTGTTAAGGTAGCTAACAATCTTGAACAAACCTTGCGGTTTCAGGTAAACATTTTTAAAGTCATCCTGCTATTTAAGTCTATATAAACCATGTGACCCCAGGGATGTGGCCAGATTTGACCCCAGGGGCATAATTTGAACAATCTTTGGAGGACCACTATGCAATGTTACGTACTACATATAGGAAAGCTGTGGGCCTTGCCGTTTCAGGAGAGGAATTTTAGTCATTTTGGTATTTAAGTCCATATAAACATGTGACCCCCGGGGAGTGACCAGTTTTACCCTCAGGAGCATAATTTAAACAATCTTTGTAGAGGACCACATATACATACCAAATATGAAATTTCTAGGCCTTGTGATTTCAGAGGAGAAGAATTTGAAAGTAATTTTGCTATATAAGTTTATATAAACCAAGGGGCATAATTGAACAATCTTGGTAGAGGACCACTATAGGATGTTACATACCACATATGAAACCTCTGAGCCTAGTGGTTTCAGAGATTTTTAAGGTCATTTTGCAATATATTCTATATAAACCATGTGACCCCCGGGGACGAGGTCGTTTTGACCCCAGGGGCTAATTTAAACAAGCTTGGTAAAGAACCACTAAAGGATGTTACATACCAATTATGAAATCTCTGGGCCTTGGGGTTGCAGAGGAGAAGATTTTGAAAGTCATTTTGCAATATATTCTATATAAACCATGTGACCCCCGGGGCATGGCCAGTTTTGACCCCAGGGGCGCATAATTTGAACAATCTTTGTAGAGGACCACTATAGGTTTTTACATACCAAATATGAAACCTCTGGGCCTTGCGGTTTCAGAGGAGAAGATTTTGAAAGTCATTTTGCTATATATTCCATATAAACCATGTGACCCCCGGGGCGTGACCAGTTTTGACCCCAGGGGCATCATTTGAACAATCTTTGTTGAGGACGACTATAGGATGTTACATACCAAATTTGAAACATCTGGGCCTTGCAGTTTCAGAGATTGTTTAAGTTTACACTTTTAAAATCTATTTTTAGCTCTGGTGACCTACATAACGATTTTAACAACTTTGAAAGAGGGTAACCCAATGATCATTCCTGTGCAGTTTTGTAAAAATCTGCCAAGTGGTTTAGGAGGAGATGTCGTTTGAATGAAAAGTTGACAACAGACGGACGGACGCACGCACGGCCAATGGACAATCACAAAAGCTCACCATCAGCACTTTGTGCTCAAGTGAGCTAAAAACACAATAAATTTGTTGCACTCAATACCTGATTGTTTTGTCACTACTGACCTTGACATTGGGTATCCTCCTGTTTACTGGCCTAGGAAAATCAGCCATGTCATTGTCTTCAATGTACTTCCAAACCGCCTTACGAATGGCGGGCTTGGTGACATCATCTGCAAAACCAGTTATAGATTGTTGGAAACAACTGCGGGACCCTAGGAATACCGCAATATCTCGCTTATAAACCATCATTTTTTGGTGCGTCTTATACGCGGATATAAGCAAAAACTCCTAGTTATTCTATCATAAATGTCATACATGGTATTTAGGCTGCCATTTTGAATAGAAGCTTGATCGACGTTTCTAAGACGCTTATATAAGCAAATATTCGTACCCGATACGTATCACACAGTTTCATACTGGGATCTTTTAATATAGTATTATATAATATATATTTCTTATTTTGTGTGTTTTATATTCTTTCTTATCATGTTAACGAAATAAAAACTTATCACATGCTATACCTTGTTTTCCATGTAATACAACCATTACAAATATTTTTATCTTACACATGTGTAAGATAACATTTTGAGCGTTTTCATTGGCTACATATTTTTTAACTGACCAATTGCATGACGTTATTTTGGTGAAATGACGTCGTCAACATGAAAGGACGTCAATGCAGTAAACAACTTTTAGGATTTATCGACATGCTTTGGTAAAATTAGAAGCATTTTTTTCGTTTAAAAACATGTGATAAAAAGATGTGACACTCGTTGTCATTTCATATCATGTTTTATTAAACTCGTCCAGGAAATTTGTTAGTTAGCTCGCCAAAGGCTCGCTTACTAACACAATTCCTGAACTCGTTTAATAAAATATGCTATGAAATGTCAGATCCTATATATGTGGCGCGTCATGAGCAAACAGGTCTTAATGCATGTGCGTAAAGTGCTGTCCCGGATTAACCTGTGCAGTCCGCACAGGCTAATCCGGGACGGCACTTTCCGCATTTATGATAATTTCTGTTTCAAGATAGTCTCTTCTAACCATAAATCCACTTTAGGCGGAAAGTGCCGTCCTGGATGAGTCTGTGCGGACTGCACAGGCTCATCCGGACGACACTTTATGCACATGCATTAAGTCCGGTTTTCCCACGACGCGCCTCATATACAGTTGACTCCCGATGGCTCTAAGTCTAGGGACTGGCAAGGAAACTTCAAGCCATCCAAACTTCGAGCTAAACAGAGTTCAAGAATGTGTAGTTATACAATTGTACACACAGTAATCCAGGGCTTTTTTCACCTCTTGGGGCTGGGGCACTTTGCCATCATTTTGGGGAAAAATAGCATTATTGTTGGCATTTTGGGGAAAAATTTTACAGCAGGGGAATGAAAAATCCTGGGGTAACAGGGCTTTTTTTCACCTCTTGGGGAAGGGGCCCTTTTCTCTCATTTTTGGGGAAAATAGAATTATTTTTGGCATTTTGGGAACAAATTTTCATAGCATGGGAATGAAAAATCCTGGGGTAAGAACAGTTTTAGGGGAAAACTGCATGATTTGAAAGAATTTTTCTGAGGGGATGCCTTATAACGGCAACTACTCTACAAAGAAAAAAGGCCCTGGGTAATATCAGTTTTAGGGGAAAACTGCATGATTTAGAAGTTTTTCTGAGGGCATGATGTCTTATAACAGCCCCTACTATAGTAGGATAAAAAGCCCTGTAATCCGTATTTTCCAATCTCCAATTGAATAGTATTCAGATATCTATAGTATACTGGTTATAAATAGACATCAGTGTTTTTTTCACCTTTCGGGGAAAGGTGGCAGGGCCCTTCAGATGGGCAATTTTACAACAAAAGGGGTATCATTTTGTTAGAAAAGCAGTAGTACGTTTGTATTCTACTTTATCATTAAGCATAAATTAATCAATTGCTTTGTTAAAAATGATAACTTAGATCATGCACAAACTTGGTTTGATGAAAAATTGCTGTGATTGTTTACGAAAATGCCTCTATCTTAAGTTAATTTTTGTCCGATTTTGGTCAAATTTTAAAGCCAATATAGGGAGAAAATATATACCCTTTAAGAAGGGGAATGGGGTCGAATTTTGGCCCCAAATTGGCCCTAAAAAAAACACTGGACATAATACATTTATTCAGGTTTATTCGTCTATATGATTCGGTACCGGAAAACGGTACTACTGAAGTTAAAAACTTCCCAAATGTAAGAAAAAACTCCAAAAAGACCCTGAAGAGATCGACGATGTTCATGTATTTTACTTTTGTTTTACCCAAGCGTAAACCTCCACGCAGTTATAGAAGTATACCGTTTAAACTGTGATGTTTAATTTATTTAATTTCGTTTAAATGTTTACAAAAAACTGAAAACGTGTTAGCCTTAATTTTAAGAGCTAAAAATGGTCATAACGTCATAATTATGACAGACATCGCAAAAAAAAAAATTGACGTAGGGACTGGGGCGCCTGAGAAAAATCCTGGGTAACTGTTAACAGATAGGGAAAGTAACTTCCTGTTTTAACATCTTATATGACATTTTTTAATGAAAGTGATTAAATTCCCAATTTGGCTGAAAACGACGCTAATTTTCCCAATCTGACTGGTACTGGTACCATTATAAAAGTGGTGAGGAAAAACGCTGTTATTTCTATATTTAAAATACAAAATTTTTGTAAAATATTGTATTAATGCTATTTATTTTAGTTTTTGAAAGCTGTGGAATCAATTATGCGTTCTCTTAACAATTGACACTAATCAATCGCATCATATCTTTTAAAGACTCGATGCGACCGAAGTGTATTCAAGCCACAATTGAATGTGTGAAAATTGTAACTGGGGCCACGACAAACACTTCGAGCCTTCTGAAAATTCAACCCCAATTTGAGCTTAACGACAGACATTTATATGAATACACTGTAACTCCATTATATCGCGATTCCCGGGGTCCACGGATCGCGATATAACTTGCCAGGCCATTTAGTAGATATATATGTATACACTAGCCTGTTTTTCCCCGATCTCAAACATGAATGTTTTTAAGTAAATAACTCACCCTTTTCAATGTAGTTAACATCCATTACCGGTATGTATTAAATCCATATGTAAAATATTCCATTTGTATATGAAAAAATATTATTCCATAAATTCCGTTGAATAAATTTCAAATCGCGTATAAAAATATAAAGTCCGAAACGCCTATCCGAATCTCACTATTCACGTGAAGTAAACATACATTCTATTAACAAGTACAACACACATGTATTTCGTGTAAACTCTTTGTTGTTAGAAAAAGCGTGCGAAAAATTGCTGACAGTCATGTACAACGTCACGTTGTCCACAAGGAAAGCGTGGGTGTATTGATCCCCATATAAAAACTTTGTAGCGCAGAGAACATTGAGATCTTTACTTTTGTATAAAAGTTTCGTAGCACGCAGCAACACAATTAGGTGTCTATATCGCGAACAATATGCAGTTGTCATGGGTGTGTAGCGCGCTGTAAGCTGATGACGTCAAACTGTTACACTCTGATGTGAGCGAGTCGGCCTATTGTTTGTCGCGCTACAAGAGTGTGGATAAGAGTCGCCGTGAAGGCACGAAAATCCGGATCAAACTGGATATATTTATGAGCATTTGGTAATAGGAAAATATTGAAGTACATAAAAATTCGGGATCCATGGCCGTTTCGCGATATAACGGATCGCGATATAGCGGATCTGCAGAGTATATAGAAGTAAAAGGTGTGATTGCAATTTACCGCTACAAAGATCATAGTAAGATATTTTCATTATGGGGGCTACTTCCCCCACACTTCCATTTTTTTGTTTATTTTTTCTTTATGACGGGGGCTGCCGCCCCCACACCCCTGCTTTATATTTCTTTTTCATCAACTTGAATACCGCTATGTTGTTAACTGCTAGCAGCTGCTCGCTGTACTGGTAAAGTGCAATCTACCCAAAATATTAAATCCAGCCTGTTGTACTTCCATCAAAATCAAGTTCACATGGTCCAACTTAGCATGAATGTTTTGTAGCAGCAAACCACAAAGCAAATTTAACTGTTAATTAGTGGAATTATTAGTTAAAGGACTGTCGTCACCACACTCCCCCCTTATTGACACTAAACACCATATGGCTTTATTTCCATGTGCATTTTCCTCAGAAAATTATCCCCAATCAAATTAAAAAAGCAGCCAACTACACAAAAACAAGTCATGCATAGCAACTATGACGCATGCCCAGAAGAAAATAAACACCTCCGGTCAGCTAAACTAGATTTTGAGCCAGTTTACTTAGTTTTATACTAGTGATCATATTAATTTCAGTAAAACATTCCTGAATTTGTTGAATGGCTCAATGAAAACAGCAAAAATAATTGTAGTTCTAACATTCAAGTGAAATGAAGTAACACATACATAGGACTGCAAAGAACAGACTCTGAACTTAGTGTTTTATCCAGACCTAATCAGTGCCACGCCACGCCCCTTTATTGATCCGCCACCCTGCCCTTTTCAAATGCAATTAGCGCCTCGTGCCCTCTTATCTATCGACTGAACTTATTGTTAACGAGGGCCCTTTGTGATGGCATGTTATTATAAACTAATCTGTGACCAACTGATAAGATCAGCTGTAGGGTGTAGTCAGCGTATGAGTTTGTGTCCAGATTTAATAAAATTATGCTGATTTTGTTTTAAAAATGAGCATAAATTGTCTGCTTTTAATAGCCTCGTTTTCACATGCAATTTCTAACATGTTTTTGTTTCGTGAATCTTTATGATAAACGTGACAACAAAGGGCAGAATGCATATAAATGTATACTCAATGTGGTCTTTATTCATAAACTATGAAAAAATACGTGTATAAAATATTTCTTCCAATAATTCATGAAAAAACAATTGCAGAACGAGCTATAATTTCGGACAAACATATTCGGATAAATCATTTCAATCCAAATAATTTTTTTGATCTTTGCAAATAATAACACTTAATAATAAGAAGAACTTATAATATTGGAAAATTAAAGGAACACTGTTACTTAAGCAGTCCCCGAAAATACTATATATATTCTACGTAACTAAGAACTAGGTGCGCGTAAATATAGTGAGCCGCGCGCTAGCATGGCGATTTGAAAAAATCGGCCGTTAATACGGAAAAATAACCCAAAAATCATGATTTTTGTGCAGTTTTATTAATATTTTGTGAAATATTTCACAAAATATTAATTCAAAATCGCATATCTTTGCGATTAACCCGCCTTCTACAAAAAGGTCGGCCATTTTGAAAATGGTTATCGACGCAGTCATGCGTAACGATTTAACACGTAAAGCACAATTTGCAAATGGAATAAAGCGATTTATAGTCTTAAAACCACAAATTACAAAAAAAAATTAACAGATAACGATAGCAATATAAAGAAATGTTCAATACGGCCTTCTGTGCATCCATTAGTTGCAAGTTTACACGTCTCAACTGAAAGCAGTAGTCTTGTAGCAGTAAACCACGAAGAAATTTGAACTGTTAATTAGAGAATTGACTGATTTTGGGGGCTGCCGCCCCCACAGCCCCGCTTATTAACACTCAAATGCTGTGTGGCTCATATTTTCATCCTGTTTTGATGTAAAACAATGATATTTTTCCAAGAAAAACATTACGAATCGAGAAAAAAGATGGCCAACTGGAACAAGACAAGTCATGCATAGCAACGTCAACGCATGCACAAAACGTTGTTTACATTTAGCATTTCCGGGACTGCTAAAGTACAAACTACCCAAATTAAAATGTGTTAATAAACTGACTTAATAATCATCAAATATATAAAAGGAATCAGTCAGTACGACTATGCCCCAGAGCGGGATCTTGTACATGAACGGAAGAAAGAAAAAAAAAGAAAAAGTAATAATTAAAGAAAAAACTATTTAGATCTAATGTGTCCTTCATAACAGTTTCACTGCGCACAAAATGCCCCTTTTCCAAATAAAGCGCCATGCCCATCTGCCCTTCTAGATTAAACACTAGAACTACAATTGCACAACATAATGATAAAGTAAACAACATCACGTCAACTGGCATGTGAAATACAACGCTATTTTACCTGGTCCCATTTCTTTCACAGAATCTGCAGGCCACTTCTGTGACATGGTGGGATTTCTGTCCTGAAACATTAAATGCAAATTCAACGATTTTGTTTTTAACTGCTCGGCTGCGTCATGCCGATATTCGCTAGTTTCTATACAGCATAAAATCGCGTGGTCCGATTCGAACTTGAGAATGCTACAAATACTCGAAAAAATTCCAGTCAGATTAGTAGAGAATGAGTTGAGTTCCCAAATAGACTTTATTGTATACACATTTGATATTTTGTAAAGTAATTGCTAAGGGGAAACTGTCAAAAACTAACTTTGAAAAGTGTGAAAAATCGCAAACGCAAGGCGAGGTGTCAGGCGTATCTCTTTGTAACTTCTAAGCCGGTGAACTCAAAAGGGAGAAAACTCATACACAACAAAACGATCGTTTCCATCCATCCATCTATCAATAACCTATGCTTGTTTATCTATATTTTGTTGAAATAATGTTTACAACAGGATAATTCTAGTTTCAAATTCCCTGAGCGTAGAAGGTTAGTTCTAGTTTTAGGATTTTCATTTTAGGAATCATTAATAAATGCAAATATTGACCTGATCCCCTCGGTTACCACCTCTGCGGTCGCCGAAGACCGCAGATCAAGTGAAGCATTAAACTGTAGACTACTTTTGTCGAAATGCCAATGTTGGAGTTCAAGCTAGTTTTGTTGAAAGTACGTCCATTAATGTATTTACTAAGGAATTTATTAAATGAAGAATACTAAAAAATGCTTTTTTTTACAAACAAGGGGCCATCCTGGCACATTGTTGGCTTCTGTGATCTTATGGAGACACACAAACTGTGGAACTTTGGTCAAGATTGGAAGAAAAAGAAAGTCATTATCAAGGAAAAATTCCACAAGGGGCCATAACTCCGGTTATTGTGGTCCAATTTTATAATATTGGATAAACAGCAAAGTCTTAACGCGAGCACAGCAAAGTGTTGAAGGCATACGGATGATCGACAGAGCAGGAGGGGTATCCTATACAAAAAGCTCGACGAGCAATTCATGCTCAGGTGAGATTAAAAAACAAAGCCAAGCAAACAAATGAATAGACACCGTCAAATCTACGTACCTCCGCCTTTTGCGGGGGATAAAAATGACACAAGCTATGTTATTTCTGCAGTAGCAAAATTACCTTCAATTGACTGAAGAAAGGATTCAAATCCAAATACGGAGACGTCTTCCAGGGCTCTGTTATTTGACCCTGGCTGGCTGTGATTCATTTTGAATAGTCTCAACATATAAGATAACTGTGGGCTCGAAGCAGTAGACTGGCTTGAACAGATCTGCATTTGAAGTGATCATGTCCCATGCTTTGTTGACATCGTTCATCCCACTCGTGAACTCGGAGATTTCGCCTGATATTCGAGAGAACATATCAGTAGTTTTGTGTTAAAATAAATTAGTCGCATGCCCTTTCTTTCAGGCCATCTTAGTTTAAAAAACATATTTCTGTATTTTTTGTGTCTTTATGTGTGAATAAGACAATTGATTAAAGAAGAGTTTGTGTTATTTCACGTTTGACTTGAAAATGGCGTATTACATATTAACAGTAAGAATGCATTAAATGATTCATAGCTGTGTGAGCAATATCAGCAAACAGAGTGCGACGTTGCGTCTTGCTGTAGCAATTGGTCTGGTTCATACTAGAACTTTCAAACTGAAAACATTCAAAACATAAAAAAGACTGTAATTTTATTTACCTGAGGTGGCTCCAGAGGTGGTTTCAGAGACAGACACCTGTTTTACTTTGCACGTTGCAAATGCCATAATGGCAACTATATCCCCATATGCTTTAATGTATTTGGCTAATTCCTCATTGGTCATCAGCACCAAGGCTTTACAATCAATCTGTAACAACAAAATACTGTAGTAAAGTAAACTAGACATATCCCTGAAGGTGGTTAATACCCACACACACCCCACATATGAGACTGAGTATGAAGATCTGAGCCTTGCGGTTTCAGGGGAAGTCATTGTGACCACCAGGACGCGACTTCTTTATACCCAATGAACGCGGTCTTTGCGGCATAATTTGAAAAGTCTTTGTATAGAGGACCACTATACCAAATATGAAACCTATGGGCCTTGTGATTTCAGATAACATTTTTTCAGTCCACTTGCCATGTAAGTCCATAGAAAGCATGTTACCCCAAGGTGTGGCTTCTTTATACCCAAGGGGCATAATTTGAATAATCTTTGTAGAGGACCACTATACGATGTTAAAGGGACTATGTCATCGAAAAGGGCCCCAAGGGGGTAATTTCTTTCAAAAATCTGAAATTTAGATATTAATACCGGCATATAATAACGGTTAAAACATGGTATATATAATGTGAATAGAGTTTACGCATTATGAGATAAAAATCCATGTATAATATTGGTCTTGTTATAAATTGACGTCAAAATTATGGGCAATTTAAATATCCATAGTTTACCCACGACTCCTTATCTAGCATGATAGCGCAGCTGGTTAAAGCGCTGTCTATCATAATTTCTTCGTATAACTCCAAAGTCGTGAATTCTATACCAACTTTGGGTTTTATTTTTTTATCAAATATCTTATTTTGAATAATAATATTTTTATTTATTTAATGCACATGTCCTAGTATACCGCATTACTATCATACATAATAATTTATAGTGCAATAGGAAGCAAATTTTTCGTTGACATAGTCCCTTTAAATATCAAATAAGAAAGCTCTCAGTTTTGCAATTTCAGGAGAAGATTTTTAAAGTCATTTCATGCTTCATGCTAAATATGAATCCTCTGAGCTTTGCGGTTTCAGGGCAGAATATTTGTTAAAGTCATTTTGCTATTTAAGTGTATATAAACCATATCACCCTTGGGCGTGGCTTTTGTTCACCCCAGTGGCATATTTTGAACAATCTTTGTAGAGCACCACCATATGATGTTACATACCAAAAATGAAACCGCTGGGCCTTGTGGTTTCAGAGATTTTTTTTAAAGTCATTTTGCTATTTAAGTCTATATAAACCACGTGACCATTTTTACCCCCAGAAAAACCTGGAATAAAAATATATTTTTAATTAAATAAGTGATTGTTGCTTGTGGACATTTTAGTTAATGTTTGCAATGAACGTTTCCGTGGACAATTAAACAAATGTCCACACCCCAACGTGATTGTTGGTACACATGATACATAATTTCTGTTGTATTTCAAGTGTTAAAACAATTGTGGAATTTGGTCCAATTAAATCAACATGCACTTAAATGTTTGATGTTGCTATATGATGTATACAATGTATTTGAAGTTCCACAGCTCCAAATTTCATATCTGTTGAAATAATACCCAGTTCTACATTAAAGAAGCAATTTGGCAAATCTACCTTTTAACAACTAAATACATTAAACTAATATTACAGTGAACTTAAATAAATTATGAGGTCAAAGCAGTGCTGAAATCTTTTGAAAAATCAAGGTTATAAAGTTTCCTAAAATAATTTTGTACTTTTTCACAAAGCCTGTTTGTCAGCAGACTGATTATATTCTAATGATTGTATAATTTTGTACTTTTTCACAAAGCCTGTTTGTCAGCAGACTGATTATATTCTAATGATTGTATACCTTTTTTGCCACCCAAACCAGGCATCGCCAAACCCAGGCTGTCAATCCAACCAACACCATAGCACCATAGCACCACTTTTCTGCAAATTGGTAAAGAAAGAAACGGACACAATTAATTTCCTGTTATTTCCTGATTTAGTTCTAATAAATTGTGCTGTTTAGTTTGGTTCTTTATTTCAGAGAAAGTATTATCAAGTCAAGTTTACTGCCCATCTAACGCCCATGTTGTTGTTTTGTTACTAGTAATATTACATTCAACTGAGAACACTGAACATCGTCATGTGAGCGCAAAAAGAGAATAAATGACATATATTTTGCCCAAAAATATTTTCTGCATAGTTTCATTCAGTATTAAAAATGTCTTACTCATCCGAATTTTAATTTTTGAAGTATTGTGAAAGAAAACCCTTATTTTGATAAAACTGGAGAACCTCAATATCTGCAATACATTTTAATTTCTGTAGTGTAAATTCATGTTTAGTGCACTTCCACTGTTTTGCACTCATAAAAAGATCTAATCTGCATTTAATATTTAATACAAAAACAACCGAACTGCTTTTGACTTACTATTTTATCAAGGGTAAAACCCAACAACAGTTTTTACTTTTTAAGTTTAATTTCTAATACGGATTTTTTAAATGTTAATTTATGTGAGTTACTGTTGCGAACTAATGCGATTAATTTATGCTTGTTCGTGATTAAATGTTGATGCTGAATCTGATCTGTTAATTTGCCAAAGTGAATGTTTGTGTTTAATATTTACTTTGCTTCGCTCTCTGTTAATACTAAATGTCAAGCAAATGTCAATGATTTCACACCTCAATATCCAGTATTTAGACTAAGAAAGTTGATTAGATACCAGAAAAAAATAAACTAGTGCTGTCTTTGCATCCAATGCGGTCAGCAAAATATATATTAAATCGTACAGTCCGAACAACAAGAAAGACGTATGAAATTTCGCTACAGTTACACATTCATAGTGTACATAAAGAAGGCTATCTCTCATTATGGACTAGTTCGTGTTATATTTCATAAAGTTTTGTTTAATGTTTTCTTTAATGTGCATTGTTATGTCTTATAAAAACATCGACAATTCTTTTCAATCAAAAGTTAAACTGGTCCCAAAAGGCAAAACACAGTTTAATAGTATACTATATAAACTACAATAAATATCAATGCAATCCAAACTTGTTTACACTCTAGCCATAGTTAACGATACAAAACATTACTTCCTTATGTTGACATTTGTATGTCCTATATTTCTTTTAAAATAGCCATTTATATTAAATTGACACATTTGTTTTCTCCAACAATGCTTACAAGTATAGGCCTTTCCCAAAACTAGGTGATCTCCCTTGCAAATTACCTCCGTTATGGTTACGCATGCGCAAATAAATTCCTTCTTTGTTACATATAAAATATTCAAAATTTGATCTCAGTTTTCACCATGACCAAGCTACTTTCCAATATATCACCAAACATTGTTGAAAAGATGAGGACATGACCTTTTGAAAAAACAGCATGTCAAAAAATTCTATGTGTTGTAACTCTAAATATTTACCTTAGAAAAAACACACCGGTTTTGACGGGCATGGAGGCTGCCAGTTTGCGCATGAATACATGGGCCAAAAGTTATGAAGCTGGGAACCACTAGACAAAAAGTAGGTCACAAAACAGCCTTTTTTCTTATTGCTTACATATATACCTTTAAAATGATACCAAAACATATCATTTAAACTGTATATTACAAATTATATGCATCCTGCACTCAACCACATGTGCTTATTATCTAACTGACAGCCCTGAGGATGTGACTTCCGTTTTGGGGTAATTAGACCTTATTGCGAATTCACATCCGCCATATTTGAAACCCGACTTCCGGCGACGTTTTCCCTAGCTTGCCATATAAAGTATTATAGATCTAAGACCAAGCGGCTTTCAAAACTTGTAATGGATTTTTTTTAATCCATATGTTTTTGATTAAATATTATAAAAAAAATCATAGAGGATATATCTTACAAAAATAAATTATTAGAACTAAATGTAGTATCGTTTAAACTCATTGCTAAGGCCACATGTCCGTATGACAGTTTTCCGGAAAAAGAAGTAGTCTCCTTGTCTTAAACGGTTGTTTTCCATACATAAATGCCACCACATGTTCTCTCAATTGATACTTAGTTATCTGACTGAAGAGGGGGTCATAAAAATACCAGATCCACAAACCGCTGGGATCTTATGAATTTACCCTTAGAACAATACCGCTATTCCGTGCAATTGCGTAATGCATTGATGATAAAGTTCTACATGCAGAGACAACTAACATGTCACACTTCGTCTCCATTGTTTGCGTCTCAATTAGAGTTTATCTCACATTTTAAAATGTTGTTGTCTCCGTTGTTGTTCTTTGCCTATCACCCAGTGAAATTTTGCCACCTTATTGAACTGAACAGAACATAATTAAAAGCATTAAACACTTTTTCGCATTAATAAATTGGTTTAAATTGAAGAGTGAAATAATATATCACAGCATTTAATTTCCAATTCTGAAGAATTGAAAGGTGGTGAACATTTTAGAGCTCATCGTGTTGTGTTTTTCTAAAACATACCGGAATTACCGTAGCTGCTGCAATAATAAAATGTTGTTTGTTTACCACGATTCCGACAGAAATCTCAGTTAGAGTTATATACATGAAGGAAAACTAAATACTTGATCAAACAGACTCAACAAGTATAAATTATTTATTCTAACGTATATTACTCTTCTGTTGGCTTAGTTAAGTACTTACTCTGAATTGTGTAAACTTTTTTCAAAATGTATATACCTATGTCTGTTTTATTATAGATACTCACCTATGTACATATTTATCACGACATAGCTATTTCTTGGTGACATATAGACCGATTGGGTCGGGTGTTATTTGTTTCGTTGATTATATGAAGTTATCATGAACATTGTTTAAACACATGACACAATAATAAACAAATTACTTACTTAATCTCTTTAAAACAACATATGTTATAACATTTAATGAGGAGTGACATCATCTGTAGTTATTGTAATAGTGTGTTAACAAAAATTAAAAAGATTACATTATATTTCAAGATTAAAGCGAAGCCTGTTCAAGCACCGTAAATATTTAGCACACAACAAGAATATCTGCAACGAAAAAAGCTTTAAAGTTAAACACAAATGTGTATGGAATTCAAAAAAGAAGTTGCTGTCAAAAACATCGGAATTACGCTCAAACTTTCTGTGATGATACCTTATTTGCGTAATTTTAGTCGCCAGAAGAATGTCAGCTTAGAATTACTCAGCAAAATCATTTCACTAAAAACAGCTTTTATTTATTTTATTTAATAATGCATATTTAATACATGATGAAGGCATAGGTTGTTTAGATACTGAAACCGCTATTTTTTGTGTTTTGTTGCATAATAACCGTTAAACGTACAGTTTGTTTGTCAATCTGCAAAGAGTAGACAACATTGTTAAAAATCAAAATAATAATTTAATTAAATTGATAAATAAAGTACATGATGTATATTATATACGAATTTTGATATTTGTAAATTTATTTTTACGACGTCAACAAAATTTTAAGATTGAAAATAAAATATATCGCATGTTTTTCGGTAAATAGCAATACGCTTATCCCGCCTTAAAATCAATAAATGTCGCCGGAAGTGAACAGGGGACATCACTCGTGATTACGCAAGGGAAGTAACCTAGTTTTGGGAAAGGCCTTGGATAATTGCTGCTTGCTCCAAGTGAACTACGAAAGGCAAACGGTCTCGCTCAGAAGCCAATAATCAGACCTGTCATATCGAGTGTCAAATTAATGCAGTCAGTTTGCCACTCAGTTATGTTTAATCGTGAATCTACATGCTTACCTTTTCAGCTTCCATCGTTTGAATTTTATCAGAGGGAACCCCTCTTCTCCTGATGAAATTTTTCAAATCGTCTCCCATGCTTTGCAAATGTTATCTTTTGGTAAAGGGGAGTAACTGTTAATATAATATGCCCAACAGTTCAACTGGTTGACTAACTCTTTCCATCGACTTAGTATTTCGTTCCTTCGAGTTAGCATCTCGTTCTCTCGACTTAGTATCTTGTTCCCTCGACTTAGTATCTCATTCCCTCGAGTTAGTATATCGTTCCCTCAAGTAAGTATCTCGTTCCCTCGACTTAATATCTCGTTCCCTCGACTTAGTATCTCGTGGGAACAAGATAAAAAAAGAATTAAAAAAAAGAGTAGTGCATGTCACCTCTGTGCCACCACCGTACGTATGCCAATATCCGGTGTTTTATTGCCCATGGTTCTTATTCTTCAGACTTAATCGGCTTTAAATACAAATCAACGAAAAACTATAGCATCATATTAATACAATGGGCTTTACTAATCATTTGGTTTTTTACCCATGTATTTTAGCTCGATTGTGTCGAAAGGCAAACGCTCATTAATACACTTTCGAGAACGTTTCCAGGTATGACCAGTGTTAGCTGTCTTTAAAGAAAGTATATTGCAACGCTGGCCATGTAGGGACCGAACTCATGACCTCATTTACACCACTGCGACTCTACAAAATCAATCGCTTTCTTCAATAATTTCAAATTTATCTTCTAATGCCCAACAAGATTTAAGTATCCATCATGTTGCATACATGTAAGTGGTCGATCTATATAAAACCAAATTCAATTTTAATTGATGATTTGATATTGATTTTATACTATGGCGCGCTATATTTTGATGCTTTGCGTCACAGCTATTATAATTCTCATTTGAGGTATCGACTACACGATGAGCAACAAGGTACAGGGGGAGAAGACTTTATATGGACGAAGCCTGCACTCTATTAATAAGGACCTCGAGAACCCCTATCAGCAGGTACTTCCTGTCACATGCTCATACACCCCCTCCTACGGTGGCATAGATGTGACAGGTGCATGTTTTCATTTATGTCGTGGAAACGAGATCTTATCTCGTGGGAACGACATTATTATGTCGTGCTAACGACATATTAAGTCGTGGGAACGAGATAATTAACTCGTGGGTACGACATATTAAGTCGTGGGAACGAGATAATTAACTCGTGGTAACAACATATTATGTCGTGGGAACGAGATATTTTTGTCAAGAAAACGACTAAATGAGCCAACCAAAATCACATCTCCAGATATGCCAATGTAAAGTGGAAGTTGAATGTCCCTAGGTGAGCGGGAATCTACGGTGGCATAGATGTAACATGTGCATGTTTATATTTATGTCGTTATTAATATTAAGTCGTGGGAACGAGATCTTTTCTCGTGGGAACGACATAAATAACTAATGGGAACGACATATTAAGTCGTGGGAACGAGATAATTAACTCGTGGTAACGACATATTAAGTCGTGGGAACGAGATCTTTTCTCGTGGAAACGACATGAATAAAATCGTAGAAAATGGGCGGAGTATAGGTAAATATAGTTCTCATTCATAACCTTGAAAGATACACGTAGACGAATTATATATAGGATCGTGTTAGAATCGAAATAATTGACGGACTATCGTTGGTTATTGTGGTAATAACCAACGGTTTGTCGTTCCAATGCTTGTTGTCAAACCATTCAGGCTATTGCCCTCGTGGTTTAATTCCTATGCATCGGAACTCCAAACCGTTGGTTATTACCGCAATATCCAACGCTTACCTGTCAATTATTTCTTAAGCATACGACATCGTAATAAAAATTAATTGGTAAGTAACGAACACAAGTTAATTATCTAAATTAATTAACAAGTCAATCTGCAACGAGCCATGCAGAATAATCGATGAAGCGCGGTAGTTAGGAGCATCGATTGTTAGTGAATCGTAGCCTACCTAGTCAAAAGTAGGTCAGACGATGCGCGCTCTCGATTTTCCATACTACAGTCTAAAATCAATACATTGCAGTAATGTATTGTCAAAGTATTCAGAATAAGATTCGGTCTCAAGAAATAACACTTTCGCAACGAGTGAAAACTGACCGATGTAGCGCATTAATTTAGTTGTCTTATTCCAGAACACCCAGGTGAATATTTCGGTTACATACAAGTAAATAGCGAAAATTGGGGTGTCATTAATTTGACGTAACGTTTTTAATAAATTGACATTTTTTAGAAACTGTAATTGTAATAATTCACATGATATACACACTATAATACACATGACATACATTATCTAAAATAATGAAAACGTAAGAAAACAGGCGTGATTTTTTGCTGTTTTGAGTTCGGGTTTCGATTTACTGACTCGTAGCCTGACTAGAAAAGAAGTAGTTTTTCGCGATACCTGTTTTGGAAATTGCCCTCTCAAAAGACCGTTGGCTTCCGCCAACAGTCTAAACATGCACATGTCACATCTATGCCACCGCACACTTCTGTCCTACTACACAGAGCTGTCGGTCCTAGACACTGAGCCAGGATCGACAACTCAAGGGAGCAATCTCTGTGTATAGTGAAGAGCAGCTATGGTCATTGTTGATTAATGACCCTTTAACGACCGCCTATTACATATACACTTGCTTCTCACCGTGGCAGCCCGGATTCCATTACGGCTTGTATGACTGTATAGTATGCTCGAAGTAATTATGAGTGCTTACCATTAACGAATACTACTTGTAGTAGTTTATATAGTTTCAATAATGGCCAAATACATGTATACATGTAGTCGTTTTGTTGTCGCTTGCTTGAATATTTGCTTGAAGCGAGTACTATAAAATTATAGTATCAATGAACGCAGTTGTACATTATTTCAGGTGATTCAAATTCTTGGCGAAACTCTGGAGTGTTTCGATGATGATAAGATAATACCGGCCTACGGGTTCGGTGATATAACCACCAAAGATCAGGGGATATTCGCTCTTAAAGAGGCAAGAGCCCTGTGCGTGTATATTATAATTAGGCGTAAAAAAATGTTTGTTTCAGGTAACCCGACCTACCCTAAATAAATGCCCCGACCCTAGAACATTTTATTGGGTTTGTCATGTTGATTTTTGGTTTATTTTACCGTTTTCCATAATTAAATGCGTTTTTGGATAAATAAGTGTTTTGTTTTGATAGTATCCACTTATAAACAATTTTTAAGGGTATTACTGATACGTTTTGAATATTTATTCAGTTTTAGAATCTTAAATTTGACCATTTACCAAAAAAAATAAAAAATCCGGACCTACCTACCCTAATTTTTTTGGGCATGTTACCTTAAACAAACATATTTTTTTTTACCCCTTACTACTTCCGCATGAACGTACGTTTTGATCCAAATATTTGAAGCCTATAATATATACATTAGTCAGGCAACCCTTTCCTCTGTTTTGAAACGAATGCATTTCTTTATTCAAAGGTCATGATTATATGAAACGGCTTTATTACTATTGACGTGTGGTTATTAACCTTACTATTGACGTGAGGTTATTTACCTTACTGTTGACGTGTGGTTATTTACCTTACTATTGACGTGAGGTTATTTACCTTACTGTTGACGTGTGGTTATTTACCTTACTATTGACGTGAGGTTATTAACCTTACTATTGACGTGTGGTTATTAACCTTACTATTGACGTGTGGTTATTTTCCTTACTGTTGATGTGTGGTTATTAACCTTACTATTGACGTGTGGTTATTAACCTTACTATTGACGTGTGGTTATTAACCTTACTATTGACGTGTGGTTATTTACCTTACTATTGACGTGAGGTTATTAACCTTACTATTGACGTGTGGTTATTAACCTTACTATTGACGTGTGGTTATTTTCCTTACTGTTGATGTGTGGTTATTAACCTTACTATTGACTTGTGGTTATTAACCTTACTATTGACGTGAGGTTATTAACCTTACTATTGACGTGTGGTTATTTTCCTTACTGTTGATGTGTGGTTATTTACCTTACTATTGACGTGTGGTTATTAACCTTACTATTGACGTGTGGTTATTAACCACCTTACTATTGACGTGTGGTTATTTTCCTTACTGTTGATGTGTGGTTATTAACCTTACTATTGACGTGAGGTTATTAACCTTACTGTTGACGTGAGGTTATTAACCTTACTGTTGACGTGAGGTTATTAACCCAACTGTTGACGTGTGGTTATTAACCTTACTATTGACGTGAGGTTATTAACCTTACTGTTGACGTGTGGTTATTTGCCTTACTATTGACGTATGCTTATTAACATATACGTATAATAACGTGTAATGCATTTGATAACGCACATGCTATTCCATATACATTAACTGCAGCAATTGAAATGGACTTCATTTTATTAACACGGAAGTTATCTTTTGAAAAATAAATATGTTACACTCGTATTTTCCACGCATATTTAGGAAGAAGTAAGTGGTGGTTTATTGACATACAAAACCACAGAAATTGGACATTTAATCCTGAAAATACTTCACAATCAATGCGATGCATATGTGGGAAACTATACGCGTAGTGCATGGTGCATATTCTGTGAGTCAAATACAAACGAACGTGTCGTATATATAATATACAAAGAATGTTTATAGCCCGTTGGAATATTTCACAGCATCGTCTACGTCTACCCCACTTCTCGCATGTCACACCTAACGTTGTCTGGTGCACGTCATAACTAACGTTAACGTTTTTTATTTACGTCATACCTAACGTTATCTGAGGTCGCATTCCAGAAACATCTTGAATTAAATCTTATCTTTAACTTAATTATCATTATTTTTCCTTAATTTTATATTCACGCAAATGTCTTTGCGCTTATGGATAATTTATTATTAACTATGTTATTCACACATGTTTACTTAGTTGAAAAGAACTCGCAAAATAATATTTAGTTTTTGGGATATCGCAAACAATAATGAGAACATAAGTGAACATATTTAAAGATAACGTCACATCTCACGTTGTCTATTGTGCGTAACATTTAACGTTTTCTGATGACGTCACACCTAACGTTGTCTGATGTACGTTACACCCAACGTTGTCTAATGTACGTCACATCCATAGTTGTCTGATGTATGTCACACCTAACGTTGTCTGGTGTACGTCACACCTAACGTTGTCTGGTGTACGCCACACCTAACGTTGTCTTGTTTACAAAACAACTAACGTTGTCTGGTGTACGTCCAACCTAATGTTGTCTGGTGTACGTCACACCTAACGTTGTCTGGTGTACGTCACACCTAACGTTGTCTGATGTACGCCACACCTAATGTTGTCTGGTGTACGTCACACCTAACGTTGTCTGATGTATGTCACACCTAACGTTGTCTGGTGTACGTCACACCTAACGTTGTCTGGTGTACGTCACACCTAACGTTGTCAAGTGTACGTCACACCTAACATTGTCTTGTTTACAAAACAACTAACGTTGTCTGGTGTACGTCACACCTAATGTTGTCTGGTGTACGTAACACCTAATATTGTCTGATGTACGACACACCCAACGTTGTCTGATGTAGGTTACACCTCATGTTGTCTGATGTACGTCAAACTCAACGTTGTCTGGTGTACGCCACACCTCATTTTGTCTGATGTGCGTCAAATCTAACGGTTTCTGATAACATGACTCCCACCGTTTTCTGATGTACGTCGAACCCAACGTTTTCTGATGTACGTCAAACTCAGCGTTGGCTGGTCTACGGCACACCCAACGTTAGCTGGTGTACGTCACACAAACGTCTTCTGTTGAACGTCACACCTTACGTCGTCTGGTGTACGTTACACCTAGCGTTGACTGGTCTACGTCATACACCTAACGTAGTCTGGTCTACGTCACTCCCAACGTTGTTTGGTGTACGTCACACCCAACGTTTTATGAGGTACGTCACACCCTACGTTGTCTGGTGTACGTCACACCCAACGTCGTTTGATGTACGTCACATCTAAGGTCGTCTGGGGTACGTCGCACCCAACGCCGTCTGGTGTACGTCACCTAACGTCCTCTGGTAAACGTCACACCTAACGTTGTCTGAGGTTAGTCACACCCGACGTTGTCTGTTGTACGTAACACCTAACATCGAACTTTTGTGTACTTTCCACAGAGCGAGTGCCGCGGTTTCAAGGAAGTGCTGGAGACGTACAACGCCATCATCCCCACCGTGAAGCTCCACGGACCCACCAACTTCGCACCGCTCATTTACACGGCTATACAGATCGTGCAGGAAACCCAAAAAGTGTGTATATATCCCAGTTATAGATTAGTGAAAACAAAGAAAACTAATAATGGTACAAATGCTAATGCTAACAAGTATGTAATTAATGCTCCTCGTGATATAATGATAGTTTTATTATAACACACGTTAGTATCTATTCTTCTGCTACTTTTATCATGTATATTGACAATAATGCATTTTAAGTTGTAACGATTTAACAACTTTTGAATTTATTTACATGTCCATCAAAAGAGTGTTGATGTAAAATGTTGTGAAACAATGTCTTTTTCAGTACCACATTCTGGTGATTGTAGCTGACGGTCAAGTGACGGCGGAAGAAGAAACACAACAGGCCATCGTATCTGCCTCCCACCACCCACTGTCCATCATTGCCATCGGCAAGGCATGCGTGACATTCTGTATATCCTATGTCCATCATTGTCATCGGTAAGGCATGGTTGACATTGTGTGTATCCTATGTCCATCATTGTCATCGGTAAGGCATGCGTGACATTCTGTATATCCTCTGTCCATAATTGTCATCGGTAAGGCATGGGTGACATTGCGTATGTCCATCATTGTCATAGGTAAGGCATGGGTGACATTGTGTGTATTCTCTTATCATTTTCATCGGTAAGGCGTGGGTGCCATAGTGTGTATCCTATGTCCATCGATCATTGTCATCGGTAAAGTATTGGCGACATTCTGTATATTCTATGTCCATCATTGTCATCGGTAAAGTGTTGTTGTCATTCTCTATATCCTATATCCATCATTGTCATCGGTAAGGCATGGGTGGCATTGAGTGTATCATATGTCCATCATTGTCATCGGCAAGGTATTGGTGTCATTCTGCATATCCATTGATCATTGTCATCGGTAAAGTATTGGTGACATTCTTTATATCCTATATCTATCATTGTCATCGGTAAGGCATAGGTGACATGTTGTATATCCTATGTCCATCATTTTCATCGGTAAGGCATGAGTAACATTGTGTGTATCCTCTGCCCATCATTGTCATCGGTAAAATCTTGGTGTCATTCTGTATATCATATGTCCATCATTGTCATCGGTAAGGCATGAGTGACATTGTGTGTATCATATGTCCATCATTGTCATCGGTAAGGTATTGATGTCATTCTGTATATCCTATGTCCGTCATTGTAATCGGTAAGGCATGGGTGACATTCTGTATATCATCTGTCCATCATTGTCATCGGTAAGGCATGGTAATATTGTGCATAAAATATGTCCATCATTGTCATCGGTAAGGCATGGGTAATATTGTATGTATCCTCTGTCCATCATTGTCATCGGTAAGACATGGTAATATTGTGTGTATTCTCTGTCCATCATTGTCATCGGTAAGGTATGGTAATATTGTATGTATCCTCTGTCCATCATTGTCATCGGTAAGACATGGTAATATTGTATGTATCCTCTGTCCATCATTGTCATCGGTAAGACATGGTAATATTGTGTGTATTCTCTGTCCATCATTGTCATCGGTACGGTATGGTAATATTGTGTATAACCTCTGTCCATCATTGTCATCGGTAAGGCATGTGTAACATTGTGTGTATTCTCTGTCCATCATTGTCATCGGTAAGGTATGGTAATATTGTGTATATCCTCTGTCCATCATTGTCATCGGTAAGGTATTGATGTCATTCTGTATATCCTATATCCATCTTTGTCATCGGTAACGCATGGGTGACATTCTTATATCCTCTGTCCATCATTGTCATCGGTAAGGCATGAGTAATATTGTGTGTATCCTCTGTTCATCATTGTCATCGGTTATGCATGGGTAATATTGTGTGTATCCTCTGTTCATTATTATCATCGGTAAGGCATGGGTAATATTGTGTGTATTCTCTGTCCATCATTGTCTTCGGTAAGGCATGGGTAGTATTGTGTGTATTCTATGCCCATCATTGTCCTCGGTAAGGTACTTGTGACACTCTGTATATCAACACTGGGTAGTATTGTGTGTATTCTCTGTCCATCATTTTCATCGGTAAGGCATGGGTAGTATTGTGTGTATCCTCTGTCCACCATTGTAATTGGTAAGGCATGGGTGACATTGTATGTATCCTCTGTCTGAAGGTGTCACGTGTTAAGCACTGGTGTAATTTTTGGTGTAGATGTGTGTATCTGTTTAATTAAATTCATGGCCATGATAGGAACATTAGTTAATAGCCTAGTTTAAGGAATGTCTGGCCACTCCATGGGGTATTCCACTCAGTGTATTGGTCCACCATAAAATCTCTTATCATAACCTGCAAGCTTTTCTCTCAGCTGATTGAGCAATGGCTTTGGGCACTATTTCAATATATCTCTACCTCTGCAGCAGTGTATTATCTCAGCTGGTAAGGGTCACCACACTGTGACCACAGTAGGGTGTGTATTGTTTGTTTGTTTTTTTGTTGTTGTTTTTTTTTGGGGGGGGGTGTCAAATAAAGAAGGATTAAACTAGGCCTTTAGGGTTAAGCTTCAAAAGCAAATATTTATCTCCACTCGGCCTTTGGCAAACTGCAACACGCTAGGACTACATTACATACAGGACTACATTGCTTAGTAGACATACTTCCTATTTAGGATGGTGTACACAAAGTTTGCCACTGTTTTCGCAGAAGTAGGCGAGGGCCCGTGGGGTATTATAAAGGAGTTCGATGACCGACTTCCGGCGCGGGTGTTCGACAACTTCCAGTTCGTAGACTTCAACGATGTGATGACGACCAACAGCTACACGCCCGCCGCCATCGCCCTCCAGTGCCTCATGGAAATCCCCGACCAGTACAATGCCATTAAGGAGCTCGGCTACCTGGATTGACCGGCTGTCACGTGGTCAGTGCGTTGCTAGGGTGCTAGTCACGTGGATAAAATGGACTTCGTAAAAGATTTTGGAAGGATACTAGTTTACCGACGGACGATGTTTTTTTGGTGGGGTTGAAGAAATATAGACTCAAACAGATCTGTGGTTCGGTGCATTGTTTTGGAATATGCGCAGTAGACCAACTCGGTCAGATTGTTTATACATGTATTACATTTACGATATTTTATGATACAGATGTATTTATCTTATTGATAGTTTAACCTACTGGGTATACATAAACACAGTTTGTATCATACAGCGTTTGCTACGCATGGTATCGCATTGTTTAGATGCGATTTGACACTGATGTGAACTATGAAGGTTACATAGCTCATAAAAGTGATTCAGATATCAGTTGTTTGTCAAGTTCTGTGCACATTTTATAACATATATGGTCATAGAATAACAACCAAAATAAAACAAAAAACATCATTCTGTATTGAAAGATTCTCGTAAAATTGAAAATCTCTTATCTGAGGAGTGGGGTAGGAAACCCGGGCTTAATGCACCTGCACGGCTCCAGTACGACACTTTCCGCATACTGTGGATTTATGCATAGAATAGACGTCCTTGAAACATTAAATACCATCAAAGCGGAAAGTGCCGCCCCGGATTACCCTGTGCGGACTGCACAGGCTAATACGGGACGACACTTTACGCACATTCATTAAGCCCGAGTTTCCCGCGACACGCCTCATTTATAAACACTTCACATACTATATAGGAGTTCAATTGCTGAACATATCATACTCGTATTTATAGCGTAAACTTGTAGATGACATTTTGCTAAAAAAATCCAGTCTGTTCTAACTAGCAGAGCCTAATATTACGGTATATCATTCTGTACAATGGACTAGAAAACTGACAATACGACTGGGGGCACAACTCTGTGAATGTGTGTTTTAAAATTGTGTAGGAACATTTTAATCGGTAGACAACAGCACATTGATATGTGTGATGTATACTTTATAACTACATACAACAACACTTACAACAATTCAAATTACTATTACAACTACGTTTGAAATAACTGTACGTGAATCGTTTTAATAAATTGAAACACATTTGGAAATTAAGACATGTCATAAACAAAATAAGCGCGAAAAACAACTCGTTCTTCCTACACCGTGTTTTAAAATTCAGCTTTCAAAATTGACTCATAAACACACACTAGCCTACAATTGTGCACGAAATCACTCGCATTATGCATATTTTATTTGTCCAAACATCTCCGTAATGTCGTCTGCCTTTCCAGACGTTTGCCATCTTCGTCGCGAAAACGCTTTATGCGGGGCTGTACTGGGGCGGGGGGTATGGGTAGGCCCCTGGTTGCCCCGGATACTGGACATGTTGACCTGGATACTGGGGAGGTTGCCCGGGGTACTGACCGTAGGGCATTGGCTGCTGGACAGCACCCATTTCTGTAATACAAAGGACCTTTAAGGTCATTGGGTTTTATGTGCATCTGCGATCCAATTTACTGCATCCAGCTACCAATACGTTATTTTTTGATCGACAAGCTTACCATTACGTAGTTACGTAATTCTTACGTAGTTTTTGAATGGTAGTTGTAGATTTATATTTTTGCAATGCTCCAACTTAAGATAATTTTCGCAAGAAATCTCTCATGACACCAAATCTCTCTCATGTAGAGAAATATCAAGCGTACTTACGTTGACCACTGGATATGACAGTGACCCCCGGGTTCACAGCTCCAGTCTGAACCATCATGGGACGCCGATATCGACGACAGCACACCACGATTATAACGCAAAAGACGATAAATATTGTCGTACCCACAACTAAACCAGCTATTCCTCCCCCGCTCCTGCATAGAAAGTTTTGTTATACAATGTACCATTTAAAAGAAAATCAAAACATTGTACATTCATAAACCGGTAAACACTTCACGATGAAGCAAGCAGAACTTCAGAAGACCAATGACCCAACCACTTGTTTTAATGCAAACTCTTGCTGTGAACTGCACTACATAAAATGTAGCACGTGGTTTCTGCAGTTTACGTGTTTATCGACACATTAGGTCATACAAATTTGATTTTGTGTTTAGCGTCCTCATGATTTTTCAAAACCTACCAACCAGGCAGGAAAAAACAAACACTGAGTCGATAAAAAAAAGTTTTCTTTCGCAACCTATTCATAGCAGTGATACAAGCTAAAGCAAATGTTTACCTGCAAAATTGTTACATATATCATCTTCATATTGGGAACCTACTTTAACACAGTATATTAACTGTGTAAATTGACTAGTTGCACACTATCTCTAGAAATATTGGTAAAAACACATAAAAGTCATTTTCCCCCATTTTATATGCTTTCTAACTCGATTTTTTTCACATTGCCAAAATTGTTTTTTTTTTCGTTCAGGCATCCGAAAACCTACCAGCCCGAGGACGCTAAGCATAGAATCAAATTGGTATGGCCTTATCCTGAATGTGTGTCTACATCAGCAGAGTTAGATATATGTCAACGTTTTCTCTTTCTGTCAAAATATTACTTATAGATATTTATTTCATACCAGGCAGTAAGTGAGTGGAGATGTACCTACTAGTAACTGATAACCAAATTATTTACTCTGGGTCAATTGAAACGATAACATTTGATCATTTCATTCTGGTAATATGAACCTACTTTTCTCGTTGCCAATGACCGAACTGGTCGGAACTTCAAACATTGTCTTTCGTTAACAATAGCAAATAAAATATATAATTTAAAGGGACAATGTTATCAAAAAGGGCCTTAAAGGGGCAATTTCTTTTTTTAAATCTAAAATTTGGATATTAATACTGACATATAATAACGGTTAAAACATAATAATTATAATATGAAAAGAGTGTACGCATTCAAAGATAAAAATCAATGTATAATATGGGTTGTGTTTGTTTGACCCTCTTCCTGTTTACATTTTGACGTCAGAATTGTGAGCATTTTGTATAACATAGTTTACAAACGACTCCTTACCATGTATGATAGCGCAGTTGGTGAAAGCGCTGCCTACTGTCATTTGTTCGTATGTCCCCTAGGCCGTGAGTTCGATACCCGCTTGGGGTTTTTTCAGGTTTTTTTTTTGCTTATTTGTTTTTATCAAATATCTTATTGTGTATTTTTTTTATTTTTTATTTAATGCACATGTCTTAGTAAAGCGCATATCTATCATATAATATAATTTATAGTGCAATAGGAAGCCAATTTGTTTCGTTGACATAGTCCTTTTTAAGCTCAAGATCGTAGTGAAGTTGTTTACCAACAAACAGACAAACCAACGACGGCAAAACATAACCTCCCTGGCGGTGGTAATGAAACCTAGCCGGACGAAAACTTTACTTACAGTCCATACGAACAGCACACGTAGCCGTCGCAACAATAATAACCATCGTCGCAGTACAGAATGCCGCCACCACAGTAATCAGTAGCCAAAATTAATTGTCCTGAAGAGAGAAATCCGTTAAACAAAATACTTCACCGCAGAAAAACCGCACCAACACAAACTTCATATACATTTCAACAGCACATGTACATGTTTTATGTAATCTAAAAATGAGTCAAATTTACCTATACAACCAATTCCAAGCAAGAACTTCCACACTGAATTCATGGTGATAATTACGTAGCACGCTTCTTGTTGGGTTGTATGCTACGAACTTTATATGCGTGACTTAATGTTCACCTGCATCATACCGCAATGATAACATAATAATATTCTGATAAAAATATGCGATAATGATTTCTAATCGCTGTACGGTATCAACAATCAACTCCGCACAACCTCTGTAACACTCGTTCATTAGACGTAGAATAAGCAATAATCTCATGCGCACGCACAAACAAACAAACAGATGTGTGGTCAGAAAACTGACAAAGCAACCGACACAATAGTGGTAAAAAAAAAAAAGAAAACATAAAGTGCACACGTGTGGTAAAGCTTAAAGGGACCTGTTCACAGACAGACGAATTGACACATTTCTGTTTTGTCATAGATTTCGAATCAAAAACAAAAATATAGATGTACACATGATAGGAGAAGAAACACAAATAAAGATATACACATATCAGGAGAAGAACTACAAATATAGCTATACACACAGTAGGAGAAGAAACACAAATATAGCTATACACATATAAGGAAAGAGACACAAATATAGATATACACACAGTAACGGAAGAAACACAAATATAGACAAACACACAGTAGGAGAAGAAACAGACGTATGTATTTACACAGATTAGGAGAAGAAACACAAATATAGTTATACAAATGATATAAGAAAAAAACTAGGGATGGGACCGAACACTGAAATCAATATTCGAATATTCGTTTTAGGTATTCGAATATATTCGTTTTGTAAATACTACTATATACTACTATATACGGCACCCTGTCCGAATATTTACGTATCCGAAATATGTATACTACGTGTACGTAGTTGTTTTACCTTGTGTCAGTGGTAAATGAGAGATATAACTCTGTGAGTGTTAGGCAAATATAAAGAAATGTAAGATATTGTTAAATGTATTGTTAATTAATTTGTTAATCGTTCCGTTTTTTTTCAGAACCATGAAGCTTGTATCTGCTGTGCAGATTACACGTTGCCTGGGTTTTGTCTAATGACAGCATAAAGTACTTCCAAGCACGTGATGGTGGCATTGTTTAATAATAAAGACTCTTGTATACTATACGGTGTTGATATAATGGAGAATAATTTACAAGTGACGTATAGTAAGATTGACCAGACATGCTAATTTTGTTAAAGAAATTGATTGGCTGATAATGGATTCATTTTGATTGGTTTACTTAGAGAGTAATTATAATTCACTGTAAACAAGTTAACCGTATAGATGTCACTTAAGGATAATACACAACATATACGCCTTGTGCAAACTGTGAAACCGTTATCACAATATGGCCCACTTTTGTTATTTGTGGATGCGTCATATTGGCGCCTCCTACAAACCGTTAACTCGCGGCCCTTGTACAGACGTCGCCCCCCCTGCCAATTATCAATTGGCGTTAATTGGACATGTTTAGCATGTGTTGTAAAAACGTTACACTGCCCCCACCCACCTGCTAGGCAGGTAATACGACTGGAATTCATGTTAACTTTGCAATCAAACTGGAAAAAAAACATGATTTTTTAAAGAAATTTTGTTCTTTTAATAAATGAGAAAATCGAATATTCGTATTCGTTTTTTATATTCGAATATTATCCAATATTCGAATATTCGAGTATTGGGTCCATCACTAGAAAAAACACAAATAAAGCTATTCACACGGTAGGAGAAATAAACACAAATATAATTATACACACAATAGGACAAAATACACTAATGTAATTTTAAACACAGTAGGTGAAAACACACAAATATAGATATACACACAGTAGGAGAAAAAAAAACACAGACAAATAGATATACATATGGTTGGAGAAGAAACACATATAGAACTTAACACACAGTAAGAGAAGAATCACAAATATAGAAATAGACATGGTAGGAGAAGAAACACAAATATAGATATACACGTGTTAGGAGAAGAAACACACATATAATTATACACGTGTAAGGAGAAGAAGCACAAATAAAGCAATCCACACAGTAGGAGAAGAAACACAAATAAAGATATACACACGGTCGGAGAAGAAACACTAACCTAAGAACTCTGTGATTTTTTTGGAAGCACCGTTCGAGTCGGTAGAAAACGACAGACATGTGTGATGTATAATTTATTACAAAATACAACGACACTTACAACAAGTCAAATTACTATTACAAATAAATGTACATGAATCTTTTTTTTTAAATACATGTATACACGTGCAAGGTTTGAAATGAAGAAATGTAATTAATTTGATGTATAAATAAGATACATGCTAGAATAAACTCGCTCTTTGTGCAACGTATTTGAACATTCGGCTTGCACAATAGTAATGAATTAAACAGTTGTCCCTTTCAAAGTGACACATTTTATTCAAAGCATAATTAAATATTGACAAACTTTATTTTAGATAGTGTATAATTAAAATATGACCACACTATTGTATATGAAATCACTCGCATAATTTTATTTTTGTCCGAACATCTCCGTATTGTCGTCAGCCTTTCCAGACGCTTGTGTCGTTAGTCTGCCCAGACGCTTTATGCAGGGCTGTACTGAGGCGGGGGTTGCGGGTAGCCCCCTGGTTGCCCTGGATACTGGGGTGGTTGCCAGGGATACTGGCCATAGGGCATTGATTGAGGGACACTTCCCATCTCTGTAATTGAAGGATCTTTAATACTAGACTGAACTAACCATTGCAAACATTTGCGACACGAGTTTAATAGACTGCTCACTTTTGAGGAATGCAGACAAATATATACCGGTAATTATAATTGAAACGTCGTGAATTTATTTTCTGTGTTATATTAATCGAAGCAATTAGAATAGTAATCATAAACCGTAGACTTAAAGCCACAAGCTCTTCATGGAGAAAGGCGTTGCAATATCACCCTCGCACTAATAACGAGTAATTTATATATGAGGTGTGTCGTGAACAACCGGGCTTAATGCATGTACGTAAATTGTTGTCCCGGATTAGCCTGTGCATTCCGTACAGTCTAATCTAGGACGCCACTTTCCGCCTAGGCGTACAGTGGATTTATGTTTAGAAGAGACTTCCTTGAAACAGAAAATACCATTTAAGCGGAAAGTGCGGTCCTGGATTAGCATGTGCGGACTGCACAGGCTTATCCGGGACGACACTTTACGCACATGCACTAAGCCCGGGTTTCCTACGACACGCCTCAATTATAATACAGAAACGTGAGAGCGGGGCTAAAGAACTGTCAATCAGATCTTATAGAGACAGTTGTCCACATTCATAATATTAGTATACCGTTATGTAGCAGACATTCCTATATGGTGTTTTGTGTTCCCGGAGAGCGATACAAGGTACATACATATAATTCGGTAAAACATGTATATAATTTGGTAAAAACTCATAGATACATGTATATAATTTGATAAAAACTCATTTGTACATGTATTTAATTTAGTAAAAACTCATGGGTATCTCATGGGTACACGTATATAATTTGGTAAAAACTCATAAGTGCATATATATAATTTGTTCGCATGTGAACATGCCATGAACAAGAGAACACACAAACAACTGTACCAATGACATTCCGGTTTCATCTGGCGTTATTTTTAAATTCTTCAAAATTTCTGTTAACATCTAATTGGCCCGCATACAATGTAATTTTGAATAATCAGTACAACGTGTTGCCTGGTTTGGAGATAAAATATCTCTTTAGAAGTTTTGAATCGTGATCGTTGTTGTTTCGGGGTTGATAGTCCATCCGCGCCTGATGCTGCATTATGTGAGGACTTTAATTCGTTACTGTTCATTATTAACAGGACTATTCACCGAATAGTCCGGCTAATAGTCCGCGCTATTCTAGTCATGAGCCAAGGCACATAACTGTGACCAGCAGTTTAGCAGAAGTATGCCCCTTTTTGTACTTAAAGAGGTCAGGTTAAGGTTTGCGTGCAAGTACATATCAAGATCTGTAACTACTACATATATTCAGTTGAAACTTCACACATGTCTTTGGGTCATTATGTTTAGTCACTGACCAAGGCGCATAACTCTGACCTGCAATATAGCAGAATTATGCACTTTTTGTACTTAGAAAAT
Source organism: Congeria kusceri (assembly GCA_027627225.1). NCBI lineage: Eukaryota > Metazoa > Mollusca > Bivalvia > Myida > Dreissenidae > Congeria > Congeria kusceri. The sequence goes on along the minus strand of CM051039.1, from coordinate 23,672,993 downwards.
TCAGGTTAAAGTCTGTGTGCAACAAGTTCATATGTGTATATCTATTACAGATATTTAATTACATGTTCACATATGTCTTCAGGGTCATTATATAAGGTCACTGGCGAAGACCAATAGCTGTGACTTGTATTTTAGCAGAATTATGCCCCTTTTGTACTTATAAATATTCAGGTTAGATAGTATTATATACATGTATTCCAGATAAAGTTTGCGTGCAAATACATATCTATGTAATTACTACCGATATTCAATTGAAAATTCACACATGTCTTCGGGGTCATTATGTTAGGTCACTGACCAAGGCCCATAACTCGGACAAAGAGGTATGACTAGTCTAGCGCGCTGTCCTGAGACTCTTGTTTTTTCTCCTACTTTCAAATTATCTTTTATGCATAAAGAGACCTTCAGGACATCGAAGCTACAATTGTGATAAATGTGTACACACCGGCTATGTTCATATAACATTGAATAACATTACATTTATGTTCGTTCCCGACCCCTGCCAAAAGAGAGTAACGGGTGATAACAGCGTATACCCCTATCAAAAGAATAACAAATCTGGATTGTACTTATTCTTTACCACAGGTCACATTAACTCACGTTTACAAAGAAGTATATTTATTTACAATTTTAGGGAGTACTGTTTCGCTCAAATGTAGAGAAAAGGCATAATAATTACCCGAGATACGTGTTAGGATATAGAGGTCTATAAGGAACCTTTTTGAATGACTCCATTTTAATATCTTGACAAGAAAGCAAGCTCACTTACGTTGACCACTGGATATGACCATGACCCCCGGGTTCACAGCGCCTGACCGAACCATCACGGGATGACGATATCGACGACAGCACACCACGATTATGACGACAACGACGAAAAATATTATCGTACCCACGACTGCTCCAGCTATTCCACCAGCATTCCTTGTATAAATATAATATTTGTAAAATAGCCGAGTCCTATATATACATTATAAAATGAACTGTGTTCGAAATAATAAACCTGTTCATCTCCGCCATCCGCAGTTATTCTACTAGGATCTCCTTTATAAATGTAAACAGTATTGTATCATAAAATTAGCTATACATAGCGGTATGAATAAAATAATGCAAAATGTTTGTTAAAATTTTAAACCACAAGTGGGTATAGATTTCACGACGACACAGTTATAATAGCTTGGCAAATGACAACAACGAAACCATATGCGCTATTCTGCTTTATGTAATAAATACTTTTTCATTCATAATCATTACAAGCTTTGAGGTATTTCAGTGGACACATAAACTCCGGTACTGACTGTGAACAAAACACTTTGCTAAATAACTTCGACAAACTACAAATAAAAATACATGGATATTGAAACACATGTTTATTTAATGCTTTCCGGTAATTTATAGGAAAGTATCAGTGAAATATAAATAGTAATTCTCTGTTTAAAACAGTTAAAATTACCATTCTGATAATTTTCACTGTTTCATACTGGTTCCCGATTTAAAACAGTAAATGAAACTGATGTCGGACTCAAAATTGTCAAATGAGTTCCGCGGTATTTTCCAATAAAAACACACTTAGATTCGTGAATTAAAATCGATATTCTACCGAAACCAACAAATATCCTCTAAGTAATTGGATATTGAATGACAACTCACCTAAGAACAGCCAAAAGTTTGTACTTACAAACCACAGCAGTAGTCGTCGTCGTCAGAGCAGCAGTACGTACCACTGTAGCAGTATATGCCATCGCCACAGTAGTCATAGGCCTCCGCCAGCCCTCCTGTGGACAGAAAAAAACGCGTTTCGTTATACTATAGGCGGGTCGTGGGAAACCCGGGCTTAATGCTTGTGCGTAAAGTGTCGTCCCCGGATTAGCCTGTTCAGCCCGCACAGGCTAATCGGGGATAATACTTTCCGCCTACAGTGAATTTATGTTTAGAAGAGACTACCTCGAAACAGAAAATATCATAAAACGGAAAGTTTCGTCCCGGGACGACACGTTACGCACATACATTAAGCCCGATTTTCCCACGACACGCTTCCTTATTTATTCTATACCCTGCAGAAAATGCATCAAGCGGTGGTATCAGAACATCCACTCACAGTAATCCATATATATCGCAAACATCACACAATGATATAAATATAGCATGGCTAGATTTGTCGATTTGTTATTTTATGCTAATGGCTTATTTTAAGTACATAACGTATTCCACAATTACCAAAGCAAAAACAAATCAACACTGTCAGTAATGAAGAGTGCATGTTGATTGTCGATGACAATTTCACTACTCTTTATTAAGTTAGTTTGAACAATATAATTCTTATCTGGAGGTAAATGTACACCCGTATATCAATCAAATCGTATCACCAGGAACATAACACAAAGATAGTAAAACAATATCAATATTATTTATCATTAACTATAAATGTATGACCCTGCAACAACACATACAAATACAAGCAATCAGTTTGGACAACGACGAGGTATTTAGAAGATTACAATTACAATATACTAATTCCAATCCTAATGTAATTTAATGTAAAAGCGATAACTTTAACCAAAAAATCAATGCATCATTTTGCACATAGGGACCCTCATAACCATACCTGTTCTTAAAGAGCATTCTAAGCTGAATTGTTTTCAGCAATAAAAGGGTATGTCATGTAATATGTAAGAAAGAACTGGACACTAAACAAAGTTGACTGTTTTATCACCATCTTTTTACCGGCTACTTTCTAGTTGAATGTAACCCGCCTCAGCGCAAGTGTCCTAATGTAGTCTCCAATCTTAAAACATATCAGCGATTTATTAGTGCACACCAATGCTTACCCTACCAACATCTCCAAAAAAGGAATATCCAATCAAGTGTCTAAACCTTAAAACATGTCTTCGAGTTAAACTTGTTGATTTATTTAGAGCCCTACATTACTAATTTATTTAGTGACCTAGAAAACTACAACAGGCCTTTGACGAGTACCCGCGGTGACCGCGTATGGGGTCGCTTAAAGCTGCTAGTAGTAATCGGGCAGCCATTCATCAACCTCCCCGCAAATATATATATGTATCTGGTTCCGAGCATAGCTCGATTTTAAATTTCTGGCGGGCATGAAGTTCCGCGTGATCATAGTCAAATCCCATGACGCAAAATAAAATCGTGAACAAGCAAAAGAGAAAAAAAACTTGGACACAGTGAAATCTTGCGTTGTTATGTTTACTTTTTTATTTATCTCCTTTTTTCATTTAACTCGTAATATATATGTACCTGGACCAATAACGCAACGTAGGAGTTTTATAAAATAATAATAAAACAAGAGGGCCAAAATGGCTCTGGGTCGCTCACCTGGGTTTACTGAATCATATTGGCTTGTGAAACATTAATCGCGTGTTATAAGATGTTTGACAAAAAGTTGACAACAGTGGTCAAAAATGGACCACTGACAGCCATGTTTGTAGTAAATCAAAATAATTTGAAGGAGTTTGGTAGATGATCAGCCAATTAACATTTCTGTGAACTTATATCGAAATTAAGCAAGTGGTTTTATACAAGAAGCCATATAAGAAAAACTGACTGACCCCCCAAGCAACCATGTTTGGTTTTTAACAAATCAAAATAATTTAGAAGAAATTAGGTAGAGGGCCACCCAAGGAACATTTCTGTGAAATTATTTTGAAATCCAGCAAGTGGTTTCGAACAAGACGAATTTCAAAATTTTAAAACTGCCCACCCCATGGCGGTCATGTTATTAACGAATCAAAATTAATTGAAGAAATTTGATAGGGGGTCACCCAAGGAACATTTCTGTGAAATTATTTTGAAATCAAGCCAGTGGTGTCGGGCAAGAAGATTTTTAAAATTTGCTAGTTTTAAGATTTTGGTTGCCATGGCAACCAGAGGTTTTCATATATTGCATTCAATTGAAGGAATTTGGTAAAGGACCATCCCAGGAATATTCGTGCCAAGTTTGAATAAATCCCCCAGCGGTTTCAGAGAAAACGTTGTTTAAGTAAAATTGTTGACGACGCAGACGGACGCCGGACAGTAACTGATAGCTCACCCGTGAGCACTTTTTGCTCAGGTGAGCTAACAAGATGACTATGATTCCCCAAAGGGCTCACCTGAGTTCTGGCAAATATTAAGACATTACTGTTGTGAAATGTTTGAACAAAGGTTGTACATGTAGGGCTACATTAGTGTCCTTAAATCATTTATACAGCTGATAAACTGCTATTTTTCTTGGCTGGCCGTTGCCTATGAAACACAAACATGCAACTCATGGTCATGGTACCATTTTCACAGACAGTTTCGGAGGAACAGTGTTAATGCTGAAATATAATTGTCGATTGCTGTGGAAAGGTTATGCCATGTTTGCCATATTGTTCTGAAGAGTGAAATGTATTACCCTTCCTATATTCGATTTCACTAGAGATGTTTTCGTCATATACACTTTTTTTAAGTTTGATCCAGATTGGGTGAAAGAAGTCCCTATCCTGCATTATGATCGCGTATGCATTAATTTTCACAATTAAGGGGCAATAACTCAAGTGTGTGGGGGTTGATCTGCCAAATTTGTGGCTTATGCTGAGACCTAATGGTCATTGTTGGAAAGATGAGGACATAACCTTTTGAAAAAACAGCATGTCAAAAAATTATATGTTTTGTAACTCAAAATATTTACCTTAGTAATAACACACCGGTTTTGAAGGGCATGGAGGCTGCCATTTTGCGCATGAATACATGGGCCAAAAGTTATGAGGCTGGGAACCACTAGACAAAAAGTAGTGCACAAAACAGCCTTTTTTCTTATTGCTTTCATATATACCTTTAAAATGATACCAAAACATATCATTTAAACTGTATTTTACAAATTATATGCATCCTGCACTCAACCACATGTGCTTATTATCTAACTCACTGTAACCCTGAGGATGTGACTTCCGTTTTCGGGTAATTAGACCTATATTGGAAAAAGGCACTTTGGGCATTTTCCAATCAAAAGGGGCAATAACTCTATGGTTTCTGGTCTGATTTGGCCCATTATCGATACCAGCTGAGATTTTATGGTCGTACATAAACCGTGCAAGTAAAGTCAAGATTGAATATAACAAAAGTAGCCTTTATCGCGATATCGGTCCAAATTGTTGACGGCATACGACGACGGACAACGCAGGAAAGATCCCTATACCAATAGCTCACCGAGCACTACGTGCTCAGGTATGCTAAAAACCCACCATTAAAAGTACTAGTAGGTCTCTACTTAAATATTACATGCGCTATTGTATTGGTTTAATATATTCATTCATTAGCACTGCTGTATATAGTAGTATATAATAGTATTTACAAAACGAATATTCGAATATATTCGAATACCTAAAACGAATATTCGAATATTGATTTCAGTATTCGGTCCCATTCCTAATAAGCAGCAATATTTGCTAAATGTGCTTGCATTTGTCTTTCAGTCGGTTTCAATGTGGTACTCACAGAAGGACAAGAGACCACTAATTTCCACGTTGACACGTGTACTACGTAGTTATTTTAGCAATTACGGTCAAATTAACAACACAAGTAACTGTAAAGTGTGCTCCCGAGTATTTTACCAAAACGTAAAAAATAGAGGACGGCGGAGGTAAATCATACACCTATATAATTTACAGATACTATTAACACAAACCAAAAAAAATCTGACTGGATTCTATACAAAACACAAATTGATCACGTACGCAACGAAACGAAAATAAGCGGATGTTATTACTGGAAGATAAAGTACTACCATGGAAAAGTATATTATAATATCCCGTATAGCTGCTGCGTAGATACCAAGATAAGATATTTTCAGTATAAAATACTTATGCGAATTATCCCTACAAATGATTTATTATTTAAACATAAATTAAAGTCAAGCAGGCTATGTGATTTTTGCGAATGTAATAACGAAGATATAGAACACTTGTTTTAGGGATGCTGTAAAACTCAAAATTAGTGGTGCAAGCTTATGGGATACTTCAAAATGAAATCAGTTACATTAACACTGTCGAAACATGTTGTTCTTATTTGATACACAGAACACACTGTGCATGAAAAAATAATATACTTTACTATTATACAAAAGAAATATATATATACAGCTACAATTTCGATATATATATATATATCGAAATTGTAGCTGTGTACCTAAGTTTGATAATTTTATTCAATTCATGAAGGAAACCGTAAGGATGGAAGCACACATTGCATTATCAAATGATAAATATCAAGCTCATTTGGAAAATTGGAAATTCTTCAGAGACCAGTTCCAGATTCTTTGATTGTTGAATTAATTAAGGACATAAACACAAAGAAAAAAGAAAAAGAAAACGAGAGATGAAAATAGAAAAGAATAAAAAAGACAACAACAAGAAAAAAAAAGAGGACGGCGGAGGTACTGGCTCCTCATAACTGGGTGTAATATTTGCAACGGTTGCCACTATACCGGGCAGATCAAGGGTTGCCGCTATACCGGGCAGATCAAGGGTTGCCACTATACCGGGCAGATCAAGGGTTGCCACTATACCGGGCAGATCAAGGGTTGCCACTATACCGGGCAGATCAAGGGTTGCCACTATACCGGGCAGATCAAGGGTTGCCACTATACCGGGCAGATCAAGGGTTGCCACTATACCGGGCAGATCAAGGGTTGCCACTATACCGGGCAGATCAAGGGTTGCCACTATACCGGGCAGATCAAGGGTTGCCGCTATACCGGGCAGATCAACGGTTGCCACTATACCGGGCAGATCAAGGGTTGCCACTATACCGGGCAGATCAAGGGTTGCCACTATACCGGGCAGATCAAGGGTTGCCACTATACCGGGCAGATCAAGGGTTGCCACTATACCGGGCAGATCAACGGTTGCCGCTATACCGGGCAGATCAAGGGTTGCCACTATACCGGGCAGATCAAGGGTTGCCACTATACCGGGCAGATCAAGGGTTGCCACTATACCGGGCAGATCAAGGGTTGCCACTATACCGGGCAGATCAACGGTTGCCGCTATACCGGGCAGATCAAGGGTTGCCACTATACCGGGCAGATCAAGGGTTGCCACTATAACGGGCAGATGGTTTTCGCTGAATTCTGGCTTTCCACTTGTCACAATATCTCAATACTAAGACTTTTCCGTATGTAAATAACTTGTACTAAATGTACACTGTTCGTACGAATGGGGTTAATTTGTTAATGAACCTGTACCCATTTAAAGCACCCATTTTAGACAAACAATATGATTTTGGCTTTAGCGAGAGTGTTTTAATTCATTTTAGCGTTTGAAGACGGTGAATAATATTATTCACGAGGGTGTTACCAATTTGTCAAAGTCTAAAGCAAATAGCAAAGAGTGTCACACTGTGTGATCGTTTGCTATTTCAATGTATGTAGTCATTGGCTGACAAATCAGAATACAGTCGCAGTTGAAACCACTTTTCCTTTAAAATGAATTTGATTATTGCATTTTTTAACATAGTTCAATTCATCAAATCAACATAGTTCAATTAATAGAAAATCAGTTATAATTACCATGTGAAAATGTGAACGTTGTGTTTAGAGTACCTCAGTTTCTTTTACCTAGAATAACGTGAAATACTCGTATGATTGTTTTTCGCAGTTTGTTTGTATTATTGATTTATGACATACAAAATTGCAGACATTTATTTGATTTGACACAATCTCGAAGTATCTTTCTAAACTACGGCATTTTAATTGACGTTACGACGGACCGATGATTGACCTGTCGATTAGCCAATCAGATCGCAGAACTGATAAGCATGTGTTTCATCCGCTATTTTGTCCGTCAAACTTACCAACATGTCGGACATTCCAGTAATTGTTATATTTGTGTTGTCACCCTTTGGTGGCGTGTAACCTTTAGAAAAAGTAAAAATGAAAGTCCGTTCAGTTCTACGGAATTTCTAGATTCTAAAAATAACGTGCTCCCGTAATGATGACGTAGATTTAGTTTACACAGTCACAGGATTTAAAAGCACAAGTGGTGTAGGAGAATTCAAGATAAATAAACTCGTAGATCTGCGTTAAAATGTCAAACTATCGAAAATGTACTGTGAAAGTATGTTCAGAAAGGGATTGCTTATACGTAAGTGTTTTCTGTATTGGTTAAACACGGATTTATCGTCAGGGTTTACATTTTTCGGGAGCATCTTGATTTGTTCTACTGCTCTCTCTATGAAATCGACATCAATTTAAAGAGTGACCGAATAAGATTACAATCTTGGACGGACGTTCGTTAATGTGCCGATCGGACACAAAACGACCAACCAAGAATCGAAAAGTGATCGTAATGTGTACGAAATACGATTGAAAACAAACGTTCACATTTCGGTCATCAATACAAAAAAAAAATGAAAATGGCGTCCGCGGAAAAGATAAAGAACGCTGTACTGTACACTCCATTAATTCTGAAAAACGTTAGTGTGATTACTGGATAAATACTTAGGAAGGGCCTACATACAAAAACATGTGTTTAATGAACAATTGCAATTAAATATTTGACGGTAAAATGGATTTATTTTGCGAATAGAGAACCGTCAACGACAGCAATAAAACGTATTAACAAAGGGAGACTTTGCGAGCTTAGCAACATTAACAAGTGAAAGTATCGACCTAATGTGTGGAATGAATAAAAAAAGCTAAGGATAAATCAATATTTAGGATGATAAAATGCAGTGTGGACCAAGATGACCAGCTCCAATGCATTGTGGATTTAACTTACCGCAGACATTGTGTGTTAGTCGTCTTGGTCAAATGCAACTGTGGAAAACACAAGCAAGTATCAAAGGTACGTTACTTAAATAATTTATATTATGTAACTGAAAACAAAAACAACACACGCTCGCTATATAATAAAGAAACTGTATTTTTTCCTTGTTATTTAAACATTTGCAGAATGCTTCTGTCAGAGGCGTTTCCGTTGATGTCGATCACATTATCAACGTGTTTACTTTCTGACACTCTGTACTGGTACGGTAGATCTTCCCGTGAATTTTACGATTTCCTAAACGATCATGCTTCATTTTTTCATCGTAAAAGGCCGACACAAAAGCTTGTGGTTTTTGCTTGAAATACGAACCGACCGGCGCCTCGTGATGCCTTGTTGTTGTTTTTTTGACGGACATAAAAAGAGTAGTCTCCCTTGAAATCGGTGGGCGTGGTTAACTCGGCTCTGTCGTAATGTCAATTGTGGTGCTATTTGAAACGACGGTGGCAGTGTTGCGTAATACCGATCGAATAACGCTTTCAGCGCTTTGATTACTATTTTTTAATGGCAGCGACGCAAACTCCTCTTGTGGCCTTCCCTTCTTCGCTGCATTGCAGAGATCACTGTCGGTTCACTTTGACAGAGGTTAAGGAAACCAATGGTAGTGGATACGTGTAGTTTTCTTCAGTGCGTGCTCATCCGGTCCAACTATTATGCACCTATCAATATTTTCCCCCGCGGGGGGGGGGGGGGGGGGGAGCGGCGGGCATATACGGGACGTTAGACTGAAAACAATTCCCGACAGGCGAGAAATTGACACGCCAAATGATTCCGGGTCACGGGAAAATGACATTGTTCGGATTTTATATCCCGGTAATATTGGCCTCCGGCCATTTGATACACTTATTAAGTATCCCCGTTGAAGGGATTTAGACAAAAATGCTTGACCCTAGGGTGGGGAATTAGATCCCCAAAATACAGTTAGTGTAGGCTAGGTTTGCCCGCCCCCCCCCCCCCCCCCTCTCCCCCTGGTGGAAAATATCGATAGGTGCATTATCATAAGCAACATGAACGACAACTTCACGTAGCAGAGCTCAGTCTCCTTCGCAGAGTTGCCGTTCCTTTCACTGACATACAATGAACGTAATGAAACGTAGACTGTGTGGGAATACTGCAATGGACCTAACCTCAGATTGGCGATGTAACAATTTCTAAAATGTGTGTCACAGATAAATTTGGCATAGACATAATTATGTTAAAAATACTGTGTCTTGACTGCGTAATAGTCAGTTGAAATGGATTAAATATTTATAATTAGTTTGTAACGCGAAATGATTGAATATTTTTGTGTACTTCTGTTGTTTTCGTTTATGCAACTATAAATGTTCCCCCCCCCCAGGGGGGTGGGGCCGCCGGCATATACGGACGGAACTTTAGATTGAAAGCGATTCCCGACAGGTTTTGCAACGCCGAATGGTTCCGGGTCCCGGGGAAATAGACTTTGGTAGGATCGATCCCGGTTAATATTGGCCCCAGGGCCATTTGATACATCAAATAAGCATCACCCATTGAGGGGATTTAGATAAAAATGTTTGGCTCTAGGGTGTTGATTTAGACCCTCAAAAATACAATCAGACAAATTCCCGTGGGTTTGCCCGCCGCTCCCCCCCCCCACCCCTTGATCCCGTGGTCGTATGTTTGAGCCCCGTTGAAGGCACCTTTTATGCTTTTCTTGCTATAAACGTTGAGGTAATTAGTTCACATGCTTTAAGTGTTTACAGTTTAAACGTTTAATGGCATACTTCAAAAATACAAAATCTACTGTGAATTTTTTAAAAGGAAGTGTCATGGTGCAATATATTATTCCGCTCTACAGACTAACTACATGTGTCGTACTTTGGAAAACCCAGTTTATACTGGAGTAAACGTTGTGTACCGTAATTGCAAGGATTAACAGTAGCCGACTTCGAGAAAAAAAAGCATAAAGCGAAACCATCTGAGGGTACAGTATATTTTTGATATTTATTATTTAAACATATTAGATATCGTATACGTTATATTGATAATCATAGTGTTTATAGTTAGTAGTAACAATCAGCTCTTGATAAGAGAAGTATTTGTACTTTCTATTTTGTTGTAAAAGTCGGCCATTTTAATTACACTGTTTTTGGCCTTACTTAAATATAGTCATAGTTACGATATGCCCCCTGTTTGAACATTATTCTTTCAGTGTGAAACATCTTTACAGACCAATGCTTACAGTGTTTTTCATTATCAATTTTCGCGGCTTTTTATTTGTGCCTGTTCTGAAAGTGGGACGCATTTTTGTCCGGTAAAAACTTTGTCCAGCACATGAATGGATTTTCAGATAACTTGGAAAACAATACGAGGCGGTTTGTCGCGAGCAAGACCTAGGTCCTAGGTCAAGGTCACAGTTCACGGTCAAAGGTCAAAAATAGGAAACAAATCCTAAGACTGTGTACAGGGCTTAATTTTGTCCAGAAGTGAAAAGCATTGTAAAACGGTGTGTCGCGCCCAATGAACAGGTCCAAGGTCACGGTCATACTGTAAGGTCAAAAGTCAAATATTGGTCCAGAACATAATATTGTCATGCATGGAGGAAATTTCCAGTAAATTGGCAGAACTTATCACCCTATGAGACGGTGTGTTCCGCGCTAGAACCAAGTCCCCGTGTCGAATGTTAAGGTCACACTTCAAGGCCAGAGGTCAAATATTTTAAAAAATAATCCATAGACTTTGTCCTGAGCATAATTGTGTTCAGCATGGAAAGATTTTCAAATAAATTGGCAGATGTGATAAGCATAATGGGACGGTGGGTCGCGCCCAATGACCTTGTCCCTAGGTTCAAGGTCAGTGAATTAAAGGTCAAAAGTCAAATATTTGTCCAAAGCCTAATATTGTCCAGCATAGGGGTAACAAATGCTAATGAGGAAATTTCCAGTAAATTGGCAGAAATTATCACCATCATGGTTCCGCGCTATAACCAGGTCTCTGTATCGAAGGTCCAGGTCACAATTCAAGGTAAGAGGTCAGATATTAAAAAAAAAGATCCATAGATCCATAGCATAATTGTTTCCAGCATCGAAGGATTTTCAAATAAATTGGCAGATGTGATAAGCATAACGAGACGGTGTGTCGCGCCCAATGACCAGATCCCTAGGTTCAAGCTCAGTGTCAGGATTAAAGGTCAAAAGTCAAATATTTGTCCAAAGCCTAATAGTGTCGTGCTTGGGGGCAACAAATGCTAACCATACTGAGATTTGGAAGCGGAGAATACAAGAACCATGATTTAGATTAACCAGAACTCAATACCTAAACTTACTTCACTGAATGAGAGAAAATATCTAGATGAAGTAAAATGCACACGAACCATAACCTTGCCCCAGTTTTTTTTTACTGTTTCCATTTAGTCATTGAATCTTGATCATAAAAAAATCTCTTTTGACGGGCGTGTTTTGTGACAATGGCACTCTTGTTAGTTGTTGGTTATAGCTTACATATACTTAGTTCATATATGAGCTTGTTATTTTGTCTTGGTAATCAATGCGTTTTCAAAAAGAAATGCACTCCTTCAAAAGTTAATTTTATTTATCTCCATATAAAACATAATATCACATATTTAAAGGGGGAGTTTTGCGAAATAATTTTCTTACAACGTCTTTTTCCTGTTCATATTGTTTGTGCAAAGTTAAATCTTTGACGAATATCTTTTATTCTTCGAGTAAAATGTTTAACCTGATAGAAAAACCCTAGTAATTTTTATACACACAATGACATAATTAATATCAGAATAATTATGTTTGCAACCAAAACAGCAAAACAGACAAAAATGATGGATTCTACAAATGTCTGTTCTAAAATTCAATTGTTAGAGAAAAGTTTTTCCGACCCCAAATTGTGAAACTGTCCCTTGAAAAATGAAGAACCATATTCCAGATATTCCTAGTTTTTGGTTGTACAATGCACGGCCACCAAACTCTCATGCGTGCCACCAGCTGGTGGCTCGAAGAAATCTCGCATGAGCGCTTCCGCTTTCGTTTTAAAAACGTCAACGGCGAGGTAAGTTTGTGTTTTTTTCATAATTATTTAATTTTAGCAAAAGTTAATGAAAAATCTGAGACAGTCGTTCGACCTTAATATGAATTATGATCATATACACGACGTAGAGTCCAACAATTCTCGGTTTTTAAAAAGTTACATACTTTTTTCTTACGCATGGTCAGTAGCAAACGAAGCGAAAACAAAGAAAAATCACGTTTCTTGTTTTGTTTTCGTAAATAACAAATACTCATATGCAACATATAACATCTGTAGGTGCTAAACCACGTATATACATCAGTTTTCAAGTAATTAATAACATCATAACAAAGATATGACTGAAAATCACTGGTGGCACGCATGAGGAGCTGGTGCCTCGCAGGAGCGATCCTTTAGCCACAGAGCATAATTAAGATAAAACGGCATCCAATTGGTAGCATTTATTGGTTAGATAAACTGAAACTTTCAGACAGATACATCAAGTGCATTATACCGAGGTACATAATACTTTACAGCCGAACGTGTGATAAAATAATATTACACTTAAAACAGAGACATTCATGGCAGTAAGAGTTTTAGAATGTTGCTTAGGGTTACCTAACCTGCATCGAAATACCAAGACCCTATATGTCAATGAGTTTATCATACAATTTATGATAGTTTTAATTAACATTTGTTAATTGTAATACTGTTATCTATAATCACTATTTCTACACAGAGAGAATTACAAGTATTTTGTAACAATTAATTAATGTTTCATCCGTTTAAGTACACATAACCAAATTATTTTATCCGACGTTTTGGTCATAATCCTACTGACACAATTGTTTAGCCTTATGTTTATTGTTTATTTTTCAGGAATCACTTTTTCGATAGCGAGAACAGAGCAAGAAACAAGAAATGTGTCAAGCCATACAAGTTTGCTGGGCTAAATGAGCCGGCCCATGGGGATCTTCCGGTTCGCTCACAATACGGGTATAAGATAAACGATTCAAAAGTGCTTATGTCCAAACGGATGGGTGTTAACTTGGCCACCTAAAAAAAGTACAATTACAAACTGAAATGAGTGCTTTTTTGTGCCAAACGACAGCAAAAACACACTGGAATAGTTGTTGAAAAGTAATCGAAGCCTTGAATGATCTATCCTTGAATGATCTACAACTTGTTTAGGCGACACAATGATCTAGTTTGCTCTGCTGTAACACATTTTAAATGCATGTTAATCATTATGTTCATTTTGGTCCTATAATGTAAATTGGTTAAGTTGGAAATAGCATTAAAGAGAACGAATTGTATTCATTGTGTCGAATAAAAAATTATTAAATTGTGTTGCTTATAATAATTTAAGATGACACGTTCATGGAACAATATTCGTAAGTTGTTTAAAAACTGCCATCTGAAAATAGTTTAAATGCTCACTTTTATATGTTCAGATATTCACATAAAGATTTTTTGTATTAAGTCGCTTGTAAGTAGTACCGGTAGGATAAACGAACTAATCGTTTTTGTTTGTATAATTGAGACAGCACTCATTTCGACTTCAGTTATACCTTATTTTCCAGTATATTTCTTTTCACATGTATATGTTTCTAGGTAATGCACATTTTTATGCTTTAAAGGTTAAATAAATGTATCGTATCTGCTTTTCTATTTAACCATCTGTTTATGACCTACATGTACGTGGTCAACAGTACAGACTTGGTCTTAAATTAAGGGTATTTTGATGTAAGTATAATGACACAATAATAAAGCTGTAATGAAGGATATAACATCATTTTGTCTCATTATAATATCTCTTTATTTGTTGCAGATTATTTTTCAATAAACTCAACAACACTATATATGATTGGTGCTTTTATTGTATATTATATAACAAATAAAGTATAATACTTAATAAATCGTAGAGGTAATCACAGTTTAACTAATATTTGCATAATCCGATAATCTGATGGCATATGTGGCTGAATTTATCTTGATGTTGATTTATGAAAACTATCAGCAGCTTAATGAACATTGTTAAAGGTGGTGACCTATTTTACGGGAATGTGTTCTAGAAATATTTAAAATCTAGTACTACTTCTTTAAAAACAGTATCGACATTTATAACAAACGTTAAAACCAATAAATGTTTCATATATTACCTCCAATCTTAACACATATAGATTTAAGAATAACATTGATTTAATATATTTCAATCAGAAGTATTGTTCAGTAACAACCCATTAAGACACTATACTTTTAAATCTGTATTATTTGAGAGCCAATATAAAATAAATGCACAGTTCTTTCAACAGATCATTTACGTCATGCTAATGTTGTTTGATTTATTAGAATATTATAGTAAACAAACTAACAACTGCTGCCTGCACTAAAGCACATGAAAATATAAAAACTTAATATAAAATATGCATTGCAAACTTATAAAAATGGCGGTGTCACGTCGATATAAATCAAACTTTTCGTTTCGTGATGTGGTAAATAAATGTACACTTCCAATATGTAATGTGTCCGGAAAACATAGCATACACCTATAAATCTAAAAGAGTTTTTTTTGTATGAAAATTGTTTCTCATATACGCGACACATTTGACAAAATTTATGTTTGAAACATTTGGTTGGAGAGCAGTGTTCAGTTAATGTAATAGATGTATTAATATTTATTCAATTAATATAATTTACTCCTGAGGTAACACCAGCCATCCCATTACGGAGGATAAGGTATAAATGGTTAATCTGCCAATCTGATTGCGCTATTTGGTTTGGGCATATGAATCAATTTTTTTATTGTTAAAATCTACCAATGAACCGCCGCTTTAATATTCCTTACATCATTATCATATTAGATTATTGTATTTTTTCTTATTGTATGTACACCAAGTACTACATGCTAATGAAGTCTAAGATATATAGCGGATACGAGCTTCGACAGCATTTGTGAAACGCACACGAAGCAAATTCCCTTTCTTTTATAATTATTCCCTCCTGCGTGGCACCAGCTCCTCATGCGTGCCACCAGTGATTTTTAGTCATATCTTTGTTATTATGTTGTCAATGACTTGAAAACTGGTGCATATGCGATGTGTGGCATGTACATATGTTTTACTTTGCATGTGGATTTTAGTTTTGTAAAAAAACAATTGTAAAACGTGATTTTTCTTTGTTTTCGCTTCGTTCGCTACCGACCATGGATCAACAAAAAAGTATGTAACTTTTTTAAAACCGAGAATTGTTGGACTCTACGTCGTATATATGATCATAATTCATATTAAGGTCGAACGACTGTCTCAGATTTTTCATTAACTTTTGCTAAAATTAAATAATTATGAAAAAATCACAAACTTACCTCGCCGTTGACGTTTTAAAAACGAAAGCGGAAACGCTCATGCGAGATTTCTTCGAGCCACCAGCTGGTGGCACGCATGAGCGTTTGGTGGCCCTGCAATGGCTTCGACGCATTCAATAAAATTCCATTTAACAACCGCCTAATACCAGTCTGGAAGTTTGAATAATTTAATACACCACATATCAATGGCTATTATTTTCAAATCGAAAATCAATAATTTCTCTATTTATACGTTTATCTGACGAATATTTTCGAAAAGTTAGGGTACCTGTAGATAGATGATGGATCGCTTAATTCATAACTATCGCAAAAAGAATGCATGGCGTAAGGGAAAACTATTATAACTCTCCAAATCATATCAATCTTGCAACATCAGCTTTTTACAATCTGGTATACACATACTTATTAACAATACCATGTTCTCGGGGTGGGGAAGTAATCTGAGGTCCACCAATGTTATATAGAATAACACGTAGAAGGGTCTCCTAGTTGTATGCACATGGCGCTATTATGCTTTCCTTGTTTTCACCAAAATCATGTTTCACGTCATCATCGAAACATGTTACACGGTCTGTATACTGAGAATGCTGTCTCAGCTTTATCTCGCAAATGCAATACGAACTTCATACTGGGTAGCTATTGTAGCATAAAGGGCCCGTATTCAAAAAGCTCTTAAGGGAAAACTTAAGTAAATTTCTTAATATCATAAAATTCCTTAACTATCTGGATGTTTCATATATAGGTCTTTAATGGTTTTAACTAGTAAATATTGCTTAGATGTTTAATATTTAACCCTTTTATAAACAGAAGTCATTGGATTTCACATAGACAATTTGATTTGTAATTTGCACAACTTAAGTACAACTTAAGTTAAGATTTCCCTTAGGAGCTTTGTGATTACCGGCCCTGGGCCCATGTTTATAAAGATTCTGAATCTATTCTCAGCCTAAGTTGAAAATAACACGAATTTAGAATTTGTACTTGAATCACTATGCTAACATGATTAATATTCAATATTTTTGAGCATACAGAGGAATAATATCGGTTCTTCTGTGTCGTAATCTCCAAACAATGCCTTGAATTGTCAAAGGTCCAATAAAACAAATGTCAGAAATTTATATTTGGTGAACATTTAGCAGCATTTAATGTACACATGGAATAAAATCCCTATGAAAAATGACAATTTTAAGGCCAATGATAAGATTTCACTTAAAATGTTTCTGGAATGTTTTTTAATTTATGTCAACGCATTATATGCAGTGCGGTATAAATGAGTCATACTTACCATATTTAGAAAATATAATCATAGACAGTACAATTCAACAGTAAATACGCAACTCATTATTTTTAATGTAATCTTAAAAATCAACATATCTACCAATAAGATTAACCCGTGCCAGGTAGTATGTACGTCCGTGCGTGCGTCCATATTTCGTTTCCTCTCCATAACTTCATCTGTCTGTCTGTTCGTAATGCATGGAAGGATTTTAGCATAACTTCAGATTATTATTCCCCATCACCAAACGATGTGTCTCGTACATGACCCATGATTGTCCGTTGCAGGTCAAGGTAACAATTCAATGTCAAAGGTAATACACTTGAGAATGTCTTTTCCGCTCCATAACATTTTAATACCTGGAAGGGTTTTAATATAACTTCAGATTATTATTCCCCATGACCAGACACTGTGATGCGTACTTAACCAATGCTTATCCGTTAAAGGCAAGGTCACAATTCAAGGTCAAAGGTCAAATACATGTATCTTGTTTCCACTCCATAACTTCTTTATGCCTGGATGGATTTTAATATAACTTCACATTATTCCCATTATTAGACACTAGGTCGCGTACTTGACCCATGCTTATCTGCCAAAGATCAAAGTCACAATTAAAGGTCAAAGGTCAAATACTTGTATTTCGTTTCCACTCCATAACTTCTTTACTGGCGCAGTGCCTAAATCCGCCACTTGCCTAAATCCGCCACCCCATCCGAATAAACGTTTTTTACCGGCAATTTCTATTTTGTTGATCTCAGGTCAATCAGATACTTTCCCTTAACAATGCTGACGAGTTTTTATCTTGATGTGTGCATAAATAGATATTAAATCCAATTATTTTGTACATAAACCCTAAATGCAAACAAACTACATGCGGGGAATCTAATTAATACTGCGCATGTGCAGCATAAATATAACCATTATTCATTGGCATTACATACAATACAATGGGGAAAAAATTGCATATTAAGAGCGCAGATGTCTCGCCAATCAAAACCCTCATTGTTTGTCCCACATGCACGCAGGGCCTCAGTTTCAGAGCTATTTTTATAAAAACAAATGAGTATTGGGAATTAATTGAAACATATGAAACATTGTATTAACAACAGACAGCAAGCTGCTTAATATAGAAAATTAAATAAGAACAATAGTCAAATGTGGAATAAGCACGTCACGGTTCCTGATCTAAGATTTCCACCAAGCAACTTCGGATTCCTGCGTTGTTGTTTTTTTAAACACTAGAAAACGAACCTTAAATAAACAAAAGTGGGACTTTTGTCAATAGGAGTCAATACAAGTTGCTTTGAAAACATAATTTATAAAACATTATTATTTTCGAGCAGTTTGAACATTTTAAAGAGGGGTGGCGGATTTATAATATTAATAGAATGGAGATATTTAAAGGATAATTTCTGAACTAATTTGTTTGGAAATACATTACATAAGTGTGTTTTTGATTATTATATATACTTTATGAACTTTTTCTATTAAAACATTTTTATTGAATGGGCATTAGAGATGAAATTAGTATATTGTAACCTATATACAATCATTCTATACACAGAGGAAGACGTCACACGCCAAACCTCTGTACTTAAACGCATTATTTCGCCCCAGTGCTTACGCATGAAGTAATCCCGCGTATGGAAGTTGTTTCATGAAATGACTTTATTGATACAATTAATCAGTCTAATATTAAGTTAATACTGACAGTAGAATTTATATTTTTTTAATAAAATACCAGTAGTTCGTGTTTAACGCTGTTTAGCGTGTTTATTATAAAAAGCTACGTTCGCTTTCGTTTTGTGTGAAAATTCAAGGTTAGATGCCAGTAAATCCAATTCCCATAGGGTCCCATTATAAAACGGTGAACTTTCATATTTCAGTTTGTGCAAGCTTGTTGTCAGTTTAAGATGATTCTTTCCTCTTCCAAATATTGCAATAAAAATATATGGCATTTTACTTCTAAGAAAATGCCTCTGACCTGAATGCAGACACCGGTAGAAACTATGGTTAGGATATTAGAAATAACCACAAAAGGCATGTATGACATTGCTTAATGCTATTCATAGCAGAAGTAAAAAAGTAACTTCAGTAAAAGGCAATATTTCCAATGTAAAACGGAGGGAAACACATTGATTTACTGGCATCTAACCTCAATGCGATGTTAAATCAACCATTGCGAGCTACGCATATCCATAATGCTTAGTGGTCTAATTACACCAAAACGGAAGTCACATCCTCAGGGTAACACATCCTGTCAGTTAGATAATAAGTACATATGGTTGAGTGCAGGATGCATATAATTTGTAAAATACAGTTTAAATGATATGTTTTGGTATCGTTTTAAAGGTATATATGTAAGCAATAAAAAAAAAGGCTGTTTTGTGCACTACTGTTTGTATAGTGGTTCCCAGCTTCATAACTTTTGGCCCATGTTTATATGCGCAAAATGGCAGCCTCCATGCCCTTCAAAACCGGTGTGATTTTTTCTATGGTAAATATTTTGAGTTACAACACATAGAATTTTTTGACATGCTGTTTTTTTTCAAAGGTTATGTCCTCATCTTTCCAACAATGTATGGTGATATATTGGAAAGTAGCTTGGTCACGGTGAAAAGTGAGATCAAATTTTGAATATTTTATATGTAACAAAGAATGTGTAACCTAGAGCGTGAGTACACAGGTCTGTCAGAGCGGTGTAGACACAACGATATACAATAAAGAAAACAAATGAAACAAAAGCAGAAATTAACCCGGGTTTCTTTTTGTTGCGAACGTCTTTACGATAATGAAATGAATAACACGAAACTTAAGTGGGAACACGAAAAATTTCGCGAACCTTAGGCGTAATAAAAAATAATGTTTGTTTCAGGTAACATGCCCCCCAAAAATAGGGTAGGTAGGTCGGAATTTTTTTTTTGGTAAATGGTCAACTTGAAGATTCTAAAACGGAATAACTATTCAAAACGTATAAGTAATATCCTTAAACATTGTTTATAAGTGGATACTATCAAAACGAAACACTAATTTATCCAAAACACATTTAATTATTGCAAAAGGTAAATAAAACAAAAATCCAATAAACCGAATAAAATGTTCTAGGGTCGGGGCATATTTTTAGGGTAGGTCGGGTTACCTATAACAAACATATTTTTTTTTACGGCTTAAGTAGTTATCGTAAGGCAGTTATATGCCACCATAAACTTTCCATCAAAATATTTTATAACTTCTCTTATTTGCAAGGACTTATATTTGAATTTGTACGTGTTTGCTAGAGTATGGTGTATATTATATGATACTGTGCAGAGTTCCCGTTGAAAGGATCGTACTATTTTATTTTCGATAAGGCCAAAAAATTAAAAAGTTGGTTTCCCCTAACATGTTAAAAAAAATCTAGGAGGGGAATATATAACTTTTTTTCTTTAACTTATTTTTTCTTAGCACTAAAAAAGATTTATGGCAAGAAACTTATAATATAAGCGAAAACTGCTCTGTTTTCCCGAAAATCAGGTGAAGTTAATGATTGATAGGCAACAAGGGGGGGGGGGGGGGGGCGGTAAAGGGGAAACCAGCAACTTTTTTAACACTATCTGCTTGATACATTTAGGCATTGAAACGAAAATAAAGTAAATAGCTGAAACTGCTTGGACATGTATGTAACACATAGTAATGTTTTGCTGATGTGTGTATTTTCGGATTTCGGTACATGGTGTAGTATTTGTTTGGTGGTTTATTCAAGTTTGTTTTGAAATGCGTATGTCCTTCTGTTCACATAAAGCCAGACTATTGATGGATAGGAAACCTTTGCAAGAAGTAATATATCACTCAAACTTATGACATTTAATTTTTGGGAAAAAAATATCGCACAATGTTGCATCTAAAAATAATTTGATACCTACTAGCATTGTGTTAAACAAGAACAACGGTGTAACCGATCTGTGCTAATCGATGCCGCAATGGCTTCTAGCCGTAACCTTGACCTTACACGTATGGACCTAATTCATACCCGCGACACACTGCCTTATTGAGGCAAACATTTGTGCAAAGTAATTTTAAAAGACATTCATGGCCAAGTTATGTCACAAGAATCAAAACGCCAATTTCGACCTTTGACCTTTCTCGTATGACCTTCACCTTTAACCTACAGACCTTGTTCTTGCGCGTGACATGTAGGCTCGTTTATGCAAACATTTGTGCCATGTAATTGGAAAATCCCTCAATCCATTGCCAAGTTATAGTCAATGTCGACATTTGACATTTAAATGTGACATTTGCCTTTCACCTACGGACCTGGCTCATGTGCGCTTCACGCCATCTCATTGAGGTTAACATTTTTCAAATAGTTCATTGGCGTGTAAAAGCACGAACAAGTAAACTGCCAGATTTGACCTTTGTTCTCTATGTGTGACCTTTACCTTTGACGTACGGAGCTAATTCACGATCGCTGCACACCATTGCACTGCGGCAAACAGTTGTGGCAAATAATTTGAAAAGCCCTTCATGCGTGGTCAAGTAACAGTTGGTAAAGCAAAAAAGCCAATTTATAATCAAATGGCAATAACTCCCTGAAAATTCATCAGACCGCAACAGCCTGACAGTAGGCGGACGTCCTCCTGGTCGGGATGCTGCATATAACGTTCCATTGAATTCGAATCATTAGATAGTTCCTGCATTTGGCACCCGGACAAATTAAATGGCAGTTGACTTCGAAATCGGACGGACGGACAAAGCGGCGAATACCGGTATATGCTCCCCAGTTTGAGGAGCATAAAAATGCGAATACCGGTGTCTATTTGCATAATCACAATTATATGAATTCAATTTTACCCGCATACCTTCAAATGTGTGTAAACATAACGTTTAAGTGTGCGGAGAGAAGTTTTACATAGTATGATACATACCTCGACGATGTCTATTTCTATCAATACAATAAAGGCGAAACCGCAGACCGAAACTTTTAAGATATGGCGTGAATTGTCGTACCTGCCTCTTTTCCAACGAGAAAGCGCAATATTGATAAGTTTCATGCAAGTTGTTCATGTATTATCATACTTGCACATACATATAATTACAATTTCCTTTGGTTTAATCATTTTACAGTGTTCTGATTGGCTGAAATGCATCATGTGACAGGCTTTTATTTTTCAGTGAAGCCGGTTGCCGCCATTAATATTCATTATGGACTAATTTTATTGTTGTTTACATTAATTATTTACATGCAGTGCTGTCACACACAAAAACACACAAATACAAATACAGTAACAGATTTATTCACATTTATCCGTGGCATTGTCAAAAAAAAAGAATAAATAATAAATGAATTAATAATAAAGTATAAAAATGTAAAACGTATGTTGTTTCTTTCTTTTTGCCTATTTGATGAGCATTATGAATGAAAGAAAAGAATAACATAGAGAGAAAATTCTACACAAACATAAAAAATTACTTTTTGGATAAAACTATTTAAAGGGGGTATGTACGATTTCAATATCAACATTTCATTTTATCATAATTTGAACAACACAAATGAGTGGACGAATATAATCAATGGAAGTAAATACACAGATATGTGTACCATACTTCTTATGTTGCTTTTTTAAATGAACTTTATGATAACGACAAATGTATTCCTAGTGCTGTGTCGATACCGAAACCTTTAATCGTTTTTGCGAGACAAACAAAAGACGTGTCCATGATGTGTCGTATGAACAATCTGCACAGAACTTATGTCAACACGCAACAAATATTGGGGATTTCCCAAAATTGTACATGTCTGATGCACATGAATGAGTTTTCGAAAAGTATTTTAAAGTATTTCAAGGATTTTCGAATATCAATTCTTCTGAACGTTTACTCTAGTTTGTTATTTATCAGTGTTTTATAAGTTTTATTTTACTTTCATATTTTCCGATGAAAATTTGATGAGATCGTACATACCCTCTTTAATATTTATATTTAAATTTATATTTATAAAAAGAGGAAAACAAATGAAATTTTAAAAAACACAAACATAAAAATAAACCATTTTACAGATTAGGGCAAAGAACGGGTTAGAAACAAGAGGTTTCAGTCAAATAACAGACATCCAGTTGAACAAACGTCTCACTTTTTTTTGTATTTTGACACAGTTATGCCCCCTTTTCACTTAGACTTTTTCTGTTTAAAGTTTATATTTAAAAGTTTGGTAACTTCAAAACTAGATATTCACTTGAAACTTGAAACGAACCTTTGTCATCAACTCTAGTATCAGGGGCAAAATTACCCATAACTATGTTTTGTATCATAAGTTATGCCCCCTTTTCACATAGATTTTATGGTTTAAGTTAATATTCCAAAGTTTTGTAACTTCAAAACTACATAGGTTATTCACTTGAAACTTGGAACTAACCTATGTCATCCACTCTAGTATCAAGGGCAACATTACCCATAACTCTGTTTTGTATTTTGACAGAGTTAGCCCACTTTTTACATAGACTTTGTGGCTAAAATTTGTGTTTTAAAAATTTATAAACTATACAAGGCTTCACTAAAAAATATTGTATTTTTTAACAACTTTATGCCCCTTTCACTATCCAAAATATGTACCAGCTGAAATACTTCGAATAGTCGAGCGCGCTGTCCTCTGACAGCTCTTGTTATATGACCAACTGTTTATGCCCTTTATAAAAACTAACACTAAATGTGTTGAACGGCTTATTAATTAACTAAATTAACTTAAAATACACGTACATGCTATGGTATATAAAAAACGCTCATCATGATCAGAACGCGGAATGTCAACTGATAGTGGAATGTAAACAGGTACACGTATTTAGTTAAAGGGACACTGTTTACAAAACAGCATTATCGAGCAAACCATTTACACTAAATTCGTATAATCATATGTTCTAAAATGAAAAAGCGCCTTTAGAAGCTATTAACCGGGTTTAGTCTACTTCGTCTGAGAGAAGAGGTAGCTGATAAGAGAAGAGTGTGCATACACAGCGCATCTATAACAGGGTTCCCTCTGGGTTTTAAAAGTTGTCGCCACTTACTTTCGCCAAAATCAAAAAGTTGTCGCCACTTTCGCCAAATTCAAAAAGTTGTCGCCACTTACTTTCGCCAAATTCACAAAGTTGTCGCCAAATTTGCATTGTAGAAAATGAAGACATTAAAAATTCTGCTAATAACAATAATAGCATATAAACAATATAAATACGCGTTATATTATATGAACTACTACATAGTGCCTTGTACAGAACACAGTTAAATAAGTTAAGTATTTGTGTACTTCACTCTACAGTAAATCTCACCTTTGGTTTTCATATGCTTAACAATGTTCTCCTTTTTCAATACAGTGCATCCTGTAGTGAATGAATTGCTCAGTTTTGAGGATATACAGAGTTCACACAGCATAGATTTTGTGTTGGAATCATATTTAAGGAACGGGAAATCTGATTTCCAACTGTCTTTGAAATTTCTGTTAGCTGGTGAATTTAGAGTTTTATACATTTTTGAAGGAGTCTCAACATCATCTGAATCTAACGTTCGCTTTTTAACAGGCGTTATACACTCTGAACTTGCCATTTTGACGAGTGAAACAGAGAATATTATCTCATGTTTATATAGCACTAATCAAGGCAAAATGTTTAATTATTGCCTTTAAACACACCGATTATGCTAAAAACAATCCATATTTACCTTTTTGATTGTCATTGTTGTCAACCTAACAGGCTTTAATCTGCTTCCTATACTGTGACAAACACTTCACACTTCAGCGCAAAGTCGGTACATTTCACAGTTGTCTTATCTCTGAAGCAATAAAACTGACGACCAATTAAGATAACTTGTAACAACACCACCAATAATCCCAATTATCACCATAATCTGCCACTTTCCGGCAATCAGCACGCTCCATTGATTTCAGCAGTGTCGCTTACATCACGGAAATCCATTGCACAGCGACTGCCGTAAAGCGGCTGGTAAACAGAGCCTCTTATGTCATTTTAAGTAAATATTACGCAGAAAAAATGTGGAATTTTGAAAAATCGCCATTTTTGAAAAGTTGTCGCCACTTACTTTCGCCAAATTCAAAAAGTTGTCGCCAAATTTTTTATTTTGTCGCCATTGGCGACAATGGCGATCGACAGCGGGAACCCTGAGACTATAAGGTCGACTTTGTTAGAGCACTGTCAATTAAGTAATTCTCCCAGGTCATGAGTTCGAGTGTGGGTTTTCTTTTTGCCGGGCCTTTTTAGCTCGATTATTCGAAGAATAGGAGAGCTTTCCTATTCGCCCCGGCGTCGGCGTCCGCGTCTGAATTGGTTAAAGTTGTTATTCAACAGTCTTGTAACTTCAAAACTACGAGTTATTCATTTAAACTTGGAATATACCTTTGTCATCAACTCCAATATCGTTGGCTACATTTCCCATAACTCTGTTTTGTAATTTGACAGAAATATGCTCCCTTGTCACCTAGATTTTCTGGTTAAAGTTTATATTCAAAAGTTTTGTAACTTCAAACTACAAAAGTTATTTACTTGAAACTTGGAACTAACCTTTGTCATCAACTCTAGTATCAGGTGCAACATAACCCATCAATCTATTTTGTATTTTGACAAAGTTATGTCCCCTTTTCACTTAGATTTTCTGGTTAAAGTTTCATTCAAAAGTTTTGTAACTTTAAAACTTCATACGTTATTCACTTGAAACTAGGAACTAACCTTTGTCATCAACTCCAGTGTCGGGGCAGCAATCTCCATAACTTGTTTTTGTATTTTTACAGAGACATGTCCACTTTTTACATTAATTTTGTGGTTAATGTTATTGTTCCAAAACCTTAAATTTTTTAAAATGTATTAGGTTTTCACCTAAAAGTTTTGTATTTCAACAAATGTATGCCCCCTCCACTTTCCAAAATATGTACCAACGGAAACACTTAGAATAGTCAAGCGCGCTATGTAGGATCATATTTTCCCCAGATCATATTTTTCACACGCCTGTGAAGAAAATGATTTATAAGTGTGAAGAATGTGATTGGCTAAAATATGAGTATGCGTACGGGTCACATTTTTCGCATATTTTATGGTGAAATTGTATCACAACAATCGATGAAAGCATTATTTTGAAGACAATTATACGGTAATCATATTAAGGAAAATGCTTAATGCTGCATGCGCAAATAAATTCCTTCTTTGTTACATATACAATATTCAAAGTTTGATCTCAGTTTTCACCATGACCAGGCTACTTTCCAATATATCACCATACATTGTTGGAAAGATAGGGCCATAACCGTTTGAAAAAAACAGCATGTCAAAACTTTCCATACGTAGCAACTCAAAATACTTACCTTAGAATAAACACACCGGTGTGGGATGCCATTTTGTGCATGAATACATGGGCTAACAGTTATGAAGCTAGGAACCACTAAGACAAAGTAGTGCCCAAAACTGTCTTTTTTTCTTATTTCTTACATATATACCTTTAAATTGATACCAAAAACAATCATTTAAACTGTATTTCACAAATCTATGCTCTATCTAACTGTAACCCTGAGGATGTGACTTCCGTTTTGGGGATATTAGACCTTGTAACGATTAGCGATGGAATAATTTGGAGTGTTTCTGCTGTTTTCGTTGAAACTGTTGACATTACGTGGAACACTTACATAAAGTAAAGAATGCAGAATGAAATAGAGAACTCGGAATGTCCGAGTGGTTAAAGCGATAGCCTTTTAATGTGTAGGTTCCGGTTTCGAACCCCGGTGGAACGAAATTTTTATTATCTTCTTTTTTTCTAAATAATTCATTTGTTATTGTACTTTAGGTTGTTGGTTCCCATACTTAAATCTGTAAAGTTAAGACATTTAATGGCATAATTAAAAAAATGCGAAAATCTGTGAACGAGTCCCTTTAAATATAGCAATAGAAATTACGCATGTAATTAAGAGTATATCAAGTCAACTGAGCAATGTGGTCGTAACTTCAGATCAAGTTCTTTATTTTCTGTGCAGCGACAGTCATGTATACACCCGCGTGAGTTAGTGTGTACCCGCGTGAGGTAGTGTGGATTTAACGTTTTACTGTGTCTTGCATAACATATAACATATAGAAATCAGTGGTGCATTACTACTTGTCATAAGAGTTGTTTCACGTGGAATATACATTAAGGTAAACACATACATTTGGTTTAAAGATGAAATATCAGTAAGTTATTCATTTATTTTGTAGTAACAGAAAAAAGAAGTTGTGATTTAAGCCTCATAAATTAAACGTAAGTACACGTACTTGACTAACGACTGAGCTGACCGTGTAAGATCTGCACATGAAATATTTATTTATGATAATAAGATGAATATCTGAACAGGAAGTTTTGATCGTTGGTTTGTTTGCATTCTTTCCAGTGTATGATTCATAAATCAGCGTCTTATATTGCATTTCCTTACCATTAAAGTTTCTACGTTCGTTGTTATAGTTATATCTAACAACATTTAAAAACTACGCATTGAAAATTTGTCCAGTTTCTTTGTTCTGTTAGTATATGTCACTTTTGAAAACCAGAAGGTATACCGACTGCCAATGAAATCTATAGCAGTTATAAAGTTCCTTCTGGTTGTCAACTCCCGATTTGGTGTTTACGTGTAAAATAAAACTTTTTATGCCCCCGAAAAAAGGGCATATTAAAATCGAACAGTACGTCCGTCTGTCCGTGCGTCCGTCCGTTAGTCCCTCAGGCCAAATACTTCTTTACTATCAACGTCTCCACCAGGGAAAGCAACTTCCATAACTCTGTTTTGTATTTTGACAGATTTGTGCCCCTTTTTAACGTAGAAATTTTGGTTAAAGGTTTTCATAAAGTCCAATATCTTGAATGTTATCAAAGGTATTTACTTCAAACTTAAAATACTTCTTTTCTATCAATGTCTCCACCATTATATACGAAGATTCGTTTTTTTTGGTCAAAAGTCTCACTGACAGAGCATTCGGGGGCATATGCCACCTGATAGTGACAGCACTTGTTATATATCATATTGGTGTTTACATGTAAAATACAACTTTATATGCCCCCGAAGGAGGGCATATTAAAATCTAACTGTTCTTCCGTCCGTCAGTGTGTCCGTCCGTTAGTCTTTCCGGCCAAGGTTAAAGTTTTTTTTTGCAAAGTCCAATATCATGAATACCCCAGGTATTTACTTGAATTTTAAAATACTTCTTTTCGATCAATGTCTCCACCATGGAAAGCACCACCCATAACTCTGTTTTGTTTTGACAGATTTATGTCCCTTTTTGAACTAAGAACTTAGAAGCGTGTTCAGGGACATATCTCACCTGATAGTCACGGCGCTTGTTTATAAATATATTGCTGTTGACAGGTAAAACACCTACTTATTATGTATCATATGATTGTTTACAGGTAAAGCACGATATCTAATTATCGTATTCGAGTTTACAGGTAAAACACGACTTAGTATATATATCATATTGGTGTTTACATATAAAACACGACTTTTGTATAGCATTGTTGTTTACAGGTAAACACGATATAGTATACATCGTATTTGTGTTTACATGTACAACAATAGTTGGTATATATCATTGTTGTTTACAGGTAAAATAACTGCTCGCTCCGTGTGTCTGTTACAGTCGTCATGGCCGAGGCGAGAGAGGAGAGTTCCGGAAATGGTTTGAAGCGCCGGAATGCCACGCGCCGGAAGGAGGTTCACAAGATGAAGAAAGGATACAAAAATATTCCTCCCCGAAAAGGAGAAACGTCTGAATCCGACGGTGGAAGATGCGCAAACGCTGCTGAAAACGGAGCAGACAATAACATCAGGCCTGTTGATGCCTCGTTAATAAGCGTCGACAGCCGCGATCGCCCAGTTTCCGGACTATCTAACGGTTCCAGTTTTTTGTCGGTACAAGGGATAGGCTTTATGGAGGACAGTGATATGGACAGTTCGTTACATAGCAGCGTGGGATATGTTAGTGTTAGAAGAGAAACTTTCATGTCTGACAGTGAAGATGAAAGATCGAGAATGTCTACTATTACAAATGGCGATTCATCATTTTCTTCTGATAGCAGCGGCAGCAGCGTCTCTCCAGCATCTACAATCAGATCCGGAAGCTCGTCCAATGAAAGCACTCTTGTAAGCACGTCTAAAGGGCGCAACAAACCTTCTAACAAGCAGATCCCACAGAACACGGACAGTGCTCAGTCCACCATTACATACGCGTGCACAAAATGCGGACACGCCCATGTACTATCAAATAAACAATTGTTTAAATATGTTCTAAACTTGCCACCTAGACCTAAAAGTTATCCATGTGAGTTAAGGGACCTCCTTCAATTTCAACCTAGAGCATCAATTACTGACGCAGAACGGGAAGGCGTTGAGGTTGAAACCGCTTTTGCTAATTCCAACGAAACAACGATTTTCAAAGATAATATACCGGCAGTTGAAGAAACATCTGTTCATGAAGTGAACGAAATAACAAGTACCGTAGCTGCCCACCTTGTTGCTGGTCTGAAACTGAATCGTGTGGACATGGGGGAACATCTTAAGCAGACGAAAGGAAAAGCGGCGGGAAAAGACAGTGATCAGTGCTTGAGTGAACTCAAGACACATCAAGATGAAATTAAAAATATTGATAAGGACCATACACGACCTAAGGCTTTATTTACTGACTTTATGAACACTAGTTCTGATGATGAGAATACACAACCTAAGGTTTTACTCGGTCACTTTACTGACAGTGTATCTGACGATGGGGATAGTATTGCGCAACCGGAAGTTTTATGTCCTAGTTTTACTGACACTAATTCTGACGATGAGGTGACTGATGCTAAAGGTCAAACTACGGTCAATCGCCAGAGGTTGTACTCGTCGTACGACAATGTTCAGTTCTGTTGGATCTGTAGGGTGTATGACAACAACAACAACAGCAGCAACATCGCCAGCTGTAACAGCACAGGCGTTGACTTTTTCTGCCCAGTGTCTAATCGGTATTTTTGCCGCCCGTGCAAACAAGAGCATATGAAACGAGTACCTGACTGTATAATCATGGTGCGCAACAAATGAGCGGATTTCTTTCCTTCAATGTCTGTTTTTTTTCAGTTTTACCTTCATCTACACATTTTAAATCGGATCATGTTAAGCTGCTTCTGAAATAAAACGGATACTTAAGTTTGACATGTGGTCGGATTAAATTTGCGTCTGTAATTGTCCCGAAAGTTTGAAACACGACGCGGGAATTATTGTGTTGGAAATACGATGTAGTGTAAAGTGTGATTCTGCTAATATGTTTACTTGCGTGTTTATTTACTGAAAGAGGAATTCTAACATGATACTCGCTAATTTTTCTATATACAAAGAAGAACATTATCGTTGTTAAACTACACATAAACAACGCAAAAAGAAGTCCCGATTCTGAGCGAAGCATAGTAAAAAGTAGTTCCAATTACAATTACAAAGACATATGTCAAATCACGTCAGAATCGAAATAATTTTCGCATTATCGTTGTTTATCGGCCAATAAACAACTTTTTGTCGTTCTGATGCGCGGCTATTAAACAACTCTGGCTAACGCTCTCGCGGTTTAATCCGACAATTATTTCTTAAATGATCAATATTGCTTGCATCTGCGAGGGTATAAAGTCGTTCTGCCATAAGGGGAAAGGGGGGGGGGGGCGGCTTCCGAAATAGCGTCGTCTGCGCACATTTTAGCGCATCGCAAATGTTGATATCGTAAAAATGTCATGTATCTATATCAAACTCACTTTTCGCCTCATAATATACGAACAGGCATCAAGGTGAAAACTATTTTTATAGCCCAATACGAAATGTAAACCATAACGCGTAAAAAAAGTTGTTGGTTTCCGCTTACCCGACCCCTAATATTTTCCGCCGACCCTAAACGTTTTTTTGCCTATCAGTCATTAACTTTTTCTGATTTTCGGGAAAAATGAACAGTTTTCGCTTATATAAGTTTCTGGCCAGAAATCTCTTTTTCTATGACCATATTTATAGAGAATGTACAGTTTCTTTGTTGGGAGGCGTTTAAACATTTTACATGCAGTCCAATATATTTAAACTATTTTTTTTGTTTTTTGTTTACCCCCCCCCCCCTCTTCCCTTCGATTTTTTTGGAGATGTAAGCGGAAACCAACCATTTATGTATTTTTTTTGTTCAAAGGTATATATAGTGGGATCTTGTTTTACGCATTTTGAGAAAAAAAAACATCATTACATAATTAAGGTCGAGTTTGTTGGGCACTGTTCTCGATTACAACTGTATTATAATTTTGAGTTTCGTGTATAACCATAGTTTGCACACATATTTTCGCATCATAAACGATAGCGCCGGGCCCGTGTTCACAAACCCAGTTAGCGCCGGGCCCGTGTTCACAAACCCAGTCTTAGACTTAACCTCGTTTCAACAGAACAGTTTCAATAATATTCTTTATTCTTGCGTCTGAAGTCTTAAAATGGATTGGTGAATACTGGCCCATATGTGGAACTGTCAACTGCCATTTGTTCTTTATAATATGGGCCGCTTGTCGTGATCTCAATAACACGCGGTGTTTATTTTAACCAAGCGTTGCTGTTGATTTGCTTTTATCGAAAATGTCATTCGAAGTATTTTATTTATTGTATATTTAAGAAATTATTTTCGATTTTGAGTTGTTTATCTATAAATAAACAACAATTTTGGGTTCTGTTGCGTAGGACATAAACCACGAGTGCGTTAGCCCGAAGAAATAATAATATCGCATCAGAACGAAAAAATCGTTGATTATTTACGATAAACATGGCCTGTTTATTTCTATTCTAACTTGACCTGACATCATTATTCTGCAGTAACAATGCGAACTACATTTTACAGTTTCGGAACTACTTTTTCGAGTTGTTTATTGCCAATTTAACAACGGATATGTTTGTTCTTTGTCTATAGAAAACTCTGCGCGTGTCATGTTAGAATGTACTATAATACATTGTAGATCACTTTTCGTTCTCTAGTCTCTTTATCTGTTTTAAATATGACACCGCGGAAATCTCCACGGCGTTTGAAGCGAATCAATGAAGTTACCGTGGCTGAATATCGGGTTTCAGAAATCTTAGATTACATATGCAAACCAAAACGTCAGAGTTTATTGAATATTCAATTATAATTTAGAGATATGAGTATGAAACTAGTGTGAGGAAGACATGATACCACGAAAACAAGCACAGTTCGGGGTTCGTACATTACTTTCGGGACTTTTCATCTTAACAGTTTACACTGAAATGCCATATCGACCATCAGAATTTTGGAAATCGCAGCGTCAATGAGACACGATTCACGATTATAATATCTGAAACTGAAATTAACATTTTAATGTAAAATACACTTTACAAAACAGCATTGTGAGTTTATGCACCTATCAATAGTTTCCTCCGGGGGGGGGGGGGCGGCGGGTATATACGGGACTTTAGACTTAAAGCGATTCCCGACAGGCGGGAATACGACACGACGAGAATGATTCCGGTCCCGGGAAAATAGACTTTGGTCGATAATTTAGATCCCGGAAATATTGCCCCCACCCCCAACCGGACCATCTGATAAATGCTTGCTCTAGGGTGGGGAATTAAACCCCCAAAATTTAAAAAGTCAAATTCCCCCCGGGGAAAATATTCATAGGTGCAGGTCATATTGAGTTATTTTAAATTCAACAATTTAATATAGGTTGTTTGCAATATTTATTGTATTTACATTTAAAGGTTAGGGGTTGTTAGCCGTTGAAGTTTTGCGCAACTATATACCCTGACCTATATTATATGTTTCTACATTTATGAAGAAATTATCTGTAATTAATATAATTTATTTTCTTGATACATAGTTACCGACATTTAGAGGACTGGCGAAGCATGCGGATAGTTGCCGAATATGGACTAGTGTTTGTTTGACTTAACAAGGCCAGCGATTTGTTCTGTTTAGTGTCTCTGATATTTTTTACAAAACTGTCCAGTCGGGCGGCGGAAATAAAATTAAAATTAAATTCTATTATAAAAACATTTTTCGCAATACACGTGGCAATAACAGCAGTGATTCAATGCAGCGTTTGTTTCATAAACATGCATATGAACGTTGAATTAATAGGTGCTTTTACATTACAATTTATAACTGTTAGTTGAAAACGTATAATATCCATAAAGTATACAGCATAAGTGGCAATTTACGATTTTTTTTATCAGTTTTGGTATATTGCTTTTACAATATTAGTAATATTCCATTTGTTTTTTTGTTTACTTTTCAACAAAATCGGGTCGGCGGTGTTATATTGTGTCTGTGATTTGTACAAATGTACTATATTCTAGATTGAAGACAATCAAGTCAACATAACACAAGCGTGTTCTAAGACTGCTGATAAGACCTGTGGCTAGCGCCGGGTAGTGTTCACGCATGCGCATAGAGATCAACATGCACGTGGTCCATATTTACATCCTGCTCTCTTTCAGAAGAAAAGATACTACATTGTAAAATTAACAATCAATGTGTTTCATACATTCCCAATACCACAATGAAGTTATTTAAAATAATATTAATATTGATAAAATGTTCGAAATGTTGCTCGTGTCCGTTATCAGCCTATCACTAACTTTAGTGTTTATTTACAGTTATTTACATATCCACTGATCACCACTGTATAGTTTGCTTGGCTTCACAACTCTACCTGATCGTGTCTGATAAGGGCTATTTACAGGTGATGCTGAACTGTTAACTTGACCTGGGTCATTGCTGGGTTGAGTGGTACAGGGGGCTACAAATGGGGAATTCTGTGCCAAGATGTTCGGCTCGAAATCAGTGATTTCAGGAAAGCTCTGATTGGTTTTGCGTAACAGCCTACGATTACGACGATAAATTCCGCCGCTCCTAGTTTGCACTTCATAGGATCTTTCATTGTGAACCTTAGTGACTTTAGCTGGTAACCAAATTTTATCATGTTGCATTCGAACATATTCATTGACTTTCAGTTTTGGCAATGGTTTTGTAGACCTATCGAAATATTGCTTTTGTTTCTCTTTTTCTCCATGTTTGTAAGTTTGAACTTGTTTTGTGTTAACCGTCTTAGGAGTCAGATATTTGTGAGTGTCAGGTAGTACAGATCTAGTGCGTCTGCCCATAAGCAGTTGTGCAGGGGTGTATCCAGATTTTAGATGGGTGTTCCTGTACTCAAGAATGCATAGGTATGGTTCTTGTCCGCTTTCGCGCGCTTTTTGCAGTAAGCGCTTTGCTGTTTTCACCGCGTTTTCTGCTAGGCCATTCGATTGTGGGTGGAGTGGACTGGAAAATATTTGTGTAAAATTCCATTCCCTTGCAAAGTTTTTCATTTGTTCTGATGTGTATTGACCTGCATTGTCGGACATCAGTCTGTCTGGAATGCCATGTCTAGCAAATTGACATTTGAGTTTTCTAACAACTGTCGAGCTTTTCATGTCAGGTAGATAGTCAATTTCAAAATAAGTACTGTATGAGTCGACCGTGATCAGGTAGTCTTTATTGTCAAGTGTGAATATGTCAGTCGAGACATATTGCCATGGTCGCTGTGGTACATCATGTGAGATCAATGGTTCTTTTTGATTGGACTCTCTGTACTTCTGACAAGTACTACATTTCTGTACGAAGTCCGTAATTTGTTTTGACATACCTGGCCAAAACAATGCCTGTTTCGCCCTGAGTATTGTTTTCTCAATACCCATGTGGCTGCTGTGAACCGATTGCACCATTTCCTGTCGGACCGGTTCGGGGATGATTATGGTTTGACCTCTCAAGATTAGATCATCAGCACAGGATAGTTCATCCCTGTGGTTCCAGAATTCTAGGATTGAACTGTTACATTGTGACCTGGTTTCTGGCCATCCGTCCAAGATTGTGTTCTTTAACGTTTGCATCTGAGGGTCATTCTTTGTTGCTTCGCGAAGCAACTGAATTCGTCGGTCAGTTACGTTTAATGATTGCATAACAGTGTGTACGTGTAGGTCAAGGCCCTCTAGGTTGAATGTACCTGTGATTGGCTGTCTGGAAAGTAAGTCACTGATGGGAACTTGTTTCCCGCTCACGTGCTGTACGTCAAGGTCATATGCCTGCAACTGTAACATCATCCTTTGCAAACGGGGTGGGGCAATTGAAAGAGGCTTTTTCATGATTGCCGATAGAGGCTTATGATCAGAGTGTACGGTTACATGTCTGCCATAAATGTACTGATGGAAACGTTTGCATCCGAACAGTATAGCTAACATCTCGCGCTCTATGTTCGCATAACCAGATTCTGTCTGGGTCAGTGTCTTTGACGCATAAGCGACTGGGCGGCCATCTTGAAATAAGGCTGCGCCGACACCATGTTTTGATGCATCGCATTCAAGTAAAACCTGTTTTTTAGGGTCAAAGAATGTCAATACGGGACTCTGGGTAATAACCTGCTTCATTTTGTTGAGTGCGTCCGTCTGTGCGTGGTCCCACATAAATTCAACATCTTTCTTAAGTAACGATCGCATGGGACTCGTTACTTCAGCGAGGTTTGGGGCAAATTTCTGCAAGTAGTTTACCATGCCTAGTATGGTTTCCAGTTCCGTTCTGTTCTGGGGAATACCTAGCTTTGTGATCGCTTCGATTTTAGAAGGATCAGGCTTAAGTCCATCTGAGGTTATTACATGACCAAAGAATGTGACTTCTTGTGCAGCAATTGTACATTTGTCCGGATTAAACCGTATGCCATTTGCACGTGCTCTCTCGAGGCAACGTAACAAATTAATGTCATGTTCCTTTCTGGTCGTTCCTGTGATCAAGAGGTCGTCAACAAGCGTTGTCAAACCAGTCAATCCGGTAAACACTTGATCCATTTTGTTTTGAAATATGTCTGACGACGCTGAAATTCCAAACGGAAGTCTTAGCCATTTGTATCGTCCGAAAACTGTACTGAATGTCGTCAATAATGATGACTCGTCGTCCAACTTAATACTCCAGTATGCATGTGTAATGTCTAGAGTACTGAAGTACTTAGCACCAGTCAGTTTCGACGTTATGTCGTCTAAGGTCGGCATTGCATAGTGTGGTCGTCGGATAGCATCGTTAATGCTTTGGGATCTAGGCAAATTCTCAAATTGCCTGTTTTGGGTTTCTCTACAATCACAATTGAGTTTACCCAGTCCGTAGGTTCGGTGACCTTCGCAATAATGCCGTCACGCTCTAAGCGCTGTAGTTCGCATTGTAACTTATCTTTAAGTGCTTCCGGTACTCGTCTAGGCGGGTTAATTACAGGTACTGCATTGGGCTTAACGTGCAATTTGCAAACACCTGGAATAGTTCCGACGCCTTGAAATAGGTCACTGTAGTCACTCAAGACTGACTCCTTATCTAATGGGGTATTCCTGGTATTTTCCAAAGAATAGGTCAGTGTGATAAGACCTAAATCAACAGATGCTTGTAGGCTCAACAGAGGGGAAGCGTTACCGTCCACTATGTAGCACAGTGATTCGGTAATCTTATCTTTATATCTCAATGTCAGTTTGACCATCCCTTTCACCGGGAGTGTGTTGCCAGTATATGAGGTTAATCGGCTATCGGGAGGTTCCAACGGGGTTTTGAGGTGTAACGTTCGAAAGTGTTTCAAGGGTAGTACTACGACAGCACTGCCTGTGTCTAATTTAAATTGGATTGGGGTGCGGGAAGGACCAACGTTGACTTGAACAAATGCACGATCAGCATGAGAAGAAAGCTTTCTTACCGTATCAATGTTACATTTTCCGTCATAGCATTCATTTGAACTAATTGAATCATAATAATCCCGACAATTGTCTGTGTCTGCTGTCAGTTCGTGCACTTTTTTGGAACGGCACACTTTTGCAAAATGGTTCATTTTGCCACAAATGTGACATGTCATTCCCCTTGCAGGGCACTTTGCAGTCTTGTCATGCATTCTTCCACAATAGTCACACGAATGTTTGTTCTGTTTCGTCCGTGCGTCTCTGGGTCGTGGTCGACTGTCTGCTGGAGGTCGCCGCGCATCGCTCCTGGGTCTCTGTGGTTTGATTTGATGAACATCTTGCTCTGTCATCGCCTTTAGCTGCTGCTGGGAGTACTCGAATGATTGCGCAATTTGTATTGCTTTGTCAACTGTCAGTTCCGCGCCGACATTGATGAGCTTCTCTCGAATTCTGGCAGAATTCGTACCAAATACGATTCGGTCGCGTATCATGTCGTCCATGTCATTAAAGTTGCAGTCTCTTGCTGTCAACCGCAGTCTGGTGACAAACGTGTCAATTGAGTCTTGGTTCTGAACTTCATTGTAGAATTTATACCGCGCGAATATCGGGTTCAGCTTCGGTTGTACATAATTTTGAAATCTTGTGTAATAGGTGTCCAGTTTCTTCGATTGTTCCTCGGTTATACCATTCCATGTTGCGTGAATGTCTCTTCCTTTTTCGCCCGTCCATAACAACAAATATGACACTTTTTCTTCTTCACTTTTTCCTTTTAGTGGACCAGAAAACATTAAGTTTACATGGCGCCTGAATCTGTTCCACTGTTCAGGTAGATTTGAGTCTGACCAGTTCATACATGGCGGTGTTATTCCACTTATTTCCATTTTGTAGATTAATGTTCACAAAATTAATAATCCAATCCCTTTTCTGACATCATGTTATATTGTGTCTGTGATTTGTACAAATGTACTATATTCTAGATTGAAGACAATCAAGTCAACATAACACAAGCGTGTTCTTTCTACGAAGTTTATTCTAAGACTGCTGATAAGACCTGTGGCTAGCGCCGGGTAGTGTTCACGCATGCGCATAGAGATAAACATGCACGTGGTCCATATATTACAGGCGGATTCGAGAAACTAAGATCAACAAACTCGGGCCCAAGTAGTCAGTGAGGCGTGTCGTGGGAATACCACGCTTAATGCATTTGCACAGTGGATTTGTGTTTAGAAGAGACTTTTTTAAAACAGAAAATACCATAAAAGTGGAAAGTGCCGTCCCGGATCAGCATGTGCGGACGACACTTAGCGTACATGCATTAAGCCAGGTTTTCCCAGTTTGCAACATTACGCAAAAGTTATGGACAGAAAACAACAAACTACCAACCTTTACAATTTATTTTCCATTACAGTGAATTGATTGATTAAAAATGTAATACAGTCTAAACCGATAGAACGAAATAACGGGTTTCTACGAATAAGGCTGCCGGTCCCGTCCGTTTTCCCTATATCAAGTTATATGTTTAACTACAAAAAGATGCGATACTACGCATTAGAGATACTACGAAAGATGCGTTACTACGAACACATTTTCCAATTTTAAGCAAAAACGGGACATGTACTGGTAGGAGGCTTCTGTAAATCATACTTATAAGATAGATACATTCATTGCATTATTCGATGATATGGTCGGGCGTATAGTATTTTGGATTTGTGAGCAATTGCAGTACCTTTCTTTCATAAGAATTAACTCTAGAACATTACATTTTAGGCCATACACATTTTATTCTATGTTTAGCGTCCACATGATCAACCAACCAGGCAGAAAAAAACAACACAATGAGTCGATTAAAAAAAAATTTATTTCCCAACTCATTAATGGCAGTGGTACAAGCTAAAGCAAATGTTTACCTGCAAAACTGTTATATATTATCTTCATACTTTAACACTGTATTTTGACTGTGTAAATTGACTAGTTGCACACTGCTTTTACAAAAATTGGTAAAAACGCCTACAAGTCATGTTTTTCAAATTTTAATATGATTTCCAACTCGATTTTTTACATTGTCCAAATTGTTTTTTTTCATTCAGGCATCCAAAAACCTACCAGCCCGAGGACGCTAAACATAGAATCAAATTGGTATGGCCTTATCCACCGTACTCCTTAGTGTAGTTGTGATAAATTGCTTTAAATAGTTTGCATTCTTTTATAAATTAAAGCAAAGCTTTTTTAAAAATCAACAACGTCGTATCATTCGAATTTGAGTAACTGTGAGGTTTAAAAATCGAATTTTCAGTGGGGGCGTACGCTGCTTGGACCGCAGCCTGTAGGATCACCGTCTGGATCCATTTCTTGTGGAATCTTTATTATGAGTAGGCGAGACGGCATTAAACTCTATAACTCTTTCGTTGCATAACACATGGGAGGAAAGAGCTGCCTTGGCGGAGGTCTGCTCCGTCTGAGTGCCTTCTAGTCAGCCAATGGTGTGCCACGGTTGCAAAAATGTTTCCGTGATAAATACAGGCTTTTGTATGGTTGTTTTTTGTTAAATATACGTATATTAAATAGTTATTGTCTAAACAATTCAAGTAATTGGATGTCATGTTTAAGGAAATGACAGCAAATTCAGTTTATACTTGTGTTAAAAGAATATCTCTCGCCACTCCGCTTTTCCCGAAAACATATTAAGATTGCAGTGATCGCATTCAAAGTATGAGCTGAAATACGAAGCACTTTAATTATACAGCATGCACGTTGAAATCACACGCCAAGTTTATTCAGTTAATTCGCCACTGAATCGGTGGAAGACTTCAGGTGTATTGGTTATACTCTTCTAAATGTAACATTCCGGTATCTAATCATATTACCTTGTTTCGTAAATATACTATAGATACCGAAAGTAGAATGAGTGTGATTTTAATTTTCCAAAACACAATGAGTCAAATGGAACGGACATGTATGTCTTTTGTCTACAACACATAATCGATTTCTAGTACGTTAGATTTAACAAAGAGATAACATACCCGCATGATGCCAACACCGCTTTTTTACGGAGAGTGGCTAAAGGAATTGTGTTATTGACATAAAAATTAAATGCAGTAAACATACATAATATAATGTGCATATACATCGAGGGACGTCCCAATACTCCATGACAAGTTCATTAAGACGCGAAAATGAATCGCTACAAATACGATTTTCAAATATTTTGTCATACACATCGTCTTCACACATGTATGGACAATCATTAAAAAATATTTACAAATAACAAAAACAGCCCAAAACTGGCAACGTCGGAAGTACACGCGGCGCAGCGGACAGTTATACATTTTGTGCTGATCTCGGTATGACACCCGCCGAGACTATTTAATAACAAATGCGCCGTGATTTGGTGAGAGAATGCGTTGACGCCGATCAGAGACTAACAGTTAGAAAAATTTCATCGTTTAAAAGTCTTCTGTACACAGAATTATTACACAGAAACTAAATATGTCATGTCGTGAGTGGAAAGACATCGCAAGTGTGTTGAATTTCGCGGAGAATGCTTTTGAGAAAGACGCGTAAACGTAACTATGACGTCGTTATTGACACTTGACGTGCGCTGCATTGTATATGGTTGTTATTGTATTTTTGTTACCATTTTGCTATTAGTAAAGATTTTTAATGATTTTTCATACATGTGTGAAGATGATTTGTATGAAAAACATATTTGAAAATCGTATATTTATAAATTCATTTTCGCGTCTTGAGTATTGGGACGTCCCTCGATGTATTATTCTTATATCAAGAATGACAAGTATTTGGTAAATTTGCTTATAGTTTATTACTGTAGAGCGGTATACTTCCAACTGGCATATATATTATTGCTAAGCTACATTACAACATTAAGTATGGCTAAAAACTATACTCAGCAACGCCCACTACTGATACTGTTGTGGTTTATATTACTAGCATACTATATACGCTGTGAAGTGAAATGTATACGAAGCCGGGTTTTGCAACACCATCGAGCAGGCAATCTGACTAAACCACCTCAACATCACTATGTCGGACTTTCTTCAATGAAGATATTTTCCTCGCATACGATTGTCGCGAGCCCGACGAAAATAAGCAATAGTCTTGCGAGCCTTTCAGCATTCATTAAAAATAAATTGTGTTGTTTTGGGTAAAATCAGTAGTATCCTTGAACAGCTGTGGCAGTCCTTTTTGGTGACTCTAAAATATACGATTTTTAAACAATTTGATTACCTAGAACGTTCACCTTAGATTATATACAGTTATCTATGAAACCGTACAAATGTATAGCGTTGCTAGATTTACAAAATGGGAGATATCCGTTTCCATATATTTCGACGGTTTTCGCAGTTTCACGTATATCGCATATATACGTATAGTGTCATATCAATTACAAACACAATGTACAAAATATTTTCAGAAATTATTAATAAACGACTATATACATGGGCCGAGAACTACAATAAATTTGATGAATCGCAAGCAGGTTTTCGACATGGGTATTCGGCAATTGATAATATATTCTGTCTACAAGCTATGATACAAAAATACCTATCCAAAAAGAAAGGCAGGTTTTATTGTTTGTATGTTGACTTCCGTAAAGCATTTGATAAAATTGACCACTTTAAATTATTTAAGTGTTTGGAAAGAAAAGGCCTACATGGCAACTTCTTAAGTACTCTAAAAGCAATGTATAGTAACTTAAAATCTTGTGTTAAATTATCTAACAAAAATATTATGTCCGATTGTGATAATAAAAACGGTGAGCACGTGGTAACTAGTTGGTTTCCATGTAACATCGGGACACGTCAGGGAGATAAGACAAGTTCGACAATTTTTGCTCTTTTTATCGATGAGTTATCTACCCTTTTACGTGAAAAATGTGGTACCGGCATCTTTATTACAAATGAAATCCCCGATATTATTTGTTTAATGTTTGCTGACGATATTGCTAATTGCGCAGAAACTGTACAAAAGCTGCAACAGCAGCTAAATTATATTGATATTTTTTGTCAGGACACTGGTATGGAAGTTAATTTTGATAAAACTGAGATAATAGTTTTTCGCAATGGTGGACCACTTAAGAATATTGAAAATTGGTATTTTCGTGGAAAACAAGTAAAAATAACATCCTGTTATAAATACATGGGACTTTTGTTTACTCCCTCCCTATCATGGACCTTAGCACTTAATAAGTTAGCTGTTCAGGCACAAAAGGGTATCTTTTCAATTTACAAATTTCAAAAGCCATTTGGTCATTTTCCACTAAATGAAATGTTTAAATTATTTGACTCGATGATTACGCCAATACTTTGTTATGGGTCACAAATATGGGGGTTTGAATATGAACAGACTGTCGAATCTATTCACCTTATGTTTTGTAAACGGTACCTTAAACTAAAGAAGACCACAAACAATTGTATAGTTCTGGGTGAATGCGGTAGATTACCACTATGTGTAACCTATTATACAAATTGTATACGATATTGGTGTAGTTTACTTCAAATGCCCTCTCATCGTTATCCTAGAAATTGCTATTTATTACTTAAATCTCTTGATGAATCTGGTCGGACATGTTGGGCAACGAAAATTCGACATTTATTATTTATATATGGGTTTGGATATGTTTGGATTAGCCAGGATGTTGGAGATAAAAACATATTTCTATCAAATTTTAAACAACGTGTAATTGATTGCTGTACACAAAAATGGCACGATGATGTATGAAACTCAAGTCGATGTCATTATTATAAACATTATAAAAGCTTACTTAATACAGAAAAATATCTAACAATTGATACACCAAGAAAATATAAAATTGCTATGTCAAAATTTCGATCTTCAAACCACAAGTTATCAATCGAATTGGGCAGACATAATAATATACTAAAAGAAAATAGAATATGCAACCTCTGTTCAACCGATGAAAATCATGTTTTGGATTGCGAATATCATGCCTTTTTTCATTGCAATAAATATAATGAAATAAGATTAAGATATTTATCTTCATGGTATAGAGCTGGTAATTCGATACATGATTTTTTTAATATTTAATGGGTTCTAATGACGAAGCAAAAATAAAACAAGTATCATGTTATATATATTATCTCCTACAAATTGTTAACTCTCAAAATACTTAATATTTTGTTACTATTTTTCCTATTCAACTGAAACTGTTTATTACATTTTGATTGTATTGCATTATACATCAACGTGACACAACTCTCCTACTTATCGTATTATGTTATTATATTGACATGTATTTTGGGCCGGAGGCCTCTGTTTACGAATGGAAATAAACTTGTAAACTTGTCCCGCTATCTAGATTGAAAACCTTTGACGAAGATTAAATCGGTCTGTCTGTCTCCGCAAGTTGCAAACCAAGTGGCGTTTTGGCTTTCCTGAAAGCGTTCTATACATCGAGTGTGCCCGTCAGTCACGTCTGCAAACCGCTTAGTAGAATGTAACCAATTGACGTTTGGCGTGAAACTGCTATTATTCCTCGAAACTGGATAAGTAATGTTGGATTCTACATAGAAGGATATGCCCTAACGGTCGGTGTATGCAGATTCATATGTTTTTAAATAATATTGCATCAGTATAACCGGTAATTTGAATAGATCATTTATTTCTCCTTTGATAATTAATAGATAATAACTAGCCCATGACTTTAATCACATGACCATGACGAAGTCACATGATCTTGTATTTACAAAACATTGATACGTTGGTCGTTCTATATTTACGTTCTATATTCTCTGGTGGTAATTAAAATCTAATCAGTGTCATATGAGTTTGACCATTCAGTCAAAGTGTGAACGTTATATCTGAGTGAGCAACAATAATTCGGTGTGTTTGTATTTTTTTCTCGACCAAGTTTTAATTGCAGGTAAGTGACTGTAGACAATGTCAGCACTACCACTAGTCTACGTTGTAACTCAATATTAGTTTAATTGCATGTATACCTCTAATGGTCAGATTCAGAAGTATAATTATTGAATTGTTTATGTGATTAATTGTTTATGTAATGTTGTCATTACACAGCATGCACTGTCAGTGTTTTTTTAAGGGCAAATTTGGGGCCGAAATTCGGCCCCATTCCCCTGCTGAAAAGGTATATATTTTTCCCCTATATTTACCTTAAAATTCCCCTCAGAATGTAAGCTTTATTTTGGAAAAAAAACAACAAAATCGGACAAAAACTGACGAAGATATTTTTCCTAAACAATACCAGCAGTTTTTCATCAAACCAAGATAGTGCATGATCTAAGTTATCATTTGTAGCAAAGCAATTGATTAATGTTTTATAATAAAGAAGAATATAAACATGTACTACTGAGTTTTCTAAAAAAAAATATTTCCCCTTTTATAATAAAATTCCCCATCTGAAGGGCCCCGCCACCTTTCCCCCAAAGGTGAAAAAAACACTGACTGTCAAC
Source organism: Congeria kusceri (assembly GCA_027627225.1). Lineage (NCBI taxonomy): Eukaryota > Metazoa > Mollusca > Bivalvia > Myida > Dreissenidae > Congeria > Congeria kusceri. The sequence continues at coordinate 23,628,391 of CM051039.1, read as the reverse complement.
ATTTGTAAAATCAATTTGTATTTCCAAACCAAACAATGCATATTATAATTTAATATTTATTTAAAGACGATTTCTACAGTTTTTTCCCTTCAGTGAAAATTTATAATTTCTACATATTTTGCAGATCGTTCAAGTCCTAATACAATGAAACCATAAAAAATGGGGTCACCACATTTTATTTTTTGGAAACTGCATGTAAATGACCTACCCGTGAATGCGTTTTAGCTGTTTAAGTCTATATTAATCAGGTGATGCCTGGGGCTAGGCGGGTTTTTACCCCAGGGGCATAATTTAAACAGTCTTTTTAAAGGACCACTATTCAATGTTTCATGCAAAATATTAAACCTATTGGCCATGCGGTTTCAGACTCTTTTGATGCTGTTTTTGTTTTAGCACAAAATAGTATTGACCATTGATTGGTAAAAAATATGCCTAATTACCATAATTTCGTGGGTTACCATAATTTCGTGGTCGTTTAAAACTAATAGAATTTTCGCTTGTGCATCCGTAAACATTGTCCGAATTACTATAACTGTTAAGTGAATTGTATATTTTTGCAGTATCTGAAAAGGAAGTCCTATTAAATGTCAACCAGTAAGTGACTGGGTCATTTAAATCTCCAATTAATGACATTTAATACACAAATTATTCACTATCGTACAACTATTTTGGAATTAAATTCATGAAATTTAGTTAGATAATAAACACATAGGGCTCAGTGTATAATGCCTATGATTTTTAAAATTCAGTTTAAATGATATGTTTTGGTATCAATTTAAAGGTATATATGTAAGAAATAAGAAAAAAAGACAGTTTTAGGCACTACTTTATCAGAAATAGTTCCCAGCTTCATAACTTTTGGCCCATGTATTCATGCACAAAATGGCAGCTCCCATGCCTGTCAAAACCGGTGTGTTTATTCTAAGGTAAATATTTTGAGTTACAACGTATAGAAATTTTTGACATGCCGTTTTTTTCAAAAGGTTATGGCCTTATCTTTCCAACAATGTATGGTTATGTATTGGGAAGTCGCTTGGTCATGGTGAAAATTGAGATCAAACATTTAATATTTTATATGTAACAATGAAGGAATTTATTTGCAGTAAGAAAAATACATTAACAATCCCCCTTCCCTAAATTTGACTGACATTTTTTAACTTTTAACTTTTACGTTAGCATTCCTACCCACGAATCGCTGCGTACAATTTTAGCATTTATTTAATATTTTCGAACAATAACTAACACAATAGAAATATTTATAGATTGATGAAGCCTTAAGTTAAACCCGCACAATTAAAATTGAACAAATGTGTTGATTTCGTCAGGCCTATATTGTTACCTTTTAAAAATATGATAAGGACTGTGTATTTATAATGATGAAATAAAAAACAATAACTAGTATTCGTTCTTTGATCAGCACAGGCTCCAGCACTACCAAAGTGAAACTAAATTGATGCTGTAAACACTCTTTTTCAACCAAAGTAGGCCAGCCAATCAGAACCAACGAAATTAAATTATGAGAAGTTTCCAGAAGATACAGATCAGTAGGGTCAGGTACAATAACATAATATGAACATGAAATAGCAAGAAAAATTGGTATTTTAATTACTTTGTTTGCAAAGAGCACATTGCAAATTTGTTTTATCCAACTCAGAGGTCAGATAACAGAATATATTAACGCGCATGCGCCACAATTGTGAATAAGACCCACGAAATTAGGGTGACTCGACCTAACAACATTCTATTGGTTGAAATGGGCAATTGTAAGAAAGCGATCTGTTATATAGTGAAAAAAAATAAAAAATTTTAACGAACAAATTCTACATTCTTTAATCATGTAAAAGTTTAGTTTTGACAATAGAGAAAAATCTGCTCGATGAAAATTCCTGAATTTTCGATATTTATTACATAATCATATTCTTAACAAACTACAAAAATAGAAAACGGGGTCACCGAGCTTGTTTTGGAAAAAAAAAAGTTCACACGTGAGTATTGGACATTTTTCTGTAAAAAACAGGATGGAATGACAGTCATAATTTATAACAATACACTTATAAAAGTCAATAGATATAATAAAAGTAAATAGGTATATATTATATATAATTATTTTAGTAGTTGATTATGACTATGTACAAAACGTTATTACAGCCAAACACTTTCACAATAATCGCAAGCATGTGCACAGCTTTATGCGTGTCCAATGTTCAGTCAGCGTGTTCCTACTTTCGTTTTCAGTTTATTATCAAACTTTTGAAACTAAAATCGAGTCACAAGACACTTCTATAATGATCATGGCAATTATTATGAATATATTATATTAAAGTTGGTAATTACTGTGTGTACACATAATTGTTAATAAATATTATTATCTGTCAAAACACTTCCCTTTATGAAGATTTAAATCAGCTCCTGTGATGCACGAAAAGATGCTCAGAAAAAAGTACCGAAATCGTCTTTAAATATGACTATAAAATGATAAAAAGTGAGAGATAATATTCACTTGAATGCTCTTATACCAAGACATCCCTTGCTTACATTTTCTTATAGCCAAATTTACTGCACTAGCTAATTATTTTAATTTTATTTGTTCTGTGCATTTTAAAGGCTTTAATAAATAAACCCTTGTTGTTAAACTCAAACTTTGAGAATTATATCTTCATATCAATAGTCATTGACTTATTTAACAAATATTAGAGTGAACTCTCATACTAGCATTATTTGTTGTTCATTTAAGAATGATAAACTCCCTGTCTGGCTGCCTGTTTCTGGTTCTGTGCGTAGCTGGTCTGGAGGCCAGGTGTAATCTGCCACCCAGTCTCTGGTGCTCCTCAGGAGAAGTGGCACAGCAGTGTGGGGTAAGACACTCTTACAGGAAAGGAAGCGAACGATCTGTTTTAGAAATTTGGTACATGTACTGGCACAGTTTTTGTCCTTGTTGAATAGGTAATCATTACATTAACAGTGCATGCCATAAGACCATACATTGTGGTGTACATACATCAATAGTGCATGCCGTAAGACCCATAGACTGCAGTGTACATACATCAACAGGGCATGCCATAATACCTGTAAATTGTGGTGTACATACACCAACAGTGCTTGCCATAAGACCCCTACATTATGTTGTACATACATCACCAGTGCATGCCATTAGACCCATACATTGCGGTTTGTGGTGTACATACATCAACAGTGCATGCCATGAGACCCCTACATTGTGGTATACATACATCAGCAGTGCATGCCATTAGACCCATACATTGTGGTGTACATACATCAACAGTGCATGCCATAAGACCCCTACATTATGGTGTACATACACCAACAGTGCATGTCATAAGACCCCTACATTGCGGTGTACATGCACCAACAGTGCATGCCATAAGACCCCTACATTATGGTGTACATACATCAACAGTGTATGCCATTAGACCTATACATTGCGGTATACATACATCAACAGTGCATGCCATAAGACCCCTACATTATGGTGTACATACACCAAGAGTGCATGCCATAAGACCCCTACATTGTGGTATACATACATCAACAGTGCATGCCATAAGACCCCTACATTATGGTGTACATACATCAACAGTGCATGCCAGAAGACACCTACATTATGGTGTACATCAACAGTTCATGCCATTTGACCCATACATTGCGGTGTACATACATCAACAGTGCATGCCATAAGACCCCTACATTATGGTGTTGATACATCAACAGTTCATGCCATTTGCCTCATACATTGCGGTGTACATACATCAACAGTGCATGCCATAAGACCCCTAAATTATGTTGTACATACATCAACAGTGCATGCCATAATACCCCTACATTGTGGTGTACATACGTCAACAGTGCAGGCCATTAGACCCACACATTGCGGTTTACATACATCAACAGTGCATGCCATAAGGCCCCTACACTATGGTGTACATACTTCAACAGTGCATGCCATAAGACCCCTACATTGTGGTGTACAGACACCAACAGTGCATGCCATAAGACCCCTACATTCCGGTGTACATACATCAACAGTTCATGCCATTAGACCCATACATTGTGGTTTACATACACCAACAGTGCATGCCATAAGACGCCTACATTGTGGTGTACATATACCAACAGTGCATGCCATTAGACCCCTACATTGTGGTGTACATACACCAACAGTGCTTGCCATTAGACCCATACATTGCGGTTTACATACATCAACATTTCATGCTATTAGACCCGTACATTGTAGTGTACATACATCAACAGTGCATGCCATAAGACACCTACATTATGTTGTACATACATCAACAGTGCATGCCATAAGACCCCTACATTATGTTGTACATACACCAACAGTGCATGCCATAAGACCCCTACATTATGGTGTACATAAATCAACAGTGCATGTCATAAGAATCCTTCATTATGTTGTACATACATCAACAGTGCATGCCATAAGGCCCCTACACTGTGTACATACATCAACAGTGCATGCCATAAGACCCCTACATTATGGTGTACATACATCAACAGTGCATGCCATAAGACCCCTACATTATGTTGTACATACATCAACAGTGCATGCCATAAGACCCCTACATTATGGTGTACATACATCAACAGTGCATGCCATAAGACCCCTACATTATGTTGTACATACATCAACAGTTCATGCCATAAGACCCCTACATTATGGTGTACATACATCAACAGTGCATGCCATAAGACCCCTACATTATGGTGTACATACACCAACAGTGCATGCCATAAGACCCATACATTATGTTGTACATACATCAACAGTGCATGCCATAAGACCCCTACATTAGGGTAAACATACACCAACAGTGCATGCCATAAGACCCCTACATTATGTTGTACATACATCAACAGTGCATGCCATAAGACCTCTACATTATGGTGTACATAGCAGTACACTATTAAGGTCACTGGCCAACTGCTACCAGCATTTTAGCAGAATTATTCCCTTTTTTGCAAGTACATATCTCTGTAACAACTACAGATATTCAATTGAAATTTCTCACATGTCTTCAGGGTCATTATGTTAGGATACTGATGAAGGCCCATAACTCTGACCGGAGGTTTAGCTGAATTATGCCACTTTTTGTACTTAGAAAATTCGAATGAAATGTTCATGTTTTATAAACCAAGAATTCCAGGGTGCAGTAGGTTTTGTCATTATGTAATACATAACTTTTATACTTCTTATAACAGTTTCTACCAGGGGCATATATAATCTTACTTAAAGTCTTAATGTCAATTTCATTAAATACCAAATAAGTTTAAAAAACTACAATAATAAACTGATATCAAATTTGTTTTTCTATCAAGAGTTAGTTACTCTCATTTTGTGTAACAGTTCTCTCCCGCCAAATGCAGGTGTATGACCAGTGTCGGGAGGCATTGAGACGGGACCCGAGTGCCGGCCCCGTGAATCTGACCCTGTACTTCGAGTCCCTGTGCCCCGACTGCAAGAGATTCTTTGCAACCCAGCTGTATGACACCTGGGAGGCACTCGGTACCAACGTAATCAACCTGACCCTTGTACCATACGGGAATGCAAGAGTAAGATTTTAAGGAGTTTAATGAATACAGGTTATTATTAAAGTAATGTTTCTTGGGAATAATTGTCTACTAAGATTGCAGAATACAGCATACACAACCCTTGTACCACATGGGAATGAAAGAGTAAGATTTAATCCAGTTTATGATAATACTAGTATTCGTAAATCTTCTAAGAAAAATCTTAACATAAGTTCCACTTCCTTTTCTTGAGTGAAATTTTCGGATCAAAGTTTCTCTATAAAATTCAAGAGTACCGGTAATGCAGGGGGTAAACGAGGAAGCAACTGTACACTCTTTGTTGGATCTTTCAGGTCAAAATGAAGAATTTAATAGAACAAGCCATAGACTTTTATGTACCTAAGGTTAGACGCTACTAAAAGTAACATTTCTTGGGAATAATCTTGTGTAAGGGATGTTGGTCAAACATTGCAGCTGAACCTTTGTAAAAGCAGACCAATCTGTATTGACAGGGTGACCAGTCCTAGCAATAGAGTAGCGAGTCTGACCGTTGTAGGGGCCCTACCGAGAAAAAAAAGTATATGAAAATAGCAAATAAAGCATGGTGATGATTCATAAGTGGAGAATTCTATGAATTTTTTGATAAAATGGATGTATATCTTTTCAAATAGTTTTTAATGAATAAAATGTGTTCACTTTTTACACAGTACACTTGTTTTCTTTCAGGAAACGCAAGACGGAGGCAAGTGGAAGTTTGAATGTCAGCATGGTGAACAGGAGTGCATTGGCAACCTGATTGAAGTAAGTCGCAAAAAAATATTGTACAAGTAATCATACTGTCTATAGATTGTCCAGGAACAATTCACAAATACATATTTCACACAGTATCTACAAAGAACTTTTTATAAATAAAACTGTTTTCTGCACTGTGCAGATGTTAGTCACAGGGAAGGCATGGGTGTTACCCAGTAAGTGATATCCACAAAAAATAAGTACTAGTTCTACCCAGGAAATAGCGTGAGTAGTGCCCAGAACCCCATTGGAAATAAAACTTTAGCTCTTTGGTAGATCATTCCAGATGCTAATAAATTCTGAATGTTTAACAACAACAACATAGTGCCTTCTAGAAGTGATACTAGTAGATTGTGTTCCAGCACTGTTGTAAGAAGTGTTCAACAGTTGAAGGGAGCATTCATGTGAATACAGTGATATACACATGAGACATCAGGTATACTGGTTCTACCCAGGAAATGGCATCAAAATTGCTGAGGACCCAATTGGAAAAAAGCTTTCCTGCTTTTGTGGATCATTATAGGTTACATCTAGATCTTAACTTATAAACAACATCCTTAGTCTAACTACATATTACATTCTAGAAGGAATAGATGGTGTTCCACTTTTTTAACTCTAAATCCTAAATGTTCAACAACTCTGTAACTGCGTAGTTGATAATAGAAGTGGAAGATGGTGTTCCAGTATTACCTGGCTAACAATGTTCACATTCTGTTGTTGTTTGCAGACCTGTGCCATTGCCATTCTCAAGGACATCAAGACTTACTTCCCCTTCATTAACTGTATTGAGGGGAAAAACGGTATGCCAGAACAGGACGCAGAAGCAGTAAGTAGTTCTGTAACTATGCTATGCCATCTATAAGTTACCAGGGGGGGTTAGTAATAAAAAAGGTGTATTCAAGATCCTTTGGTTTAGTAATTAAAAGTTTCTGTTTATGACTTATAGGTAGGTTGATAGCAGTAACATCCATAATGTGAAGGTCTAAAAGAATTATGTTTGTATTTACTATATAATAAATACAATAAAAATATATATTTAATGCTTATGAGCAAAATATTGTAAGCACAGTCCAAAAGCGATAGCATGAAATGATGGGATACTATAAATAAGGCGGCCGGTCCCATTCAGTTCCCATATATTTTTACCTAAAACAGACAGAATACTACGAATTTGTGATTTATTTAAAGAATTATTGCCAACAATTATAGTGTTAAATAGAAATGTTATATTTTTGGTGGTTTCGTTTGTGCCTTATTGAGTGTCGCATTCTCCAGTGTGCCACCAAGTACCAGATCGACCTGGAGCCCATCATCCAATGTGCTAATGGTCAGATGGGCAATGACCTTGAACACCAGATGGCTCTGCAGACCGATGCCCTCAATCCGCCGCATCAATATGTACCCTGGGTCACTGTCAATGGGGTGAGGTTTTTGGGTGTTATTTTAAGTTTATTATTTGAACATTGTTTTGACATGTATATTGCTAGGTTTTAAAGATCTGTTCAGTTCATACTTCTGTCTTATTACTCCTTTGTGTATTTTCTTTGCAAATTGTATATTTGTTACTGAAATACATGATGTTACAATAAGATTTTTTCCAATATGATTTTGATAGTAAACAGAGTGACTTGCAGGGTTCCCAGTCAGTATGATTGAGACTAGTTGAATGTATAAATAAGAAGTGTCATGGGAAATGTGGGCTTAATGCATCTGCTTTTATGGTATTTTCTGTTTCAAACATAAATCCACTGTAGGCGGAAAGTGTCATCCCAGATTAGCCTGTGCATAGGCTGATCCAAAATGACACTTTCGGCATACGCATTAAGCCCGCATTTCCCATGATATGCTTCAAATATATACCTGTCGCTCCATATAATACAAAATAAGAACAGTGGTAGGGTTTTTTACTTTCAGCTGGTTTCCACCTTTTCAATTTTTGAATGCCAAATGTTACGGGTACATTATAGAAAAATGGATTACATATGCTAGATGTGTTAATCCATTGAGGTTGGGCGAGATTAGCTTTCTCGTCTGAAGTGTTCTGCAATCCCAACTCGGCTAATGCCCAATCATATTAAAGTCCAGTCCTAAACTTGCACTTAAACTTTTTGCTAGTCAGCAGTTATAAAGTGGCATCAGACCGGCAATGATTTTAATGACAATTGGCTTATACTCAGTCAGTATGTTCATGTGTTTGATGTAGGGACTTGTTCACAGATTTTCTTTAATATTTAAAAAACAAAAACAATATTCTCCATATATTTCTGTGTCAGAAGTGTTGATTTGCTTCTTTATATACAATGTGCTTTTCTTTTTGGAATCTGTTACAAAAGTGTTGCAAATTGTCAGTTGTCAAATAACGCATTTAAAACTAATCTCGTGTACAGGTTCACACTGAGAAGATGGAGCAGCAAGCTGAGGAAGATCTGGTCCAGCTCATCTGTGATACATACAAGGTATCACCCCTGCCATTGATAAAAATCATAGTGCTGCTAAGGCATAAAAAAAATATGTTTCAGGTTACCCGACCTACCCTAAAAAATGCACCGACTATAGAACATTCTTTGGGTGGGTTAGATATTTTTTGTTTATTTTACTTTTTTCTAATTATCAAATGTTTTTGGATAAATAAGTGTTTTGATAGCATCCACTTCAAAACAATGCTTTATTATATTAGGGACATGTTTTGAATATTCTTTCAGTTTAAGAATCTTCAAGTTGACCATTTACAAAATAATTTTTTTTTTATTTCCCTACCTACCCTTATTTTTTACGCCTAATGGGACAAGATCTACATGTGTAAGATTGGGAAGGTTTAGGGACTTATTTACGCCTAATGGGACAAGATCTACATGTGTAAGATTGGAAAGGTTTAGGGACTTATTTACGCCTAATGGGACAAGATCTACATGTGTAAGATTGGAAAGGTTTAGGTACTTATTTACGCCTCATGGGACAAGATCTACATGTGTAAGATTGGGAAGGTTTAGGGACTTATTTACGCCTAATGGGACAAGATGTACATGTGTAAGATTGGAAAGGTTTAGGGACTTATTTACGCCTAATGGGACAAGATGTACATGTGTAAGATTGGGAAGGTTTAGGGACTTATTTACGCCTAATGGGACAGGATCTACATGTGTAAGATTGGGAAGGTTTAGGGACTTATTTATGCCTAATGGGACAAGATCTACATGTGTAAGATTGGAAAGGTTTAGGGACTTATTTACCCCTAATGGGACAAGATCTACATGTGTAAGATTGGAAAGGTTTAGGGACTTATTAGGGTGCTTCTTAAAGGAACAGTTGAGAAAGCATAAATACTCTTTACACATTCTCTGTCTCATTACAAAGTAAAGCAACCAATGATTTGGGTGTGTTATACTTACCAGTATATTGAGACATTTTCTTTAATTGGAAAAAAGCTTGGTTATGTGGCTCAAGGTCCAAATAATGAGTTGGCTGGTTACATATCATAAATTGTTATGAAAATATTTCACAATGCTGTATCATGTTTAGATGCTATGATAAAAAAACATAATTTACATAATCATATTTAAGAAATGATTTTTTGATTTATCGTTGTTTATCAAACAATAAACAACTATGTGGAGTTCTGATGCCTAGGAATTAAACCACGAGGTCGTTAGCCTGAGTGGTTTAATAGCCACGCATCAGAACATTGACAAATTCTTTATTGGACGATAAACAACGATCTTACATGATCTGACAAATATTTGTGCAATTGTAATGAGAACTACATTTTACGTAGCTGCACTCAGAATCAGGACTACTTTTTGCATTGTTTATTGGGTAGTTTAGCAAAGATAATTTTGCTCGTTGTCTATAGGCAAATCAGCGAGTGTCATGATAGAATGTGAACTTACATAAAGATCTACATGTAAATGAATGACATGCATGGTAACAACACTTGCCTTAATACAAATATACCGGGAGGCTATTTCCATGTGCAAATAAATAGATGTTTTGTTTCATTTTATGAAGGGACATTTTATTTAAGAATTTTCAAATGTTGCGATGCGTTTGCATTACCAGGGTCCAACCCCAAAGAAGTGCCTCCAGTTGACAGAGAAGAAAAGGTCAAGTCGTTGCTATAGAAACTAGATCGCCATCAGTTGAAAGACGTTGAAGTGGTTCCCTGAGTATTTGGTTAAAGAATAAGAGGAGATTAACAGCAATCATAGCTTGGGAATATTAATTTGACTATAACCTTGCTAAATAAATATATTACAGATCAGTTATGAAAAAAGTGTTGGAATCAGGTTCCTTTGATAAATTCCTTTTAATTCCTGTTTTGATATAAATGCTATAAACAAATATGTGAAATTCTGTAACATGTGCACAAAATAAGAATAATTATAGGAAATTATTCAGATAATCAATCAATTGTAGAGTTCACAATTATCAGGTCAATTTAACTGAGCTACATCATTTTACATGAACACCATTGAAAAAATTATCATTAACGCTTATTCTTTCTGTATCGGTTACATTGGGTATTTTTTCCATGGATTGCACAAACTTATATTAGTTTTGTCAGCAATATTTTTGAACGTGAAAATATTTGTGCAGTTTATGTTAGTTTACTTTTATTATCATATCAATATGTATACATATGGATTTATCATTTTACACAGGGAAGGAATAAATGAATAAAATTTTATATTAAATACTTTCTAATGCAGTCTTTAAAATATTCATTATGATGTTTATTTGTTTTTTGTATGTTTCTTAGATAAAATTGTTAAATGAAATTAAATGCTCGATATACATGTATACAACTCATAATGAATGTATATAGCTTTTAAATAAACTACAAACAATACTATTACTTGAAGTTTATTCAAAGCTATATATGTATACAATGTATTATTAGTTTATATTTACAGTGTGATCGTCCAAATGTAAACCATATGTATACATTTTATTTATGTCAAACACCTTAGAAAGATGTTTCGGCACTTGTGCTTCAAGTTATTTGTATAAACAGTAAACAAACATATATGTTTGAACAATTGTTCTGTTGTATGCCTTTCTCTGAACTTTTTTGCATGTTGTATTTATATTTACATGATAAAATTTGCCTTATACGATATTCTTACAGAGTCGATATACTCGAAAAATAATCGGGTTAACTATTAATTGCTCAATATTCTTCAGTGTTTAATAGCAATAATGTAGCATTTTAAATAAGTAAGCTGTGATACACTGGAATTCGTCTGTTTATCGTAATGTGAATTGTAGATAAAAGTACTCTTATTTAGTATATATTATAGTAACCTGTTATTGTCTCTCTGCGTTCTCAAACATCATGATGTATTTTGAATTACTTTTTTACTATTGTAATTGCTCGATACTTGAAAATGTCTATTGATATGATAATGAATTTCATAATATGTCATCATTTCGTTTGTGGTTATAATATATGTCGACTGATATAAATAAAATGGATCAATGAAGACGCTGTCGTGTCATAAAATTCCCACTTGAATTACGTAATTTACCTTAATTGCGGTCTTTTAATTGCTTCATTGGCATCTTCATACAAAAACCTCCCTCTTTACATAAAATACCGGACGATAATTTCATATTTATTTAATTCTTAACATTTACTACGTGATCTCGCAGTCGCGAGCCATTCTTCATTTCATGGCTCCCTAACCTTTACATTACTGATTTCTGGCGATTCACAAACCATAATCATTCTTCACACAGTTGCGCGCCATTCTTCATTTTATGGCTCCCTAACCTTTACATCGCTGATTTCTGGCGATTCACACACCATAATCATTTTTCACATAGTTGCGCCATTCTTCATGTCATGGCTCCCTAACCTTTACATTACTGACTTCTGGTGATTCACACACCAATATCATTCTTCATACAGTTTATAGTTTCCGTGTTACCGTAAGTTGTATTAATACTTCAGAAAATGATCTTACATTCACCCACAATTCTTCAAATAATCGCACCCTTACCTTGTACACTATTTATTAGTCACTTTAGAAAATTAACGTTGGTTGACACGTTATTCTTCGTAAAATACCTGTCTTGTACTTTCACGTTTCTTATAATAAAACAATCTTTGTTTCTTATCATAACATAATTTTACATTTAGACACGTGTACACTAAAAAACGTCTGCATTCTTTAACAGAAGGGCAAAATTCTTGCAGTAACATACGCTTCATGAAATAGTTGCTAACTTGTACATCAATTAGGTGTGTCGCGGACACCCCTAATCCAGGACGGGACTGCACACGCTAATCCAAGACGACACTTCCCGCTTTTATATGGTATTTTCTGTTTCAAGGAAGTCTCTTCTAAACATAAATCCACTGTAGGCGGAAAGTGCCGTCCTGGATTAGCCTGTGCGTACTGCACAGGCTAATCCAGGGCGGCACTTCACGCACATGCATTAGGCCCGGTTTTCCCACGACACGCCTCTTTATATTCTTAGCTTACGTAGGCGTTGTGTTGAAAAGGAAACTTGTATGTTGGAAATAATAATCCAATTACTTTTTTAATTCACGCTCGAAATTGAAAATGGTCATTAGTTTGATTTGTACATATATTTGTTCAAAATGATCTTTGTCTTGCTTTCTGGCAACAGATACACTTGCAATTACTATTAGGGGTAATGTTGTGTGTGCGGTCTTTTTTTACATGCCCCTCTCTTGGCGCTAAATCGTCAATCGTACCAGTTGCAGTGACCCCCGTTTATTATACAATATACGTGTTGAAACAAAATATATTAACTTTTTCAGTGTTAATCACCTTACCAATGAGACACCAATTAAGCAATTACACCCCGTGCACAAAATCTTGACTGTTCTTTATCGCTACATTTTGATAGAAAATGTATTGACAAACTATATATAGCGCTTGAATATGCAGTCTTTCAATATGCATATATTTTGAGTGGCGGATAAACCATGTATGAAAATAGTAATAGCAAAAAATACAACAAAGATGCCAATAAAAATAACGGTTACTAAAGGCAGCGGCACTCTGTTTTAATGCATTTTCAATCATTTAACACGTAATTAACTGATTAAATTGGTCATTTTATGCACAAGAAATGATCAGCATGATAACAGAAGAAAAAGCAAAAGCGCTTAATTGAAAAATACACAAACTGAAACTGATGGGACACCGTGTACACTACAATAAATGCGGAAGGACACTGACCGTATTCACAAACACATTCATAATTTTAAGAAAATAGAATCGCCTGAGATGAGGATGAGGAAATCAATGAAGCAACATATTATTATTTTAATGTATACGGTATATTTATTAGCTTTTTCTAGTGTCGAAAAAAATCGTCATTAACTATTTATTTGATTCGTTAGCATTGACCATCTGAGATTGACCAGTTTGACTTGCGGCAATTTTGGCTCCCTGCTTTAAAATGGACCACTATCGAAAGCCGAAAGCCATGTTTTAACATGGCGGTGAAAACAAGGAAAAATACGGTTAATAACGGATCTCGCGAAGTTTCGCCCAGAAGATGGAAGATCCGTTTGTTGATCGTCGCCTGTGCCATTCTAACATTTATTTACTACGCTTGGCTCAAATTTTGTAGGTTATGATAATATCTCCATGTTCTTTGCAGAAATTACTTAAATTATTAAACAAACACAAGTTTCGTACCTAAGACTGTTCGTTCCAAAATACAAGACGAGGCTTCCTCATTGTTTAACATACGTGTCACAGGGCGAGAAAATTGTGCAGCCAGTACGTGAAATCTCATACAGGGCGAGTGGTCTTCTGACTGAGCTAACGTGCCCGCCACACAACCTCTGCCCTTAAGTTACTGAGTTCATGCCCTCAATGCACTCTTGCTGAAACACAAACTTGTCCTCGGATTTAGGGATGTCTTTCATAATTACCTATGGCTGTTGGGGTCACAGGGGCATGTCATGTGACCTTTTGGGGTGACCCATACCTTATAATACCTGTAATTATATGGTATGGGTCACCCAAAAAGGGCACATCATGCCACATGACATGCCCCTGTGCTTGGGGTTAACACCACGGCCTCACTTGTGGCACCAAAATGTCACAGCGCCAGAAAACTCAACAGCCAGTACGGGACTCGAACCCGAGACCTCTCTTAGGTTTACAGTGCAATGCTATCCAGACTGAGCTTAACGGATTGACACACAACCTCTTCTTTAGTTACTAAGTTCATGCCGTGATATATGCTCCTGTTCAAATGTTAAATTGACCTTGAAATCAGGGGCTTTTTACACAGGACCGCAGAGATTTAACCCACGAAACGTCACAGCCCCACGTTGGTCATGAAATATTCACAGGACAAGACAATTGTGCAGCCTGTCCAGGATTTGAACCTGGGACCTCTCACAGGGCAAGTGCTGTCCTGACTGAGTTTACCAGGCCACCACACAACCTCTGCCTTTTCGTGACCCAGTTCATGCCCTGACATACACTCTTGCTCAAACACCAACTGGTCCTCAAATTCAGGAGTGTTTTACATAATTACCAAGGGCCCTTGGAGAGTTAACACCATGGCCTCAGGTTGGGCACCAAATGTCACAGGGCCAGAAAATTGACCAGCCGTTCTTGAACTTGATTCCAGGACCCCTCACTTATAAGGTGAATGCTGTCCAAACCAAGTTCATGCCGTGACATACCCTATATTTTATGATATTATTGTAATAATATTACTTTTAACTGACTTTTAATGCTAAACCTTTCTTATTTTAGGCTATATTATACAGAAGACAAAAGAAACTGGTAAACATACGTGGTGGCATATGGGACTATTTTCTCAGCACAGTGAAGAAGAATCTGCCGTGAGCAAAATAACACGGAAGGAATTCTACGGTTATTTTGCCAACGCAGTACTAGATGACTGTGACTTTATGTGGTCAGCAATATTGAATCTCATACATAGACTGACTGAAAGTTGGCAACAGTTTCTTGGTAGCCAGAATGTTTCTGTACTCACTGTTTCTGTTGTTCTGATCATACTAAGTTGTTTATTAAGTTTAAAAATCTGTACATCACCATCTGACAATCCGAAGAAGCAAGCAAGGAAAGATAGGCCATCTAAAAAAGATGGTAAATTGAATGGACATGATAGCGGAGACCAGAAGTGTGAGGGAGGAACAGCACAATCTGGTCTTAGCAACTGTCAAAAGTTGTATTGGAAAGTGTTGACTGGTTTAATGTTCTTCTGTTTTCTGTTGAGCATTCCGTGGGAGTTTGTGCGGGTTTACCAGTCCATGGTGGCAGAGAAAGTCGCGCAGATGACTATAGTAAGTAAGGAATTAATAATGATTGGAAACTTACACAAATATATTACTTAATATTTGCAAAACTTATCAACTGCTAGTATTGCAATTATAGGTTTATAAAATGAAAGGATTTTACAAGCATAGGAAAATTATTACATATAGTGATATTAACAAGTATTCCAGTAACATTAATAAAAGCCCATACTATAATCATTATGACACAGTGACAGATATAAATGAGGCTGGATCATCAAACTTGCTGTTGTGGCCATCGACAAGTTTAGTCCTAAGCAGACCATTTTCTTTTATGGGAGTCATAATATTTGTTTGTGGTCATAATACACATTCCATTATACCGTTAGTTTGCGAAAACAAAGTATTGTTTGTGAAAACATCCCTGTTGCTGTTCACAGGGCATTCCAGCAGAGTGTATGCCAGAGAAGATGTCGCTTATTCAGACTCTACAGTCGTGGCTGCGCTGGCACTTCTCCTGGACGCAGGATCCCTGTCTGCAGTACCACAAGTCCCTTCTCATTGATCCCATATGGCAGGTGTCACCACTGCTGGTAAATACGGTGTTACATTATTACCACAAGTCCCTTCTCATTGATCCCATTTTGCAGGTGTCACCACTGCTGGTAAATACAGTGTTCAATTATTACCACAAGTCCCGTCTCATTGATCCCATACGGCAGGACTGGTGTCACCACTGCTGGTAAATACAGTGTTCCATTCTTACCACAAGTCCCTATTCATTGATCCCATATGGCATGTGTCACCACTGCGTGTAAATACAGTGTTCCATTATTACCACAAGTCCCTTCTCATTGATCCCATGTGACAGGTGTCACCACTACCGGTAAATATGGTGTTCCATTATTACCACAAGTCCCTTCTCATTGATCCCATATGGCAGGACTGGTGTCAACACTGCTGGTAAATACGGTGTTCCATTATTACCACAAGTCCCTTCTCATTGATCCCATATGGCAGGACTGGTGTCACCACTGCTGGTATATACGGTGTTCCATTATTACAACAAGTCCCTTCTTATTGATCCCATATGGCAGGACTGGTGTCACCACTGCTGGTAAATATGGTGACCGTGTTCCATTATTACCACAAGTGCCTTCTCATTGACCCCATGTGGCAGGTGCTACCACTACTGGTAAATACAGTGTTCCATTATTACCACAAGTCCCTTCTCATTGATCCCATGTAGCAGGTGTCACCACTGCTGGTAAATACGGTGTTCCATTATTACCACAAGTCCCTTCTCATTGATCCCATGTGGCAGGTGCCACCACTATTGGTAAATACAGTGTTCCATTATTACCACAAGTCCCTTCTCATTGATCCATGTGGCAGGTGCCACCACTGCTGGTAAATATGGTGTTCCATTATTATCACAAGTCCCTTCTCATTGACCCCATGTGGCAGGACTGGTGTCTCCACTGCTGGTAAATATGGTGTTCCATTATTACCACAAGTCCCTTCTCATTGACCCCATATGACAGGTGTCACCACTGCTGGTAAATACAGTGTTCCATTATTACCACAAGTCCCTTCTCATTGATCCCATATGGCAGGACTGGTGTCACCACTACTGGTAAATACAGTGTTCCATTATTACCACAAGTCCCTTCTCATTCACCCCGTATGCCAGGTGCCACCACTGCTGGTAAATACTGTGTTCCATTATTACCACAAGTCCCTTCTCACTCACCCCATATGCCAGGTGAGTATTTACTGCTAGTAAATACTGTGTTCCATTATTAGTATTACCACAAGTCCCTTCTCATTCACCCCATATGCCAGGTGTCACCACTGCTGGTAAATATGGTGTTCCATTATTACCACAAGTCCCTTCTCATTGACCCCATATGACAGGACTGGTGTCACCACTAATGGTAAATACAGTGTTCCATTATTAGCACAAGTCCCTTCTCATTGATCCCATATGACAGGTGTCACCACTGCTGGTAAATATGGTGTTCCAGTATTACCACAAGTCCTTCTCATTGATCCCATATGGCAGGACTGGTGTCACCACAACTGGTAAATACAGAGTTCCATTATTACCACAAGTCCCTTCTCATTGATCCAATGTGGCAGGTGCCACCACTGCTGGTTATACACAAAACAACTGACATTATAACATCATTTGTTGACTTAAAATCATTCAAAATCACAATATGTTATACCTTAAGGATTAAATGTCAGGCTGTTATTGGGATAACAGACTGACATTTTAATGCATACATGTACCTTTTTCGAACAATATCTATTAATCTGGATATTGTTGAAAAACAATCATTTTCACTAGATTTTACAGTTATTATATATGGTGTAAGTAAATGTTTGTTAGCCAAGTGATGGAAATTGTAGCCATAGAATAATGAATCAGACCTGAAATTTGTCCTTTGTAAACAGTTATTAATTTTAGAAAACATACATGAGAATTACTGGATGTTAGCGTAACCTATAGCCAAAATGGTCAGTGGCTACTAAAATTATGGAAAGTGTTGTCACTACTTTCAGGTGATATCCTCCGTGTTTTCCCACTGCATCATTCATCCAGTCGAGGTCATCCTGGGCGGGCTGGGGAAAAGTTTCCGCCTGTTCTTCAGCGAGATCCCTGCACCATGGCAACCAGTGATGCTGCTGGTTATGATCATATTTGCCCTGCTAATACTGACCATGAGTTTTGGTTATCGGATACATTTACCGTTTCTATTAAAATTTGAACCAAAGACGCCAGTGTTTCTCAAAGTAAGAGGAAAGAAGTCACCGGTCGAGTTAAAAGACAAGAAAAGAACTTTGGACTTGTCAATAGAGTCGAGTCAGAACGTGGACACTCAGTCTTCACTGGACACTTGTGAGTTGCTGGATTCTCAGTGGACTTGCACACAGGACGACACACAGGAAAGTCAGAGCCAGTGAAAACTATGGGTGTCACAGTGTTCCTAGTGACCACGTAGCACAATGGGGTTCGAATAGTTTTGTTCATTGTCCTGTCTGTCCGTTTTATTATGAAAATACTAGTATACTACTGCTTATTATAATAATTAACACATTTTAAGTGGAGCATTGCCATTATCATTATGATGTATTTATTAGGGCCCCCAATTTTTTTTTGCAGGTACCCTATACATGTACTAGTCACCCTGTCTGTCTGTCCACATTTTTCATGTTTTTCCTTCATAACTTTAACAGCGTTTAAGCTATCAACTTGAGCAGATCTCATTGAGGAGAAGTGCAGTGCACAAGAACCATTACTCTGCACTTCATAATTCTGGAGTTATTGCCCTTTGTTAATTTTTCATATATTATTTTTGCCCGGAGCATAACTATTTGACTATAACAGTTCTTAACTTGAAACTTCATTCTTGGATGGATCTCATAGACTCTTCCACAAATGTCAATCATATTCAAATTAATCTGCAATATTATCCAATCATCGCACTTGGATATCACATGTTTAGCGGTTAAATTATTTCATACAAAAGAGCACGTGCATAATGTTTGTGATATTTAAATGCGCACGTCGTAATGTTTGTGATTTTTTATGAATGGAAATTAATTCTTTAAAGATAGCTGGGGAGGAGTTTAAGTTGTCCGTGGCAAATCCCAGATCTGTGTATTAAGCAGAAGTGCAGTGCGCAAGAACTGTTACTCTGCACTTCATTGTTCCGGAGTTATTTCCCTTGGGTAAATTTTTGGAATGGAATGTATAGGGAAAAATTCCTTGTGAACACAACTCCTACAGTTTCCAACAAATTTTCTTGAAACTTGTCTTCATTGTTGAGGGTAACTTGTAGTTGTGAATAAAGATGGGGATTAAAATTGTTCTCCTCCCTTCGCAAGTTATGGCCCTTTGATTTATCATTCCTCTATGGAATATGTAGTAGGGAACATTCCTTGTGAAAGCAACTCCTTCTACAGTTTCCAACAGATTTTCTGGAAACTTATGTTCACTTTTGAGGGTGATGTGTTGTTGTGCGAAAAGATGGCGTTTTAATTCTTCTCGTCCATTTGGAAGTTATGGCCTTTGATTATTTTTTTCTCTGTTGAATACATAGGGAAAATTCTTGGGATTGCATATGAGGCGGGTGGGGTCAACACACTGTTACTATAAATAGAAAAACGGTTTCCGCTCAATTATTTGAGAACTTTTTGATATTTTAATGAAACTTCATACATAGATACTATATATCGAGACCTCACCTGGGATTGCATATTAAATAAATTTCTTTACAGTTGCACATATTCACAAATTGGCTGCAAGTCGTGGGGGGGGGGAATGCATGTTTCACAAACATCTCTTGTTATTTATCGTTATTTGATTAGGTTATCTGTTCCTTAATGTTTTGCAATCATTCCCACAATGCGGAATCATAGACCTGGTTGTTTTTACTTAGATTGTAATTTAATAGAGGTACAATTTAAAACTGTTTGTTGTTAAAAAACAATAATAAATTTTTGCTGTTTCGAAATGAGAATATGTTGTTCAACTAGTATTGAACCAGGAGTAATATTAACGATATCCAATGTACAAAGTATTTAGCAAAACTTTGGAAGTTCGGTTTTTGGTCAAAGAAACATGAACAAATTTAATTGACCCTGCTATTGTTGCACGTAATAATTTGAATAGAAGCTTTTATTAACTCATTATTTTATACAATAACTGTTGTTTAATTAAATTTGTATTAAAATAATACAACGTTATTGAATGACTATAGTTAATTGTTATAAATGGAAATTGCTTCTGTAAAAAGCGACTACAATGCCAGTCAGGTATAATTTCGTATTTCAGAATGGTATTGATTTTGCAACGTATTACATGCTGTTATAACATAATGTTTGGCAAGTTAAAGAATCAGAAAAGGTGCTATTTATACACGAAAGCTTGTGGTAAATTGCTAATAACCAATATCATCTGGGATGGTTCCCTGTATTCTTAATCACAAATGATAATTCATAAATTACACAGCAACAAGTCCAAAAACAACTGGTTGCCGGACTGGTCATCCTTCAAAGACACCTGGTCCAAGCGAAAAATTACAAGTTATGGACCGACGAACACGCATTAAGATCAAACCCTGACAATAATATCTCTGAAACTCGCCTGATAATTAATGACAATACTAAACATTGAGGATACATTCATTACTTGTTGGATAGTTCAATAGTCCAAAATTGGTCATGGAAGACCCTAGACTTAATCATATGAACACTTTCCAAGGTCCAGAACAAAATAGCTGGTTGCTGCAAATTGCTCGTTTTTTAGCTCACCTGAGCACAAAGTGCTCATGGTGAGTTTTTGTGATCGCCCGTTGTCCGTGTGTCGGTCATCAAGTTTTCATTCTAACAACATCTCCTCCTAAACCACTTGGCAGATGTTCACCAAACTTCCCAGGAATGATCATTGGTTGACCCTCTTTCAAAGTTGTTCAAATCGTTACGGTCCGCTGCATATGTAGGTCACCAGAGCTAAAATGGATTTAAAAAGTGTAAAATTGAAAAATCTTCTCTGAAACCGCATGGCCCAGAGGTTTCATATTTAGTATGTAACATCTAATAGTGGTCCTCTACAAAGATTGTTTA
The DNA here is from genome assembly GCA_027627225.1 of Congeria kusceri. Classification (NCBI taxonomy): domain Eukaryota; kingdom Metazoa; phylum Mollusca; class Bivalvia; order Myida; family Dreissenidae; genus Congeria; species Congeria kusceri. The sequence continues at coordinate 23,607,159 of CM051039.1, read as the reverse complement.
AATTATGCACCTGGGGTCAAAACTTGCCCAGTCCCGGGGGTCGCATGGTTTATATACAATTGATAGCAAAATGACTTAAAAAGTCTTCTCTGAAACTGTAAGGCCCAGAGGTTTCATATTTGGTATGTTACATCTTTAGTGGTCCTTTACAAAGTTTGTTCAAATTATGCCCCTGGGGTCATATCGGGCCACACCCCGGGGTCACACAGTTTATATAGAATATATAGCAAAATGACTTTAAAAATCATCTCCTCTGAAACCACAATGGATGCAAATTCCTGTTGGGTTACAAGGTCTCAGGTGAGTGTCCTAGGGCCCTCAGGGCCTTCTTGTTTGGTTTCCACTGCTGCCTTTCGGGGATGTCCAACAGGAATAGTTAATATTGTTTTTCTTCTTAAAAAAATTGAAACAAAGTACAAATGACTGAAATTATAGTAATGATGTCCAGCAAAATGAATAATCGCAGCTTTGTTTGCAGTCTGACCAAGAAAGTTAGAAACTCTTTGCCTTGAAAGTGACAGTATTCAGATTGTGATATAGGCAAGATCATAGACATGTCAAAGAATTGTCGAAGAATTTTTCCATTTCCTAAACTACCTTGATGCTAATTTAAGTCTTAAATGTGTTAATACAGTGTAGTTTCATTGCTATTTTTAATTGTCATACTTGTAAAAATAATTATTAACTTTTCATGTGCAATATACAAAATCTGAGGACTGCATTCAAGTTGTATAGGCAGAGATTATTCTTGAAATTTTAAGGTGCTAGTCTAGCATACTTGTAGCTGCTGTTGAAGTGCGCATTTCAACTACATTTTACGAATATTTGTCTACTTTTTGCAAAACCTCATTTTGTATTGTACTACGTGAGATTTTATGAGTATTCATCAGAAACTAAAATACATGGAAGAGATGACCTTTTACAACGATGCTCCAACTAGGTAATTGTTCCTACAGTGAAGGGCCTTTGATTTTGTGTGCAATTTTGCATCATCTGCATTTTAATTTGGTATGGTGTTTTTTGTCTCGTGCTCAGATACAGTTTTGACAATTAGACAAAGATTTGGTATTGTATTTATAGTGATCTTTAGTTTTCAAAAATATCTGTCATTATTTCATGCCCATTACTTGCCAGAGAACATGTTACTACTCCTGCAAATATTATTTACATTGCTAAAGATACTGACTGCAAACATATATTGAACATCTAAAAAGTTGGAAATGCGCAACACTCGACTATGTTGTTTTTGATCTTTTCCTCTATGTGTTCTTTTCCATATGGACTGTCCGACTATTGCTGTTTCTATGTAAAATAAGTGTGCAATCTTTATTTTGTTGTCAATACCATTTTATTTACAATTGAAGTACATTAATTTAAATAAAAGGTATACCGGTGTTTCGTTTCATTTCCATCAATTTAGATGGTCAAAACTAACCTTTATTTGCTCTTTAATTTTAACACACTACCCTAAAAAGCCTTTATTTTGCAGAATTGGAACCTTTATAAAAACCTTTAATTTCATTGAGGTCTGCTAGGAGGCCTGTTGTTATTTGTCATGTTACTTCATTAGGCCTAAATTAAACAATCTTTTGTTTGCCCTTTACTGACCCGACATTTTAGAGGTGGGTCAATAGGTAGGAAAAATATTTTATTTTTATATTCAGAGAATTTAACCTTTGTCAGACATGAATGTCGTCATTTAAATAGCAATTAATTATAACTGTATCTTTGTTTGAAAAATCGTGATTGCGTTCTTCATCTGTATTGATACAACCAAGAATATAAACGGTAAAACTGGGTTTATTAAAATAAGGAGCATAAACATAAAATAGAATAACAGGGCTTTCCTTAGACTTTGAATTTCAAGAGTCAATGACTCTTGGGGTCAAATTTTCAAGAGTCAAAATCAAATTTGCCAAGAGTCAGATATAAACCCTCAAGAGTCGATGATTTGTAGGTAGTTTCCATTCGTTTTCCTTCTTTTTATTATTATTTGTATTAATGTATTAATTATATTATAATTTAATAATATTATTTAAATTTATTAATTATTGTTTTTTATTAACTTGTTATTTTCTTTTATATTTATTTAATTTTAGTTTCTTCTTATTATTATATTATTATTATTATTAGATCCAGTATTATTATTATTAGATCTATTATTATTATTACTAGAGCTATTATTATTATTTATTATTATTATTATAATTATTAAGACGATTTTAGCATATTCTTTACATACTAAAAATACCAATGATTTTTTTATAGAAATCGCATATCATGTACAACAATAAAACATAGGCTTTACTTCCCCCAAAAATATGCCTAGTTATGGTCCGCAAATATTGTTTCGCAGTTAAAAAGTTTAATTAATACACTGCAATAAAATAGTTATTCAAATTCTAAAGATCGCAAAGTTTTTCACTACCAAAAGTTTATACAAAAAGAAAAGATTTCAAAGTTCTTGCACTACGAATTTTTTTATTCCTAGATAACATGTATATATTTGGTAAAGCACATATTCGATACATGCACGCTTTCCATGCGTGGAACGTGACGTCGTTTGTGTCAGCATAACTGTCGCGCGCTTATCTAGAAAACAAAGGATTTACCTGAAATTCACAGACTATTAAAAAATGTGTTTATGACACTCAAACAGTAAAATTGTATGGTGGATATTGCGGATATAAGAAATTTTACATAAGAGTCAGAATTTTTGTTGAAATCGGATTCCAAATTTTGGAAATATATTATAATTTTACCCGAAATATAAAGGAAAGTAATTTAAAACAACGCCTTTATATTTAGGAATGTGGATATTATCAATAACGGAAGCGGTGAGTAAATTGTGTTTTAAACGTTAAATGGTCGGGAATAAACATACTCTAACGGACTCATGTACATTAACTTAAGTGTGGATACATGTATATTACGCAGATATGTCGATTGTTCACGTCATTGACTCCGCCTCCAACCAATAATCGCCGAGTGTTTTATCAGCTTTGACATCGCTGTTCGACTTATTGAGATAATCAGCCATCCGAATTATACTGCATGACGCAATTCCGGAAATTGCCCCGTGTCAAAAGTGACGCATGAAGTAATTACTTCGCGAGTCAAACAAGCGTACTTTGAAATTTCCACGCGTCAAAACCCGGGAGCTCGGGTCAAAGGAAAGACCTGGAATAAGTCAGGGCTTTCCTTGGACTTTGAATTTCAAGAGTCAATGACTCTTGGGGTCAAATGTTCAAGAGTCAAAATCAAATTCAAATTCCCCAAGAGTCAGATATAAACCTTAAAGAGTCAATGTTTTGTGGGTACGTTTAATGGTCGGGAATAAACATACTCTAACGAACTCATGTACATTAACCAAAGTGTGGATACATGTCCATTACGCCCATAGGTCAATTCTTCACGTCATTGGAAGCGTATATAATTGTGCGTTTTAGTTGGTCAATATAGATTTTTCTGAGCGACAAAACTCCGCCTAATGGGCGGAGCTATACGGTAACTTGACCGCTGATGGACAGTGTCTATTTAAAGTTGACTCCGCCTCCAACCAATAATCGCCGAGTGTTTTATCAACTTTGACATCGCTGTTCGACTGATTGGAATAATCAGTCAGCCGAGTTATACAGTATGATGCAAGTCCGGAAATTGCCCCGGGTCAAAAATGTGACGCATGAAGTAATTACCTCGAGTGTCAGACAACTAGCGTATTTGGAAATTTCCACGTGTCAAAACCCGGGAGCTCAGGTCCAAGGAAAGCCCTGATTATTATAAGCAATGCTTAGAAATGTGCGAAGTACATGTATTCCATTTAAGACCAATGTTTGAACTAACTAGACACGCTATAAATTAATACAACATAGATACATACTCTAGGACAAGAAAACGTGTATTATAAATGTACTGCCGTATGCAGACAGCTAAACCAAACTCTGACTCCAATTTCCAATTTTATTTTCAGAGTGTAATATGGTGATTTGCTGAAACAACACAAAGATTACAATATATTGCATGTCAAAAAATGAAGTGATCAAAGGGAGACAAACAGTGTAAATACTAATTTAAATACAGACAGAGTTGTCTTTCTTTCTAGCAGAGAATGACTCAGAACATCAAAAATAGAATGCTTACAGCAAAAAGTTGCATGTACGTATAGATAAAACAGTTTTCTAAATGATATCCAATTTAATTAAGCATACTTGGATAATTAATATAAATAGGAATTTCTAGTTTTCCGTAAAAGGCAAAATTCCCAATGAACACGCCAAAATTGTTTAGAGCTACATTTCGATAAATGAGTACAGTTATGCATTAAACCTTTATCCAAATGAAAATACACATATCCTGATTTAGTAACAACAAGAAGAAATCAACAAAAATGTCGTTCTTACATCGTTATTTCGCCCAACTTGAGTCCAGATTTGAATTTCCTTGTGAAAAGGAGCGAAAACCATGAGCCAATAAATGAGCCGAAAGAAAAATGAACGGCAAATGAACGAAAAGAAACAGGTTAGGTGTCGGGGGCAACACACTCCCCGTCTGAAATAACCATTTCACTACCAATCTTACTACGTGCAATAAACGTATTGGAATTAAAAGTATTACATCAAATACTCCAAAAATACTTCCAAAGGACTAGATGTGTTATTATGACTGGAAAATATGTTGAACATTGCTAATTATAATAAGAGAATAACTCAACATAACATAACGTGGACAGAAAGTCCAAGAATAAGAAATACCAAAAAGGCCTTACAATAATCATATCATAAATGTGCATGCCAAGACTTAAAAATGCAACAGCGTCTTCTAAATGTGTCATTTCACAATATGCACTATTAACACTTGAGTCACTAATTAGTCGTTCTGAATCAAGGAAACAATTTCCTTCACTGGTCTTGTATAGATCTTCCTGTCTCTACCAAGGTAGACATCGACAACACGCACTCGTCCATCCTCTCCGTTGTGGGTGTTCTTTACTATTCCGACAGGCCATTCGTTACGGTGCACAGTTTTGTCACGCAACAACACAATGTCGCCGGTCTTCAGGTTCCTTTGGTCGTCCTGCCATTTTTGTCTCCTCTGAAGGTTCGGTAAGTAGTCCCTTTTCCAGCGTAGCCAGAACGAGTTAGCAAGGTGTTGCACACGCTTCCACTGAGCTCTGAAGAGGTCATTTTGACTGAAGTCTTCCAGGTTGAAAGACTTCACAGAATGGTCAGATTTCATAGTCAGCAGAGTGGCTGGTGTCAGCGGCAGTGGTAGGTCAGGATCAGTTGAGACTTGTGTCAATGGTCTTGCATTTATGATGCACATTACTTCCGCCATTAATGTTTGCAAGACTTCATGAGTGAGATGCTTGACATCAAATAACATTGAGTCCAAGATTCGTCGGGCTATACCTATCATCCTCTCCCATGCTCCACCCATATGAGAGGAATGAGGTGGGTTGAATATCCAGTTGATTCCAGAGTTTTTGAAGTAGTCCTTGATAGGGCGGTCTTCGACGTTGATAACGTTGGCCTTGAGTTCTGAAGTAGAGCCCACAAAATTAGTGCCTCGGTCGGAGCGGATCACTTTCACTTCTCCTCTTATAGCACAAAAGCGCCTAAGGGCATTAATGAAGCTTGAAGATGAAATTTCTTCCATTAGCTCAATATGAACTGCACGTACAACTAGACATGTGATGATGAGGGCCCAGCGCTTAGAATTCGCTTGACCTCCACGTGTCCTTCTAGTGGAAACTTGCCATGGTCCAAATACGTCAATTCCGATATAGGTGAATGGGGGTGCCGGGTCAAGACGATCTTCAGGAAGATCTGCCATTCTTGGGTTGACAGGTTGACTGCGAAGTCTTCTACACTTGACACAGTTATGAATGTAGGAAGAAACCTGTCTCTTGGAGCCGAGGAGCCAGTATCCAGCGCTGCGAATAGCGCCTTCTGTAAGGTGTCGACCTTGGTGTTGGGTTCTTTCATGATAATGTTCCACTAGAAGTTTGCTCAGATGGTGCTTTGGAACAATAATAGGGTTCGCAAAGTCCCTTGTCACATTTGCATTTTTCAAGCGTCCACCAACCCGAACAATTCCATCACCATCAAGATATGGAGCCAGACTTCTGATAGGACTGTTCCTTGGCAATACTGTATTTCCCTTTAAAGATTGGATTTCCTCAGGAAATTTTTCTTGTTGTAGTGCCTTGATTACAAGGTGTCTTGCCTGTTCTTGATCATTAACTTGGTCGTTTTTCAGACCTTGACGCGATTTGAGGCTGTTTACTAGGTATGCAACACCTCTTACCACAGCGTTCCACGATGAGAATCGTTCAAAACGCTCACATCTTAGTGATTTCCCTTCACAGGTTTCTGTTTTTAACACTCTTACTTCACAGTCTGTTTCTGGGTGTACTAAGGGGAAGACAATCTGGTTATCAATGAAGTTTTCCATGTTTGTAATGTTTGGACCCTTGATCCATTTACTAGTTGTTAAGTTCTCAGCACTAACTCCCCTTGTTGCGTCATCAGCAGGGTTGTTTTTGGTGGGAACATAGTTCCATTGATCTGGGCTTGTTGAAGATCTTATGCGGTCTATGCGGTTGGAGACATATACATAAAATCTCTTTTTTTCATTGTGTATGTAACCAAGTACTACCTTGCTGTCAGTAAAAAACTTCACATTCTTGAACTTGAAATCTAGTTCTTCTTGACATGTCTCTAACAATTCTACAGCCAGCACAGCTGCACATAATTCCAGACGTGGGATGGTATGACCATGTTTTGGAGCGACCTTTGCTTTCCCATGTACGAAACCCACATGCTGCCTTCCAACCTTGTCCTCTGTAACCAGATAAGCCACAGCTGCGATTGCCTTTTCGGAGGCATCGCAATATATGAATAGATCCCTGTTTCGCACGTCACTGGATGCTACATCACAATACATCCTTGGTAGTTGTATGTCCTTAAGCCAGTCTAGTGAGCTCTTCCATGCTTGCCATCTTTCCTTGAAGTCTGGTCGCAATGGTTCATCCCAATCCATGTTTTCAATGGAGCTTTCACGCAGCAACAGCTTCCCATCAACAGTTACTGGGGCTGCAATTCCAAGGGGATCATATAAACTGTTGATTGTTGACAGCACACTTCGTCTGGTGAAGTTGTCTTCTCCAAACGAAACGTTGAATGTGAATGTGTCAAGTTGAACATTCCAGCAAACACCGAGACTTCTCTGCAACGGGAAGTCGTCGTCTAAGTCCAAATCTTTCAGGTCTTTGGCAAGGTCATCTTTGTTGAAAGCGCTCAACACTTCATGCGAGTTTGAGCAGATTTTATGTAAGTGCAGGTTCCCGAAGTCGTGCAAGGCGGTTTGCGCTCTTTTTAGTAGGTCAATGGCTTCTTCTGCACTGGCGTGCGACGAAAGGCCATCGTCCACATAGAAGTTGCGTTTCACAAAATCTTCAACGTCAGCTCCCAGAGTAGGTGCTGCAGCTTCTGCTGTCTTCCTAAGTCCGTATGTAGCCACTGATGGTGAAGGACTATTCCCAAAAACGTGGACTTTCATTCGGTAATCAACAAGGTTGTTTTTCAGATCATTGTTTTCAGGCCACACAAACCTTAGAAAGTCTCTGTGATCAGGTCTGACTGAGAAACTGTAAAACATTTGTCGAATGTCAGCAATGACAGCCACTTTGTCCTTCCTAAAGCGTAGCAGCACACCAAGCAAGCTATTATTTAGGTTTGGCCCAGTCATAAGAATGTCATTTAAAGAAAGGCCTTGAAACCGTGCAGACGAGTCGAATACGATTCGAATGCGATCTTTCTTCTTTGGGTGGTAAACTCCAAATAGTGGCAGATACCACGATTCATTCAAAGATGCAACAGATGTAACCCGTTCTGCGTGCCCGTTGTCCAGCAGTTCTTGCATGAAATTGAGAGTTTGCTCCTTTTTCACAGGGTCCTTATGAAGTGAGGAAATGAAGTTGCTGGTTCTTCCTGTAGCATACTGTTTGTTATTCAACAGGTTTGGTCTAGGACTCTTGAAAGGCAGTGGTGCCTCCCAGTTTCCTTCATTGTTCCTCTTCATTTCTTGAGACATGAGTGTATTAAATTTTTTATCTTCTACAGAAAGACCAAGCTTGTTGTCGAATTCAGTGGTTAGAAAAAGATCAATGTTCAACGAATTGGGGCATGATTCCATTAAAGATGTCCGTCCGTTGGTCAGCAGGTGAGTTTTCAGCACATTTATTGACTTAGGTGTGTGCGCGCGATCTATACACGATTCTCCCACAATCACCCAGCCTAATCGCAGTTGTTGGGCAAATGGTTGCCCTTCGGGTCCTAACTTCTGTTCAAGCACATGATGAGCTGACAGGACGTCTCTTCCAAGAAGAATCCAAATACCGGCGTTTGAGTTGAAAGGGGGGATGGAGTTCACTAGACAGTTCAGATGCTGGAAACTTCTAGCAACACTTGGTGTAGGAATTTCAGTTTTGTCTCCCGGAATAAATTCACATTCTGTTAAAATCGGAAGATTTATGCTTTCGCTTCCGTCCAAAGATTCAACAACAAATCCCGAACCTCTCCGACCAGAAAGTTTCACAGTACCACCACAACTTCTTAGATTATACTGGGAAGACGGTGCCATTATGCCAAATTTGTCAAATAGTTCAGGTTTTGCAAGTGAGTAGTTGCTCTGGTCGTCGATGATCGCGTAACATTGTACAGGTGGCACGTTACTTTCATTATTTCTAACGTTCACCAACACTATCTTCGAACACGACTTCCCGTCAAACTCTCCACAAACTTCGGTACACCTAGATACGATGCTTGTTTCTTGACTGGTTTTGTTTTGTGCTAGAGATTCGTGATATTTCTCCCCGCCATGGCGTTCCCTGTCTGCTTGGAACAAGTGCATTGCAGTAGCATGTGTAGAGCTGCGACATTCATTACACTGAACGGTCTGAATACAGTCCTTTTGCAAGTGTTTACCTATGCAGCACTTAAAGCAGATCCCTTGTTGCTTCAGCAGCTGCCTACGTTCCGTGAACGTTTTTTGCTTGAAGGCGCGGCATTCACCCAGGGAATGTTTTCCATTATGCAGGAAACATGGCAATGATGTATTGTCATTCACTGATACGCTTTCAGTTTTATTCACTAGCAATTGACGAGGGCCTTTCACTTGTGGTTCAACCTTCGTGTTCACAGGTTCAAAGTCAAAGCTGGGGTCATTGAAAATGGCCGCCATTTCCTGAACAAACTCACAGAAAAACGTGAATGGTGGGAAAGTCACATTGTTAGAGCGCTTGTATGTTACAGCTCTATCTCGCCATTTATTCTGAATTGATGGTGGGAGTTTGTTGACGATGGGGTTAACACTAGAAGGTGAGTCATAATGGGCTAAGAGGTTTTCGAATTCTTTCTTCTCCTTCACAGCTCTAATTTCTGACAGAACGTCCGATAGGTCGTACATTTTCTCTCTGTCCTTCATTGTTAATCGCGTCACATTGTTGAGTTTTGCACGGAGTGCTTGCTCGATCCTTTCTGGTGATCCATAGAGCGCGTCTAGTCTATCCCAAGCACGAGTCAAACCTACTGCAGGGTTACCAGTATTTGCCGTTTTGATGCTCAGAATGTATCGCGACCCGGGTCCGGCCCAACGAATCATCAAATCTACTTCTTCAGATGGGGCTGCTTGTGTTTCATTCATTATGCCTTTGAAAGTGTCCTTCCAAGCCAAATATTGTTCAAATTTCCCGTTGAATGAGTATAATCTGTCCTTGAAAATGTCCTTTTTATACAGATATTGCGCTATCTGAGCGTCATTAGACGGTACACTAAACTGGTGCATGTGCGTTTGTAGACTGTCTACGTATTTCTGCGTTTCTTCCACCGGATTTGCATTTGGAAGATCATGCAAATCATGAATCTCACTTTTAACCGATGACCTTTCCAAAAATTCAACTTCAGCTTCTAAGGCTGCCAATTCTTTCCGCTGTCGAAGGACGTCCAGTTCAATCTCCAGATTCACTTGTTTCTTTCTTAAATTTGCCTCCTGTTCAGCAAATTTAAGGCGCATCCTAGCTGCTTCAGCGGCGGCACGTTTCTTCACCGAGCTATGACTCGTTCTAGACGAAGCGACGCTTGCGCGTTCTGCAGAGGCCATCGCTTGCACTTGGTTAGGTGATGTGTGTAACGGTGGTGCTTGTTGTTCCATCTGTACCTGATTTAGATCTGAATGTTGCCGGTTAAGTGAAGGAACCCTGTCTAGCGAAGGGGGTTGGTCCATATTTGGGCCCGATGGGGTCGACACTCTTTCGCTGTCTGATTCTGGCGGATTGTCCATGATGTGAGGTTTGGGCGATCAAATCACTGTACTGCCGTATGCAGACAGCTAAACCAAACTCTGACTCCAATTTCCAATTTTATTTTCAGAGTGTAATATGGTGATTTGCTGAAACAACACAAAGATTACAATATATTGCATGTCAAAAAATGAAGTGATCAAAGGGAGACAAACAGTGTAAATACTAATTTAAATACAGACAGAGTTGTCTTTCTTTCTAGCAGAGAATGACTCAGAACATCAAAAATAGAATGCTTACAGCAAAAAGTTGCATGTACGTATAGATAAAACAGTTTTCTAAATGATATCCAATTTAATTAAGCATACTTGGATAATTAATATAAATAGGAATTTCTAGTTTTCCGTAAAAGGCAAAATTCCCAATGAACACGCCAAAATTGTTTAGAGCTACATTTCGATAAATGAGTACAGTTATGCATTAAACCTTTATCCAAATGAAAATACACATATCCTGATTTAGTAACAACAAGAAGAAATCAACAAAAATGTCGTTCTTACATCGTTATTTCGCCCAACTTGAGTCCAGATTTGAATTTCTTGTGAAAAGGAGCGAAAACCATGAGCCAATAAATGAGCCGAAAGAAAAATGAACGGCAAATGAACGAAAAGAAACAGGTTAGGTGTCGGGGGCAACACACTCCCCGTCTGAAATAACCATTTCACTACCAATCTTACTACGTGCAATAAACGTATTGGAATTAAAAGTATTACATCAAATACTCCAAAAATACTTCCAAAGGACTAGATGTGTTATTATGACTGGAAAATATGTTGAACATTGCTAATTATAATAAGAGAATAACTCAACATAACATAACGTGGACAGAAAGTCCAAGAATAAGAAATACCAAAAAGGCCTTACAATAATCATATCATAAATGTGCATGCCAAGACTTAAAAATGCAACAGCGTCTTCTAAATGTGTCATTTCACAATATGCACTATTAACACTTGAGTCACTAATTAGTCGTTCTGAATCAAGGAAACAATTTCCTTCACTGGTCTTGTATAGATCTTCCTGTCTCTACCAAGGTAGACATCGACAACACGCACTCGTCCATCCTCTCCGTTGTGGGTGTTCTTTACTATTCCGACAGGCCATTCGTTACGGTGCACAGTTTTGTCACGCAACAACACAATGTCGCCGGTCTTCAGGTTCCTTTGGTCGTCCTGCCATTTTTGTCTCCTCTGAAGGTTCGGTAAGTAGTCCCTTTTCCAGCGTAGCCAGAACGAGTTAGCAAGGTGTTGCACACGCTTCCACTGAGCTCTGAAGAGGTCATTTTGACTGAAGTCTTCCAGGTTGAAAGACTTCACAGAATGGTCAGATTTCATAGTCAGCAGAGTGGCTGGTGTCAGCGGCAGTGGTAGGTCAGGATCAGTTGAGACTTGTGTCAATGGTCTTGCATTTATGATGCACATTACTTCCGCCATTAATGTTTGCAAGACTTCATGAGTGAGATGCTTGACATCAAATAACATTGAGTCCAAGATTCGTCGGGCTATACCTATCATCCTCTCCCATGCTCCACCCATATGAGAGGAATGAGGTGGGTTGAATATCCAGTTGATTCCAGAGTTTTTGAAGTAGTCCTTGATAGGGCGGTCTTCGACGTTGATAACGTTGGCCTTGAGTTCTGAAGTAGAGCCCACAAAATTAGTGCCTCGGTCGGAGCGGATCACTTTCACTTCTCCTCTTATAGCACAAAAGCGCCTAAGGGCATTAATGAAGCTTGAAGATGAAATTTCTTCCATTAGCTCAATATGAACTGCACGTACAACTAGACATGTGATGATGAGGGCCCAGCGCTTAGAATTCGCTTGACCTCCACGTGTCCTTCTAGTGGAAACTTGCCATGGTCCAAATACGTCAATTCCGATATAGGTGAATGGGGGTGCCGGGTCAAGACGATCTTCAGGAAGATCTGCCATTCTTGGGTTGACAGGTTGACTGCGAAGTCTTCTACACTTGACACAGTTATGAATGTAGGAAGAAACCTGTCTCTTGGAGCCGAGGAGCCAGTATCCAGCGCTGCGAATAGCGCCTTCTGTAAGGTGTCGACCTTGGTGTTGGGTTCTTTCATGATAATGTTCCACTAGAAGTTTGCTCAGATGGTGCTTTGGAACAATAATAGGGTTCGCAAAGTCCCTTGTCACATTTGCATTTTTCAAGCGTCCACCAACCCGAACAATTCCATCACCATCAAGATATGGAGCCAGACTTCTGATAGGACTGTTCCTTGGCAATACTGTATTTCCCTTTAAAGATTGGATTTCCTCAGGAAATTTTTCTTGTTGTAGTGCCTTGATTACAAGGTGTCTTGCCTGTTCTTGATCATTAACTTGGTCGTTTTTCAGACCTTGACGCGATTTGAGGCTGTTTACTAGGTATGCAACACCTCTTACCACAGCGTTCCACGATGAGAATCGTTCAAAACGCTCACATCTTAGTGATTTCCCTTCACAGGTTTCTGTTTTTAACACTCTTACTTCACAGTCTGTTTCTGGGTGTACTAAGGGGAAGACAATCTGGTTATCAATGAAGTTTTCCATGTTTGTAATGTTTGGACCCTTGATCCATTTACTAGTTGTTAAGTTCTCAGCACTAACTCCCCTTGTTGCGTCATCAGCAGGGTTGTTTTTGGTGGGAACATAGTTCCATTGATCTGGGCTTGTTGAAGATCTTATGCGGTCTATGCGGTTGGAGACATATACATAAAATCTCTTTTTTTCATTGTGTATGTAACCAAGTACTACCTTGCTGTCAGTAAAAAACTTCACATTCTTGAACTTGAAATCTAGTTCTTCTTGACATGTCTCTAACAATTCTACAGCCAGCACAGCTGCACATAATTCCAGACGTGGGATGGTATGACCATGTTTTGGAGCGACCTTTGCTTTCCCATGTACGAAACCCACATGCTGCCTTCCAACCTTGTCCTCTGTAACCAGATAAGCCACAGCTGCGATTGCCTTTTCGGAGGCATCGCAATATATGAATAGATCCCTGTTTCGCACGTCACTGGATGCTACATCACAATACATCCTTGGTAGTTGTATGTCCTTAAGCCAGTCTAGTGAGCTCTTCCATGCTTGCCATCTTTCCTTGAAGTCTGGTCGCAATGGTTCATCCCAATCCATGTTTTCAATGGAGCTTTCACGCAGCAACAGCTTCCCATCAACAGTTACTGGGGCTGCAATTCCAAGGGGATCATATAAACTGTTGATTGTTGACAGCACACTTCGTCTGGTGAAGTTGTCTTCTCCAAACGAAACGTTGAATGTGAATGTGTCAAGTTGAACATTCCAGCAAACACCGAGACTTCTCTGCAACGGGAAGTCGTCGTCTAAGTCCAAATCTTTCAGGTCTTTGGCAAGGTCATCTTTGTTGAAAGCGCTCAACACTTCATGCGAGTTTGAGCAGATTTTATGTAAGTGCAGGTTCCCGAAGTCGTGCAAGGCGGTTTGCGCTCTTTTTAGTAGGTCAATGGCTTCTTCTGCACTGGCGTGCGACGAAAGGCCATCGTCCACATAGAAGTTGCGTTTCACAAAATCTTCAACGTCAGCTCCCAGAGTAGGTGCTGCAGCTTCTGCTGTCTTCCTAAGTCCGTATGTAGCCACTGATGGTGAAGGACTATTCCCAAAAACGTGGACTTTCATTCGGTAATCAACAAGGTTGTTTTTCAGATCATTGTTTTCAGGCCACACAAACCTTAGAAAGTCTCTGTGATCAGGTCTGACTGAGAAACTGTAAAACATTTGTCGAATGTCAGCAATGACAGCCACTTTGTCCTTCCTAAAGCGTAGCAGCACACCAAGCAAGCTATTATTTAGGTTTGGCCCAGTCATAAGAATGTCATTTAAAGAAAGGCCTTGAAACCGTGCAGACGAGTCGAATACGATTCGAATGCGATCTTTCTTCTTTGGGTGGTAAACTCCAAATAGTGGCAGATACCACGATTCATTCAAAGATGCAACAGATGTAACCCGTTCTGCGTGCCCGTTGTCCAGCAGTTCTTGCATGAAATTGAGAGTTTGCTCCTTTTTCACAGGGTCCTTATGAAGTGAGGAAATGAAGTTGCTGGTTCTTCCTGTAGCATACTGTTTGTTATTCAACAGGTTTGGTCTAGGACTCTTGAAAGGCAGTGGTGCCTCCCAGTTTCCTTCATTGTTCCTCTTCATTTCTTGAGACATGAGTGTATTAAATTTTTTATCTTCTACAGAAAGACCAAGTTTGTTGTCGAATTCAGTGGTTAGAAAAAGATCAATGTTCAACGAATTGGGGCATGATTCCATTAAAGATGTCCGTCCGTTGGTCAGCAGGTGAGTTTTCAGCACATTTATTGACTTAGGTGTGTGCGCGCGATCTATACACGATTCTCCCACAATCACCCAGCCTAATCGCAGTTGTTGGGCAAATGGTTGCCCTTCGGGTCCTAACTTCTGTTCAAGCACATGATGAGCTGACAGGACGTCTCTTCCAAGAAGAATCCAAATACCGGCGTTTGAGTTGAAAGGGGGGATGGAGTTCACTAGACAGTTCAGATGCTGGAAACTTCTAGCAACACTTGGTGTAGGAATTTCAGTTTTGTCTCCCGGAATAAATTCACATTCTGTTAAAATCGGAAGATTTATGCTTTCGCTTCCGTCCAAAGATTCAACAACAAATCCCGAACCTCTCCGACCAGAAAGTTTCACAGTACCACCACAACTTCTTAGATTATACTGGGAAGACGGTGCCATTATGCCAAATTTGTCAAATAGTTCAGGTTTTGCAAGTGAGTAGTTGCTCTGGTCGTCGATGATCGCGTAACATTGTACAGGTGGCACGTTACTTTCATTATTTCTAACGTTCACCAACACTATCTTCGAACACGACTTCCCGTCAAACTCTCCACAAACTTCGGTACACCTAGATACGATGCTTGTTTCTTGACTGGTTTTGTTTTGTGCTAGAGATTCGTGATATTTCTCCCCGCCATGGCGTTCCCTGTCTGCTTGGAACAAGTGCATTGCAGTAGCATGTGTAGAGCTGCGACATTCATTACACTGAACGGTCTGAATACAGTCCTTTTGCAAGTGTTTACCTATGCAGCACTTAAAGCAGATCCCTTGTTGCTTCAGCAGCTGCCTACGTTCCGTGAACGTTTTTTGCTTGAAGGCGCGGCATTCACCCAGGGAATGTTTTCCATTATGCAGGAAACATGGCAATGATGTATTGTCATTCACTGATACGCTTTCAGTTTTATTCACTAGCAATTGACGAGGGCCTTTCACTTGTGGTTCAACCTTCGTGTTCACAGGTTCAAAGTCAAAGCTGGGGTCATTGAAAATGGCCGCCATTTCCTGAACAAACTCACAGAAAAACGTGAATGGTGGGAAAGTCACATTGTTAGAGCGCTTGTATGTTACAGCTCTATCTCGCCATTTATTCTGAATTGATGGTGGGAGTTTGTTGACGATGGGGTTAACACTAGAAGGTGAGTCATAATGGGCTAAGAGGTTTTCGAATTCTTTCTTCTCCTTCACAGCTCTAATTTCTGACAGAACGTCCGATAGGTCGTACATTTTCTCTCTGTCCTTCATTGTTAATCGCGTCACATTGTTGAGTTTTGCACGGAGTGCTTGCTCGATCCTTTCTGGTGATCCATAGAGCGCGTCTAGTCTATCCCAAGCACGAGTCAAACCTACTGCAGGGTTACCAGTATTTGCCGTTTTGATGCTCAGAATGTATCGCGACCCGGGTCCGGCCCAACGAATCATCAAATCTACTTCTTCAGATGGGGCTGCTTGTGTTTCATTCATTATGCCTTTGAAAGTGTCCTTCCAAGCCAAATAGTGTTCAAATTTCCCGTTGAATGAGTATAATCTGTCCTTGAAAATGTCCTTTTTATACAGATATTGCGCTATCTGAGCGTCATTAGACGGTACACTAAACTGGTGCATGTGCGTTTGTAGACTGTCTACGTATTTCTGCGTTTCTTCCACCGGATTTGCATTTGGAAGATCATGCAAATCATGAATCTCACTTTTAACCGATGACCTTTCCAAAAATTCAACTTCAGCTTCTAAGGCTGCCAATTCTTTCCGCTGTCGAAGGACGTCCAGTTCAATCTCCAGATTCACTTGTTTCTTTCTTAAATTTGCCTCCTGTTCAGCAAATTTAAGGCGCATCCTAGCTGCTTCAGCGGCGGCACGTTTCTTCACCGAGCTATGACTCGTTCTAGACGAAGCGACGCTTGCGCGTTCTGCAGAGGCCATCGCTTGCACTTGGTTAGGTGATGTGTGTAACGGTGGTGCTTGTTGTTCCATCTGTACCTGATTTAGATCTGAATGTTGCCGGTTAAGTGAAGGAACCCTGTCTAGCGAAGGGGGTTGGTCCATATTTGGGCCCGATGGGGTCGACACTCTTTCGCTGTCTGATTCTGGCGGATTGTCCATGATGTGAGGTTTGGGCGATCAAATCACTGTACTGCCGTATGCAGACAGCTAAACCAAACTCTGACTCCAATTTCCAATTTTATTTTCAGAGTGTAATATGGTGATTTGCTGAAACAACACAAAGATTACAATATATTGCATGTCAAAAAATGAAGTGATCAAAGGGAGACAAACAGTGTAAATACTAATTTAAATACAGACAGAGTTGTCTTTCTTTCTAGCAGAGAATGACTCAGAACATCAAAAATAGAATGCTTACAGCAAAAAGTTGCATGTACGTATAGATAAAACAGTTTTCTAAATGATATCCAATTTAATTAAGCATACTTGGATAATTAATATAAATAGGAATTTCTAGTTTTCCGTAAAAGGCAAAATTCCCAATGAACACGCCAAAATTGTTTAGAGCTACATTTCGATAAATGAGTACAGTTATGCATTAAACCTTTATCCAAATGAAAATACACATATCCTGATTTAGTAACAACAAGAAGAAATCAACAAAAATGTCGTTCTTACATCGTTATTTCGCCCAACTTGAGTCCAGATTTGAATTTCCTTGTGAAAAGGAGCGAAAACCATGAGCCAATAAATGAGCCGAAAGAAAAATGAACGGCAAATGAACGAAAAGAAACAGGTTAGGTGTCGGGGGCAACACAATAAATTTATAATTAACGGCTGAATTGACTCGACAGTTACGCTCATATTTATACAGTACAAATACATACTGTTTGACTAGAAAAATAGACTAGAAAAATATCAAATCAATCAATGAATTGAAAATCAAAAATAATTTGTTGAAAATGTTACACATAAAATAAGGCCATGATGAGTACTGATACAGATGAAAGCCTATACTATTGTGACAGGCTTGACCAAATGCAGGAATATGCGCCATACTGTCCATAAATTGTCTAGCTGATTAACTCTCATACTTGGTTTTGTTTTGCTCCATAGCCTGCCATTGCTTGTCAAAGACAAACATAAACAGGGTTAAACAAGAAAGGACCTAAATATATGTTCTCTGGTTTTTGCAGGAAGAATAGTGTTAACGCTGCAGTTCTAAATAATAATGGCGACGGCTGCGCAAAGGTCATGTCATGCTTGCTGGCTTGCTTAAGAGTGGAGTGTATTGTCATTTACCATTCCTATATTCAAATTTGCTTTAGATCTCATGGTCATAGAAAATTTGTGCAAGAATAGTGTTAATGCTGCAGTTCTAAATGATAATGGCGACGGCTGCGCAAAGGTCATGTCATGCTTGCTGGCTTGCTTAAGAGTGGAGTGTATTGTCATTTACCATTCCTATATTCAAATTTGCTTTAGATCTCATGGTCATAGACAATTTGTGCAAGAATAGTGTTAATGCTGCAGTTCTAAATGATAACGGCGACGGCTGCGCAAAGGTCATGTCATGCTTGCTGGCTTGCTTAAGAGTGGGGTGTATTGTCATTTACCATTCCTATATTCAAATTTGCTTTAGATCTCATGGTCATAGACAATTTGTGCAAGAATAGTGTTAATGCTGCAGTTCTAAATGATAATGGCGACGGCTGCGCAAAGGTCATGTCATGCTTGCTGGCTTGCTTAAGAGTGGAGTGCATTGTCATTTACCATTCCTATATTCAAATTCGCTGTAGATCTCATGGTCATAGACAATTTGTGCAAGTTTGGTCCAGATTGGTTGAAAATGAAGTCCTTGTCTTGCATCAAACAAACTGAATGAAAGATTATTATTAATATAGATCAGTGGCTATAAGGATATAAATTGTAGAGTTAGAAAGTTGTGAGCGGAAGAAAATACGAAATTTAAAGCAAGAAAAAATAACTAAATAAAACAATATTACTGCAGATTTTGCACTAAAATATTTTTAGTCGGCAGCTTTTTTTGTGGCCTTATTGATAGTTACTGAATTAATAAAACAAGAGGGCCATTGTGGCCCAAAGCGCTCACCTGAGAACTTGTACAGATGAAGAACAAACTGTTGTGACAGGTTTGCAAATTAAGGTATCTGAACAATACGCAAAGGTGGATAGGATCAGTTTGATTTAAAACATAAATTAGTGCAATGGGCTAACTAAAGTATGAGTTGGGTAGTGGATTTGTGGTGTAAATATGTCCCCGGCATCTTGATGCAGGAGGCATATAGTGATCGTCCTGTTCGTCCTTCCTTCCTTCCGTGACAAGGTTAAGTAGATTTTACCGTTACTACAACACTTACACAGTTGTTGCTTATGACCATTCCTTATCCACCCATATCACCCAACCTCACTTTGACCTTGACCTATTTTGGACTTATGATAATTCAAGTTTCATTTTTTTGTTAACTAGATTTTACCTAGATTTTGGTCTAGCACCAACACCGCTTACTACAACACTTAGATATTTGCACAGTTGTTACTTATTACCATTCCCAATCCACCCATATCACCCAACCTTACTATGACCTTGACCTAATTTGCACTAAGAATAATTCACATGGGCTGTTTCTTGATTAACTAAATTTTACTATTAAATCTAGCACGAACACCGCTAGCTACAACACTTGGATACTTACACAGTTGTTGCTTATGACCATCCCCAATCCACCCATATCACCCAACTTTACTTTGACCTTGAACTACTTTGGACTTATAATAATTCAAAAGTGCCATTTCTTGGTTAACTAGATTTTACCGTGTCGTCTAGCACCAACACCGCTTACTACAACACATGGATATTTACAGTTTTTACTTATGACCATTCCCAATCACCCAACCTCACTTTGACCTTGACCTAATTTTGACTAAGAAATGGGCTACCCAGCACCAACCGGGGGCATGTGTGTTTATTAAACACAGAATCTTGTTTCTAATGAGTCTCAAATCATTTTTCTCGATAATTCTTACCAGACCCTTTTTCATTAAGTAAGTGATAATTCTAAAAAATGCAGAAACAGTAGATTTTGATGTCTTTTTCACAAACAGTTTTGGAGAACTTGTTACAGTGCGATAACTGCTATAGCTGTGCTATAAGATAAAAGTTTTGCTTTTTCTTAGAAAATTTTCTGTCCAATGATAATAAATGATTTTAATGCAGGCTCTGAAGACAGCAATGTTGCATGTACAAATAACTGCATGCAAGTCTTGCAACTGTTGGAAATAAAATTTTATCAATCAATTTTTATGGTCATGCACAAACAGAGTAAGTTTGGTCAACGTTTAATCAAAAATTGTGTGTGCAAGCCAATCATTTATAACTTGTTGATATTTTTTCCAAACACAAGGGGCAATAACTTTTTCTGGCCCAATCATGCTTATATTCGACTTCACCTGTAGTCTTACGTTCATAGACAAACTGTACACGATTGGTGAAGATTGAATGAAAAATGAAGTCTCTATCCTGAATAATGTCCACTTTTGCATATTTTTTTCACAAACAAAGGGCAATAACTCTGGTGTTTCTGGTCTGATCTTGCTTATATTCTACTTCAACTTTAATCTTATGGTCATAGACAAACTGTGCAAGATGGGATGAAAAATGAAGTCTCTATCCTGAATAATGTCCATTTTTGCATATTTTTTTCACAAACAAAGGGCAATAACTCTGGTGTTTCTGGTCCGATATTGCTTATATTCGACTTCAATTGTAATCTCATGATAATAGGCAAACTATGCACGATTGGTGAAGATTGGATGAAAAATGAAGTCTCTATCTTGAATAATGTCCATTTTTGAATATTTTTTAAATAAACAATGGGCAATAACTAAGGTGTTTGAAACACGATCTGGCCCATTTGTGGTGTCTGCTGAGATCTGATAGTCATACACAAACAGTGAAAGTTTGGTTAAGATTGGATGGGAAATAAAGTCTATACTTTGGAAAAGGGCATTGTTGCACTTATTTTGCATGAAAAGAGGGCAATAACTTTGGTGTTACTGGTGTGATTTGACCCAATAACAATCTCATTCGAGATTTTATGGTCATACACAAACTGTGCAGGTGAAGATTTAATAAAAACTGTCTTTATCGCGATAACGGACCGAATTGTTGACGGACGACGGACGGTTGACGACGCCGGAGAGGTCCCCTAGCACTTCGTGCTCAGGTGAGCTTAAACTACATAAAGAGCTTATGATTGGATACTACCATCTTTTTTTCACATACCCGTATAAGTTTGAATTAAAATAAATTACTTATTAACACCAGTATACAAACCGATTTGATGTCAGTTTAACTTTGCGTATCAGTGATTGACATATTGTTCTGTATTGTTGTTTTCAAAAATGTTTTTGCAAAGAAGTCCCTTACGGGTTCGAAACTGGTACATACAGTGACACTATAGTTACTACACTCTACGAAAACTTCCCAAATATTATCATAATGGCACCATATAATCAACCAAGTAGATTATTCTGGCTTTGCAGGCTCGTATAGCTCAGTTGACTTATATTTTGGCTATGTGTGCAGCAGTAACATTTTCCACTGTCTGACTTGGCATCCAGTCAGGAAAAAGATGTAAACAACAATTAATAGCTAAAATTAATGTTGTAATCAAGCAATCAGGATATAGGATTTATATCATGTGATGTAGTGCCTGAAAGGGTTAATTATTTTCTCAGAAGCAGGCAATACATGGGCTACTATGTGTAATGATGCTGATCTAAAATAGAAGTATCATGTTGACTCAGAGTGATGTTTTGATTTTACTGATAAGCCGACTCCACTATCTGGGTTATATCTATGAATAACCTACAAAGGGAAATAACACATTTATGACACTTATCTTCCTGATACTACATTTACCTCCCTTTACCAGGTGTTATTCAGGAGTAGGTGTATTTGGGACAAAAAAGGGACAATAACTTTGGTGTTCCTGGTCCGATCGGGTCTATTATCGAACCGTCCAAGATTTTATGGTCATACACAAACTGTGCAAGTTGATAAAGATTAAATAAAAAATGTAGACTTGATCGTGATAACGGTCTAAATTGTTGACGGCATACGAACACCGCTGGAGAGGTCCCCTTCATGCTCAGGTGAGCGTATAAGCGAAACAAGCCTCATGTGTTGTATTTATTATATGAAACACAGAATGACTGACTGAAAAAGAAATGAGGCGTGTTGTGTGAAAACCGGGCTTAATGCATGTGCGTAAAGTGTTGTCCTGGATTAGCCGGTGCAGTCCGCACACGCTTATCCAGCATGGCACGTTTCGCTTTTATGTTTTTTTCTGCTTCCAGGAAGTCTCTAAACTGTAGGCAAAAGTGCCGTCCTGGATTAGACTGCACAGGCCAATCCAGGACAACACTTTAAGCACATGAATTAAGCCTGGTTTTCCCATGACATACCTCAAATTAATCTGCAATTTTATCCAATAAGTGCTGTTGTTTTTATGCCTCCCGCATCGAGATGCCGGGCGCCAAAAAACAAAAAAGGGCCATAATTCTGCCAAAATTGGTCATAGCCAAATTTTCTTCATTTACGATCATCTACACATTAAGGTTTTTCAATTGTAAAGTTTGAATAAAATAGGCCCAGAACTTAAAGCGGAGTTGAGCAAACAAAATTTCGGGACGTACAGATGGACGGACTGACAAGTGCAACGCTTAATGCCTCCCACTTTGTGGGGACATAACAATTCTCACATTAACACTGTTCTATTTTGTATCGTTAATGCAGCTTTAAGGATCATATACCCGGGGGTATTGGGCTATGATGCTGGCAAAACATGAGTGCCATGTGCAAAGAAGCAAAGTACAATAAATGATGTTGCTGTTTAAAATCGCCTTTTTTGACATGACTGATTGATGTAGAACTTCATATAATGTTACTATGTGAATGACTTTTTTTTTATATCATCTGCAACTTCAGGCACAGCATTCTTCACATACAGTTAAGACAGCTGATTTGCAGTCCAAATGATTACTTTTGTCACTCAAATATTCGTGCTCCTACCCTTTCATTCTGATCAATTTTTAAGTACTTTGTCCAAAGGCATACATCAGTTCTTGTCTATAGCTAATATTTAAAGGTTATTTTATTCCTTAGGTTTGGCCAATATATCTCTTAGATAATCTTGAAAGTATTCGAATAGAGCGTGACTCAAGTGTTCAACTAAACAAACTAAACTAAACAAATAGCTACTATTAAATTTCTACATACTTTCAGGAACATTTTGTACATAAAAATGGTCATTTTAGCATATTCAAGTTTGTACTCCACCCCAAAAATCCAGAACAATCTGATTTTTTTCCATACAATTCAACAACACATGAAGACAGCTCCTGGATCAATCAAAGTACACAGGTATAAAAACAACATAATCAGTAAGGAATAATATAGCAAACGAAAATAAACAGACCTTTGTGAAGTAGTTTTTATTACAACAATATCCAGAAAAGAGTACACTGATTCTCACAATCACAACAATAGGACACAACTGAAAAAAAGACCTAAAGAATTAACGAAAAACTTCATTTGCCTTCAACTTGTGATAGTACAGCTTATTTGTGTAGTTTATAAATATATACAAAACCGACAAAGTACAGGTAAGTTCCTGAATGTTATTTTAAATTTGCTATTGTTTCAAAGAAAATTATTTTACACTTAAAAATTTGCTTAATTACAAAACTGTATTTTTCAAAGTTTATGAGGTCCTAATGCGACTGAGGCTGCATTATGTGAGGACCCGGAGTATGTCCCAGCACTCCTATATAATTAACTTACTAGAGACTCACAAAAGTTGGAACAAATGTTGAATCATAGCTGCAATTTCCGACTATTTTTTAATGAAAAGATTTTAAAGTTTGGTGAAACTTGTGCTGTGGGGAGAAACTGGAGTACCCGGAGGAAACCCCACCTGTCTAGTATGGTGACCACCAACCAAACTCGCATGCACCACGTGGGAAGCGAACCCAGGACGCCTAGGTGAGAAGCGAGTGTACCAACCACTGCGCTAGCTGGACAGCCACTTTTATTACAAAACAAAAATAAAATGTCTATAAATGTATTGACAATGACACTTAATACAGAACAGGTTGTACTGTAGAACGACCTTCTTGACATTTGTGTTTTTTTTTGGTTTATTCATGACAGACAAACACGATACTAAATACAAATTGTTCCATGATGACCATCTATTTTGATGATCGTGTAAATACATTATCATACCACACGTATGATTATTTTAAAAGCACAAGCGAATGTTTACTTCTATTTTCAAGAGCTGGTAATGGGCCTTCACATGTTCACTGCAAGTGTATGTAATCTGGAGTAGTAATGTATTAACCCTTGCCAAAATACAGTTCTAAACATTAACAAATCTAAATTGGGTGATAAACCAAAAAAACTATTGTCTTGACAAGTAAAGGAAATGTTAAGGTCACTTATAGAAGTTTCTGCAGACCAGAGAGGTTAACATCTACCAATATTCCACATTTTCCAAATTAAACATGTTTGGCTAAGGTTAGTACATGTAGCTATATATTTAACTAAAATGTTTTGTGTTTAATAGTAAAAGGTTTACATAATACAGTTAATGAAAACAAAACATTGGTTTTATTTGCAAGTGGAAAGCAACAAGTAAAATAATGTGAAAATTATTATACATCAGTGAATATCAAACATGACTTTACGCATAACTAACTTCTTTCTTTGCAACCCTACTGATTTCCCAAACTGCACCTCTGGATCCATTGTCAGGTTCACTCAGAACAACTAAGCATTATAAGCGGTAATAATGATTCGCACATAGATGTAAAATGTTATATTTGTCAAATAATTCAAAAGCACATCCGATCAATGTTCAAAATCAGTCAACAACATTATATTTATAATAGTGATCTCACATCTCTTAATATATGAAGTGAATGTAACAGTTCAAACAAGTGCCTGTCCCCTTTTTTTAACTGAAGGGGGGGGTAACTGCTCTAGGCAAATTCCCTGTCTTTGAGAACTAATGGAGCCATGAGAGTCCACAGGTACAGAAGAATACACAGCCAGCTGGACACAATCTTCACCCAGACGGCTGCAAAGTTCGAGTTCAGGGTCTTCAGGTCAGAGCTGGGTCTGGAAGTAAAGCATGTGAGTTTAGTATCATGCCATGGTTTACCATTATTACCAGTTTATAAATGATAATCAATTCACAAATGAATTCACCAGAAATGCTAAAAAGTTTGTTTTTTATTTCCAAAATTGAACAGAACATTTTCACACGTCAAGTAAACATACAAAATTTAAAACAGCTCAATAAACATAGCTTGGGACGAGTTTAAAATGTTAGTGGCAAAAATACGAGGCGTGTCGAGGGAAAACCGGACTTAATGCATGTGCGTAACATGTCTTCCCGGATCAGACTTTGAAGTCCGCACAGGCTGATCCAGGACGGCACTTTCCCCCTACTGTGGATTAATGTTTAGACGAGACTACCTTGGAACAGGAAGTACCATAAAAGCGGAGTGTCGTTCCGGATCAGGACTGGACAGGCTGATCCAGGACAACACTTTATGCACGTGCATTAAACCTGGTTTTCCCATGACACGCCTCATACTTGATATCATTACAAACCATCCAGTTGGTTCATGCTGCTTAAAACCTCAATACAGGTATGCTATTAGGACAATGTTCATAAAGGATACTCACTTGAACCAGTTGGTGAGTGTCATCATGACGTAGAGAGCGGCCAGCATAAGCATGAAGTGGAAGAAGGAATAACTGTAGGCCGTGTTATCCTCCTCATTGTCCCACACCTTCTGTCCACCCTTCTCCTCGTCTGTTTCACTGGCGCCTGCAACATGGTGAGCATGCACAGGGGTGAAACAGTGGCCTGCACAGGCTAGACTTACAACATGGCTAACATGTGGGTGAAACATTCCCTTTAAAGGCTAGAGGTTAGACCTGACATTTGGCATGCTTGCAAAGTCACCCAAGTTGAAATATTTTCTAGTAACGATAGATTGTTTGATTGACATGCAACATGTTTAACATGACAGTGAAAGATTCTTCTTTAATACTTGCTAATGATATAATATGTGGGTTGAAGCATTTTCCTTTGAATGTTTGAGGTTAGACTACCATTTGGCATGCTTACCATTTGTATGAAGTATTATTACATGTAGGTAACCTTTCTTATGTAATCAGCAGAAATTAATCTTTCAAGTTTACAACAGTGTCTGCTGGTGTTAACTGGAAACAACACAAATATCACACTAGCTGTTCACCAACACCATGCACACTCCAACCTGCTTCTGTCCCAATCTGTACAACTTAACTAGCATGAGGTAGCAAACAAATGCAAAACAAACTGGACATGTCTTTTTACAATACTAGTAACTATTTCCAGGGCTCAAGCTACCGAAGTTAACATTTTGGGAGACTTCACTTCTCCCTAAAGTCAAATTTGGAAGAAGTGGTATCACAGGTTAAGCAGAAGTGGTGTTTTGGTTCAGTTTCTTCGTTTTTAGTATTATTTTTTAGTTATTATTGTTAAACAATCTATTAACATGCATACTACTAAAGGGCATTTTTTTTAATTATAAATCTGCCTATAAAATAAGCATTCTTTTCAACTTCCTTATTTAATTTATTAAATAGTTTTAAATTAACAAATTAATGTTTTAATCATTTTATAATACTTAAATGGTGAGAAAAAATATGATTTACATCAAACTAACTTAACTGTGTGCATTTAGACTAAAGAAGTACTAATTAACTTACATCAAGAATACTGGGTAACTTAGGTTGTGCAAAAGCGTGACCAATAATATATTTTACAGTATTTGCTAATACAAAGTACAAATACATAATAAACATGTTACGAGTGTACCAATTATAGCAGTACAACATAGAATTCTGAGTAATTTTTACAAGAGAATTATAGTAGAAAATATCAAGCTCTGCACACTTAAAATTCACTATTGTGTAATATGTTATGTTCAAACAGACAGCAATCACCTAAATTCTACTGAATACAACTTTATGACTGATTACTCTGAGTAAATACACATTCAAATTGGAAACTTAAAGCCGCAGTCTATTCAATATAATTCAAAACGTCTTAAGTTGGCATTAGTTCTAATGAACGTTAATGACATTTATTCGACTGAAAAGTGTTTCTTATTCACGAAAGGCATTTTATAATGTCTATGTTCGAAAACGCTTGGTACGAATGGAATATACACTAATGTACAACACTAATGTACATGCTGATTTACTCCAGAGGCATCACCAGCTATCGCATAAAGATAATTGTACGATAAAAAGTTAATAAATCCTTATTCTTTTACCGATTTCAATGCGGTTTTTTGTATTTTTATATGTAAGATGTCCATTAAAAACGATTTAAAAAGTTATATTTCTATTAACATATTGCTGGACTGCTGCTTTAAAATTGAACAGTATGAAGAAACAAAAACAGACATCAACACTTACAGAATGAATAAATGATATTACTCTGTTGTAGCTACTTATACATTAATTCTACGCTAAACTAGCACTTTCTATGATATGTCTGTCTTCGTGTTAGTGTAGTAATGTACAGCAGTAAAAACAGGCTCCATATAATTTTGGTATGACTCTGGTATCATGGCTGACTGTTGCTCTCGGAATAGTTGGAATTAAATGGAAATAAAACATTCCATATCTCACAAAAAAGGTCATATTAGCCAAACGTTTCTTTGTCCTAGCACGACATACTTGTTTATGAAGCAAAACTGAGAAAGGTGTTTAAACAGAACATGTCTATTTTGGGCTCTTTTCATAAGTATGAAATATTGTTTATCGGAATAACACAATTTTTCTCTTGATTCGAGGAAACACAAATTCAAAACATGCAATATAAAGTTGTCCTCGTTATAAAAGTAAGATACGTTAAACAAAACCAGATCGTTGTAAAGTATGTAAAATACATAGATAAGAACTAAATATCACACTAAATGAGGGCTATACATGTAATATCGTTTAAGAAAACAATCACATTGCTTAGCATCAACACGTTCTTTTTGAAAGTTTTGCCTAAAATCCGATTTTTTGAAAATATACACAGAACTCGTCAGATACGTTAACTTGTTTGTATGTGTCTTGTAGCTAAGACTTGATATGCAAGGCACAAATACACGAAATTCATTTCATGGTATCATCCTTTTCGAAGGAAAACATTAAAACTACACAAAATGTATTTACCACTTCTCTCTGGGAAGCTTTTGAAAAAATTTACATCAAATACGCTAACTGTCAAATACGTTAAATCGATTAATTACAATACATTTTCCAACCCGTTTGGTGCCTCTAAATTTAAGATTTCGTTACACTATGACGTAATTATGTTTCGTCACCGTTCTGCAAAGCATCTAGAGCCACGTCATCGCTCGGATCGTATGTTTACTGCGCTTGTATATGGCGGAAAATATTTAGTGTGGATGTTGTTTGATATAAGCAGAGGTAAGTTGTGATTTATGCTTCGATTTACTTTGATTACCACCTTTTGGAAGAAAAGTATGCAACGCAAAAGCAATTTGCAGGCGGCAAGAGAAATATAAGCCCAAATATAAACGATTCAATGTATTTAACGTATCTGATGAACAACTTTAACGTATCTGATTCTAATAAATATTGACGGATTTTAATGTTTTAATCGAGTGTTCACAATTTCCTCAATGGTTTTTACAAAATGGGGTACATATTGTAAGCAGTAACTACCATTATTTGTAGCATTGTCAAATATATACGAAAAAATAACCTTCTCGCTTTTCAATATAACGTATCTGATGTCATTTTCGTTCTTTCAGAAAGATGGTCAAAACAGCAGCAGAATACCAGAAAGCGTACAGAGAACGCAAAAAGGCGAGAGATGAAACCTTTTTAGAGAAGGAAAGAGCCAGAGCAAAAGGATATAGAAAGCCGATACACGCCAAAACAAAGAAAGACCAAGCCTTGATAAGAGAAAGAAATAAACTGTATAGCCAGAAGTACCGAGATAGACAAAGGACCTTAAAGCAAACCAAAGTTAGAAGTACCACAATAACGACTGAGGCTGAAGAGAAATCAAAGGAGGACGAGCACTCCAATGTTGTTTCAAGTACATCCAGTGAAACTGATGCAAGAGCAAAGCGAGGCCAATCAACACTTTTGGTTAAACTATCATTTCCTCAGAAACGAAGAAACAAACGGAAATCAGATGCACTCAAAAGGGCTCACAGCAAAATCCAAAGGCTCAATGGACAGATATCTTCCCTTACAAGAAGCAAAAACAAGTGGGCGAAACGATGCCAGAGGATTTCTAAAAAGATTATACTCTCGACTGAAGCTGACGGCATCACCAAAGCTGACAACATTGAACAATCATTGACTCCAAAAAGCAAGACAATAGTAGAATTGAGACGAGATGGAGTAAGTCCGAGAAAGCTACCGAAATCTGTTGTAAAGAAGCTAGTGCTGTCCAATGCAATATTAGACGAAATCAAATCGAGCCGTCGTGCCAACCCACAACAGCATCGACGAAACATTGCAACTCGTGTTATAAGCGGGAAAATATTAAAAAAGTACAAATGTGTGTCTATGGTGAGCAAGAAAACCGGCATAAGTATGACAGAACTGAGAAGACATCAGGACAAAGTAATAGAGTTTAGAAAGCGATCAAGGATGAAAGCAGAGAGGGATCAATTGAAGGCTCAAGTCGTGGAGTTCATAGAACAAGATGATGTAAGCGTAATGATGCCAGGGAAAGCAGATGCAAAATTATATGAAGGAGAAAAACGGCAGATTCGCATACTTACAGACTACATGTCTAACATTCACCAAAGATTTCAAGCAGAAACTCAGAAGAAAATTTCGCTGGCTCTTTTTTGTAAACTACGCCCTGCGTACATCAAACTTACTTCTTCAATGTCAAGAAATACCTGTCTATGTTCAAGACATCAGAGTTTTGCGATGAAACTGAACTGCCTTCGTTTACAGGGCGTTGACATTTCCAAAAACCCAGAGACTGTTTGTAAGAACACGACGCAAGAGCACATGGAAGTGCTTCTTGGTTGCATTTCTAACGCGGAAGTAGAATATGAAACATGGCGCCGGGTAGAAGTAGATGGTAAGAGGAAGATGAAAATAGTCTCGGTTAAGTGTAGCAAAGACGACTTCATAATCCTGATGAAGGAAGAATATGAAGCATTCCTGAATCACGTGAGCAGAGTTACAGCCCAATATACAGCACTGAAATCGTTAAAAGAAAACCTACCGAGCAATGACCTGATAGTGCAAATGGACTTTGCTGAAAACTTTACGTGTGGGACATCTGACGAAATCCAGAGTGCATATTGGAATGCCAGTTCAGTCACATTACATCCGGTGGTTGTATATTTCAGAGGCACGGATAATAGTCTAGAGCACTTGAACTTTGTCTTTGTGTCAGATGCTCTGCAACACAACTCTTCAGCCGTGATTACGATAATGAAAAAGCTATGCAAAGAATTAAGAGAGATATTCCCTGACGCTCGACAAATTCATTACTGGACGGACAGCCCTTCCTCCCAGTATCGTAATCGATTCGTGTTTGATGCTATCATGCACTTTGCCGAACGATTCAGTGGATTTTCGGCACGTTGGAATTACTTTGAATCCGGCCATGGTAAGGGCCCTTGTGACGGCATCGGTGGTGTTGCTAAGAGAAAGGCAAGTGATGCTATAAAGCAGGGAAAAGCCTGTATCCAGGATGCTTTCGACTTTTTCAATTGGGCAAAGGGAAGTTCTGTTAACATCAAGTACCGTTTCTACACCACAGATGACGTTGACACAACTGCTGCTGAAATTCAGAAAACGAATCCGCTTCCGATGCAAGGTACAATGAAAGCACACGCTGTGTTTCCTAAAGACGGTGGCTTGTTCTCCAGAGAGGTATCCTGCTTTTGCCAATCTTGTATCATTGGTGACACTCTATGCAATGGCTGGATATGGCATGGTATGGCAAGGAAGGTAGCCGAATTAATAGATGATGTTAATCATGAAATGGAACCCACCCCTGCAGCTATACCAATGGCTGTACCTGCAGAACTAGACGTGGTCCCCAAGAAAGGTGACTTTGTGGCTGCCGTCTATGAAGGGGTCTGGTACGTTGGAAAAGTTCTTAAGGTTGACGAATCGGACGGCGATGCTAAAATCTCCTTTATGAAAAAAGCTCGAGGAAGCACATCCGTTGAAAAATTCAAATGGCCGCATCCTCCGGATAAGATATGGGTCCATTTCAACCAGATTCTTTGTAACGTCAATGAACCAGAGCCTGTTGGAAAGTCCGGAAGAGAATTCAAATTAGGAGAAGACGATCACGAACTAATTTGCCAGATATTTCAGATGAAATAACTTAACGGCATCAGATACGTTATAAGTGTCACGTTGATAAAATCAATGTTCCACGTTCATATACCCGTTCAAAGTTAATTAAGTGTATACTTTATCGAAAGTTTACCGTTTATTTAGGCAATTGTTGCATTTATAAACGATTACCATTTTCAATAAAAATTTAAGTTTCATACATCAGATACGTTAAATGATAAAGACTGTCTCGTAAAATAATACCTTTGTTCAAGCATGCAAAAACACTAATTTGCGAAAACGTGAAAACACTGAACTATTCTACAAACGTTTTTACAAACGAATGAATGAACCAATAACAGTGTTATCCTTAAAAAACAAAGTATGTTTAGTTGACAAAATAAAATACGGCAGTTCTATTGTTATGATAGAATGGCGCATTTGTTATTGTTCACCCTTAATGTGGTTTACACTTTGTTTCTTTCTTTGGGGAAGGTTCACATGTTGGAAATACGTCCATCGCAAGGTTCTTATACAACGAAAACGGCTGCTTACTGCTTTTCACAACAGGCAGTCGTATTTAACGTTTCTGACGTATACATTTTAAGTGATACTACAGCATGTCGATTTTTGGAAAAATCGAGGTAGGTTTGGGTCCCCTGGTGTTTGAATCTTGAAACCAATACTTCATGCTATTCATTAATGACAAACACATGAATAAAATCATTTTTTGATTTTTTACCAATCGTGACCACCTAATTAGTGCATTTATCGTAGAATCAATCTATAGATGAACTACGCACATGGTTAGTAACACTGAACAATGTTAGTTAAGTTGCCAAAGATAATCTACTTCTGATAACTGTCTATGATTACTGCTGCCATTAATTATCGCTTTCTGACAATGACATTTGGATTGCATTTATCTCGTACAATTTGTTATACATCCTTCTCTCAACTGCCCTCCTAACATTTATCTCGTACAATTTGTTATACATCCTTCTCTCAACTGCCCTACTAACATTTATCTCGTACAATTTGTTATACATCCTTCTCTCAACTGCCCTCCTAACATTTATCTCGTACAATTTGTTATACATCCTTCTCTCAACTGCCCTCCTAACATTTATCTCGTACAATTTGTTATACATCCTTCTCTCAACTGCCCTCCTAACATTTATCTCGTACAATTTGTTATACATCCTCTCAACTGCCCTCCTAACATTTATCTCGTACAATTTGTTATACATCCTTCTCTCCACTGCCCTCCTAACATTTATCTCGTACAATTTGTTATACATCCTTCTCTCAACTGCCCTCCTAAGATGTTTACCTAAATAATTGCTCAAACAATATTATTGCTTAATTTAATATAGGGTAATGGGGAAGTACACACATTTAACACTTGTTTAAGATTTTTTCCTGCTTGCAGTATTAATGAAATAATTGCAAGAATACACATTTAACACTTGTTTTAGATTTTTTTCCTGCTTGCAATATCAATGCAATAATGGGAAGAATACACATTTAACACTTGTTTTAGATTGTTTGCCTGTTTGCAATATCAATGCAATCATGGGAAGAAGACACATTTAACACTTGTTTTAGATTGTTTGCCTGTTTGCAATATCAATGCAATAATGGGAAGAATACACATTTAACACTTGTTTTAGATTTTTGCCTGTTTGCATAAGAATGCATCAATCCACATAAAAATGTAAAGCTTAAGTCCAGGAATTTTGTCGTTGGGCCCATTCAAAGGTTGTGACAGCTAGAGGCATGTAGTGATGTGTTAACATAAAACTGTATGAACTAGTGAGATTAGAACTGTCTAAAAATAAAATATCACACTGTGTTAGAAGGTAACATTACCTTTGTGATAACTACTGCCTGTAAAAAAATAGGTGCACATTAAGTTAGAAGGAAAATGCAAGGCACAAATACAGCCTGTGAAATAACAGTGGCATGTCGTGGGAAAACGGGCTTAATGCAGCCTGCACAGGCTGATCCAGGATGACACTTTCCGCTTTAATGGTATTTTATGTTTCAAGGAAGTCTCTTCTAAACATAAATTCATTGTAGGCAGAAAGTGTTGTCCAGGATCAGCCTCTGCAGACTGTACAGGCTGATCCGGGACGACACTTTTTGCACGTGCATTAAGCCCAGTTTTCCCAAAATAATAAAGCAGAATCAGGGTCAAAATGGTAATGAACATGAGGTATGTCAAAATGTGTCTCAACTACGTCAACCCAATTCCTTAGGACTTCTTTCCATGGTAAAGTAAATCAAGTTTCTTCATAGGTCACACTAAGTTATTCATGGGGCATCCAGTCTTAATAGTAAATAATGCATAAAGCAAATTATAGCTGAGTATGCATTATTTAAAGCTGAAATCCATAATGAAAACCATTACACATTCTACTATACCAAGAAAGTGCAAAAACTAAAACTGCAGCAACACAAATAGCGACCACATTCTCTACAAATTACAATGTATCACATACTTAATGATAGTCAGCTAGAAAAAATCTACTTAGTGTCTATTTGGTTTAATACAGTTAGAAGGTTTAAACTTTAATTTCATGTTTTGTAACAAGGAACATTTATAAGACGGTAATTTCCGTAATGACAGTACTGTCCAACAGTTTAACCAATGTATGCGCAGAGATCTGACTGGTTCAGAGGAAAGCTCAATCAAATCCCTGCCATTATGCCAAACTACGTGATGATGATAGATTAAGATCTCCTAGTTATTATTTATGGTTCAAACTAATTTTTATTTTATTTTGTTTCACCATTGATCCTAATGATATATAATTAGCACATTAATGTAGAAAATTGCAATGAGTTACACTGAATGAGTAAAACTTACAAAAACGAAATCATTCCAGATCAGGAAGGATTTTACTTGTGATGAAACCGTTAGGGGAGGTAACAGCTGGGAGGAATTTGTAGTTTAACAGTCATGAAATTCTATCAAACATTAATTATGTTAAGAACCCCCAAAAGCTGTGAGAATAAGAAGAGTGAGCCCACAATGTCCTCAATATGTACAAGAAAACAAGCTATTCCCGAGTACAATGTATGGATGATTTCAAGCCTAGAGGTTAGCTGTGTAAGTAAGGACTGGGTAAATGTGTACCTGGGTCAGAAGCACCTGCATTCAGAGACAGAGTTCAACATGTCATCCATACATATATCTTACATATCATACAGAGAAACACTTACAGGTAATAACCACCCTGAGTCCAATTTTCCATAGAAAATACAAGACATATCAGGAAAAACAACCGACATAATTGGTTTGTCTTGTAGCTGACTATAAGATGCAAAGGTCTTGGAACTGCCTATACACACTGTCTTGTTACATTTCCAACAGTTACTATAATATCACAATAATACTATCTCTGACATTAAGATTCTGTTGCTACATGATTGAGCCAGTTTTAGACAGACAAAACAATGGCTGACTTTATATAACAGGCTTAACCTGTTAACATAATTCTATAACAGACTAAATCACAGACTTTACCAGTTGACATTTATGTTGCAGTTGTGACTAGATGCAGAATACGTTGTCACAACGTTAACAAGTTGCAATATAGCATTATCGAACATAACCAGTTGCAAAATCTTTTACAACAGACTAATAATTATGCCAACAATGTTTGCAGACCAATAAACACTGTGTCGTCTTAAGCACATCTTACAAGATGAAAAAGTATCTTAACAGAAATTGCAACACACAAAGTGTCTTAGGTTATATGTCAAACCACACTACACAAAAAGCTTATAAGAATCATGCCATTAAAAACGATTTCTAAGCGACAAAAATCAATGGCTGAAACTGGTAAACTTAAAATGCGGCAACTTACATGTACTATAACTATTACATACTGCATGTTAAAAATACTGTTTTTTTAGGTCAACAATGAAATTTCTGAAAATAAATTACTAACTAGTTACTGATATTGGTGCCATGGTAATAACCCTTTCTCTAAAACATTGATTCTGACTGTTTTACATTGAATGTGTACTCTTAAAGCCAGTTGCTCAAAGGGGCACAATCAAGAACGAAAATTCTCATCATCAACAACTGATACTATGTGGAACACTACATAAAGATTCGGAAGACTCAAGTCCCAATAATGTACAGTGTAACTATAAGTACTAACATGCAATGTTTCAAAACGTTCGTTGGATTTTTGCCAGCAACACACACATTTACCAGCTTGGATTGGGGCACTTTTCCATGCCCAAAAATTATTAAGATTTAATCTGCTTCTATTTTTCTTTGTTAAAAAATATCGAGAAATAAAACCATTTTAATGTAACATATTACTCAGATAATTTTAAGTTCAAAGACTGGAGACAGTTTGCTAAATGAAATGTTCCATTTAGATCTGGCCCTGCGTTCACAAAGGATTAACTGCAGATCAAGATCAATCTTAGCTGACCTTGATCTTCTAGCTCAACTCAGCCAAATCTAAAAATATTTTAGTTTCTAAATAACTTCTCTTCTAAGTAAAATTAACATGATTTTTGTTACATTTTAATTAGAATCTTCATATCAGATTAGAAAACAAATACTGAGAGGAGTTCATAATCATGTATTATCTTTGACCGACAATTACAATTGATCCAGATTTTAGTGAACAACCATTTTTTGGGCCTGATCCTGAAATATCTGGCTCAAGTTCATCTTGAACCTGAAAATCAGGCTCAACTTGTTTTGTGATCCCATGTGTGTTTGTAGTACTCAGTTGAGAAACATTCTGACATTTTGTTAAGTGGCAAATGTAAATGAGAGAAATGCAGAATAAACCAACAATGAAAAAAAAAACAGTGCAACTAGCTTAATTTACATGACCCTTCAATTGCCTAAAATTACAATTTTCTGAACAAAACCCGATTATTTAATTTTAAATGGAATGCATTTATATCATTATGTCAATATTTTATGTTTCTACAATTCAATCTATTACTGATCATTTAGATGTGTTTACTTTTAAATACCAAATATTAAGTAGGAAACAGTATAGCAGTTGCAGGATCATTGTCTAACAAATAATAACAATCTTTTTGACTGGGGCTCTACCAAATATGGGCCACTCTTGGGGTTACAGCAGAAAAACACAGTTTGAACCAGCATGGAATTGACAAGTTTGAATGAATAAACTAACCATTGACAATGGTTGCCAGAAATTGGTCAAATTAGACATTCAATCTTGGTAATAATAAGAAAGCATGGCAGCTTTTAACATAAAACTATGTTTACACCTGGTCGTCCTATAATTTGCAATTTGATATAACACAGTCCATAGTAACTAAAGCTGCACAAGTGTCTCTCGTTGCTGCTGTGTTCACCCATTGGTTGAGCCCCATGAAAGCAAGTTAGAGGCGAATATACATGCACATATGGACTGTTTACCAGTTTCAGTCAAAGGCAGTTTGTCTGAACCTGAAAATCATCACCATTGGTTTACTATGGTCACCAACCTTACTAACAACAGTCCTCGACATTTCAAGATAACAAGATTAATATACGATTTAGCCACTAACAAGATTAATTAGCCAGAACAAAGGTCGCAATGGTGCTATGGATAAGGTGTCTCGACAAGCCTCGCCTTTTCCTACGGCATATTGGACTCGTATGATATGACATCACATGATATCAAAGTCACCAACCATATATAGAGAGTTGAGCGTGAAACTGTGGAATCTGATGTAGATGTGTTAAGCACTTACAACAGTTTCACACTTAAACCACGATATTCTCTATGGATAATTATGGTGTCCGCCTTGAGAGTTCAATGCCTACTCGGGGAGCCTAAGAAGGATCTTCATCATAAGACACCAGGTACTGGATCTACCCAGGAAACGGGCTCAAGTACTGGATCTACCAGGAAATGGGCTCAAAAGTGTCTCAATAAGGCTATGGCTTTCGACACAATCTAGCTCAAATATATTATGTTTAACTAACAAGATGAATGAGCAGTTGTCAGAGTTTGAAATACATGCACAAAATCTCATCAAACTACAAGACTCAGTAACTCACAAATTTTCAATTTAACAATTTGCACTTGCATAATAAAGGTTAATGGCATAATACATATTAAATTCTAACATGACAAGCGCATATTTTTTTATTGACAAAGAACAAAATTAACCATTGTGTGAACTACCAATAAACAACCTGAAAAAATAGTTCTGACGCTGTAAAATAAAGTTTGAATTGAAATGGCAGAAAATGTGGTCAAGTCATGTTAGAATTGAAATAATTTATGCATTATCGTTGTTTATCAGCTAATAAACAACGATTTGCCGTTAGGATGCAGTATATTAAACCTCTTGGGCTAAAGTCCCTTGTGGTTTTATTCCTACGCATCAGAACCCCAAATCATTGTTTATTAGTCGATAAACAACTCAAAATCAAAAATTATTTCTTAAATATAAGCTTTCATTTTATTGAAAAAACTAAAACCAGCTAAATATTAGAGATACTCCAAATGCAATGATTACATATATAACATATTAGAGAACATTTCAAAAATCATATACATGTACTGGTAGAGGTATGCTGTTAATAATAATGTTCATAAAACAAAATGTTTAAAAGCTTATGCAGATACTATAGATTTGGACCACTCTGAAATGAGTTTTGCTGAGAAAGCATTTTTTTCTTTTAGCATTTGTTATTTATTGTATTCATATTCAGTCAGTTCTGGATCTATTCGGATACATTCGGATACATCAACGATTAAAAGTGTGTGCTAAGAAAATTCACTTAAGACAGTCATACCAGATTTTTAAACACATTCATTAATACATGATGCTATGCATTGCATTCCTAGTATTAATTCATTCATTTTATGCATTCAGTGGCCAGCATTACCAGTGTACACTAGCCATAGCTTAGAGCTGGAGAAACAGATGAATGTTACCTGATAACAATCAATGTATGGTACACAGTAATGCACCTATCAATTGTTTTCCCCCAGGGGGGGAGCGGCGGGGCATATAGGGGACTTTAGACTGCAAGCGATTCCCAGCAGGCAGGATTCTGACAAGCCGAATGATTCTGGGTCCCTGGTAAATAGACTTTGGTCGGAATTTAGATCCCGGTAATGTATGCCCCGGGCCATTTGATAGATTTATAGCATTTCCCATTGAGGGATTTAGACAATTATGCTTGGCTCTAGAGTGGGGATTAGACCCCCTAAATAACATTTGTCAAATTCCCCTAGGTCTGCCCGCCGTTCCCCCCCCGGGGGAAAATATTGATAGGTGCATAATTACGGATACAGCATTTTCAATGTGTCAAGCATAATTATGTATATTGCATAATAGCTACCAGTATGATAGTACTATAGAAAAAACAAACATTTTAAGACTAAGAGTGTTTCCATACGTACATTTTAACAATTTTAGACTTCAAGTTAATGGGAAAAAAATTGACCTCAATACTGAACGGCAATGTGAATAATACTTTAATTTCCATGGAATTCACCACATGTATTGATCTTTTCTGGAGCTTTGCTGTACACAAGTATACATGAGACCATCATAAACACGAGGTATGCGGAAGTGAACAGAA
Organism: Congeria kusceri; assembly: GCA_027627225.1. Taxonomy (NCBI): domain Eukaryota; kingdom Metazoa; phylum Mollusca; class Bivalvia; order Myida; family Dreissenidae; genus Congeria; species Congeria kusceri. The sequence goes on along the minus strand of CM051039.1, from coordinate 23,568,481 downwards.
CATGGCCTCAAATCATAGTATTCATACCTGTGTCACTCTGCAGGATCGTTTTCTCTGACATCGTTATTTTTCCCACCTGGCTGTTGGTTGACGTACGAATGCTGAAATCACAAAGAAAAATGTTTACAATTTAACATACTGATTCTAAGTAACTAACAGTAGTTGCACGAGTCCAGTGTATTCTGGATTACCTTTCCCTGTCACTATGTTACAGGGTCAGGCACTCAGCAATAATGGATTCTAACATAGTAAATGTTTGTGCATTGAACACTAATGGTAAAATATTATTTAAGGACCAATTTATCATGTCTTTCGTAATTTATTTAATTTCAATTGAATGGTTTCATTTTTTGTTCTGTTACCCGTACATGATTTCAAAGATAAATGGTACTGTCCTTCTGGCCCAGTAATTCGGATATATTAGCTATATAGTACTTTTGGATAATAATAAACTGTTCCAGACAAGACATTGTCACAAAGCTGAAACTTATATAATCACTCTGTAGTCTGTCAGAGTGCAGTCAATTTGTTCTTATGCCTCCCTCACCTTGAGTTAAATACCCACTCTGGGTTTTTATTTTTTAAATATTTATTTTATTTGTTTTTTATCAAATTTCTCATAATGTTGTACATTATTCATGCTTCATTTATTGTATACACCTTTCTTACTGTTCATATCTATAACATAATAACTTTAAATTTGCTTATTTCAAGTTAAAGAGATCACCCTTTGGTATATATAGTAGTCCCTGTAATGTGTTCATTTAATCATTTATTTTCAGAAATAATCACTCCATCATTATGACAGAAGCCATAAAAACAATAAAGTGTTTTAATACAGGAAAAAAAGAAGCAATCAAAACATACAACTGAAACATCGTCGGACAGTCAAACTTTTGTGCCATATGGTCTATTATACAAATGAAATTATCCGTGCGCAATTGTCAGTGCATTGTCATTTGCATTTAACTAGTGAATTGTAACAATACAAAGCAAGATTCTGTGTCTAATAAACAACCATGCCCCATGTTGGTGCTACATAGCCCATTTGTTAGTCCAAATTAGATCAAGGTCAAAGTGAGGTTGGGTGATATGGGTGGATTGGGAACAGTCATAAGTAGTAGTAAAGCTGTGCTGGTGCTAGACGTAACGGTAAAATCTATTTAACCAAGAAATAGTCCAAATTAAGTCAAGGTCAAAGTGAGGTTGGGTGGATTGGGGATGGTCATAAGCAACAACTGTGTAAGTATCCAAGTGTTGTAGTAAGCAGTGTTGGTGCTAAACGAAACGTAAAATCTACTTAATCTTGCCAAGGAGTCAAGAACGGACAGAAGGACAGACAGGACGATCACTATATGCCTCCTGCATTAAGATGCTGGGGGCATAAAAATAACGCAGACTATGATATTAATAAGAAACATAACGATGTACATGCAAATGTATAAATTACTCTCATCAAAGATCTGTGAATTGGTCCAAGGGCAAATACTGTAAACAAATATAAATCTGAAGGCATGAAATTCTTTGGTTTCTTAAAAAATGACAATTTGCTGGTACTTAAATAAGTGATTTCAAAATTTTAAAAAAGTACTTGCAGTGTTCTGCCGTGGATGCGGCCTTGCGCCATTGGCGCAAAAATAAATGATTTGTCCCCACCAAATTTTCATAAGGGGTCCGCAGGCGCACACAATTTACAAGTTAATCATTCAGCGTATTTAGTAAAATTTATATCATTGATCGTGAAGTCAATTTATAACCAATTTTTTCACTAGTACACTAATTCATTAACACTTTATCGGCAACGCTTGAACAGTTCAGATACAGTAGTATCAATCGATAATTGCACACGCGGTCCACATGCTAAGCATGAAACACGCTTTTCAGCGATAAACTGCTGGACGGACAGCCGCATTTCGGCAGAAACATCAAAGACTTTTGAAGTAGAATTACCGACACCGTTGCTATGAGTGTTGCTAACGGCTTACAGTTTGGAAGCCCGGCTAACTGATGAATTAACACTGTTACACTATGTAGTTTTAACAGGTTTCATTATTAACGCCTTGTGTTTATAACGGATTTTATTGTTTGTTCAAATTAAAATTAATAATATAAGGTTATACGGTATTTAAGAATACAGTGTAACATTGATGAACAGAACGTTATGAATTAATTAAGAACACAGTATTATGTATTAATCATTTTTTGAACAGAAAATAAATAAAACAAACATGAATGAAAACAGCTAGTGCGTATTTTTCAAAACAAAAATCTGCTTTGGGAATATTCATGAGGTGAACAAGTTTTTGTCTGTGTCCCTACATTTTTGTAATTTGTCCCCACTTTTTAAAGCCCAGAGGGCCCTTGTCCCCAATAGTCCAAATTCACGGCAGAACACTGTACTTGCTAGTGCTCAAATTTACTTTCCTTAATTAAATATTTATTAAAAACCTATGCCTTCTATTATGTAATCAGGATTAGCAGTGTGGTGTGCTCCATTGATAATTAGGGCACATCCACAATTTGACATCACTACTCTGTAAGGTCTGCCATTTACCCCAATTACTTAATCATGGTCAATACAGGGGTTATTAGAGATGTATTAGCAGTCGTTCAACATGTACCAATTAAACTTACATGTATCAAGTAAAATCTTTTTTTTTTGGGGGGGGGGGGGGGGGGGGGGGGGGGGAATTAGAAAGCTGCTAACACACACCTCAAATTGGGCATTGTTGCTTAAATTTAACAGTTTGCAGAAAGCAGTCATAAAGTTTCCATACCATTATAAGTAATCAAGTCTACTTTAAATTTGCAACAAAATACCGCAAAAAAACCGTGTATAATGCCCAAATGTTTACTCTAAAATTCAGCTATGAAGATCTGATGTATGTTATACACGGTATCAGTCATTTTCTGGCCATATGTTTTTTCTAAAAATTTTAGCTATATATTAATTATATTTTGTTAATAATAAATTCATTCAGCTTCAGCTATTTTAGTTGTCTGATGGTCAACCAATAATTGGAATTATGAATTATGTGTTTGTTTATTTTGTCTACATTGAAAAACATACTTTCAATCATGAGTGCAAAATATACTTCAACACTGCAAGCCTTTCCCCAGGCGCTTTAAGAACAGCGGTACGGCTGTGCCTTAATTTCCAAATCCATCTCACTGCAACGCTTAAAATCCCAAAATCAGCCTGCAGCACAGTATAATTTCAATAAGCGTCTAACAGCAGCTCACTTAAAAAATCAACAGCAGAGGACATTTCAGCCAGGTAGATCTAGTTCTCAGCACAGTAAGTGTATACAAGGTGCTATTTTAAGATCTTATGAAAGCAGCTAGCGAGTTACACAGTGTTGTGACCTAAGTGTCAGAGTGTTAGAGTTAAGAGGTGATGAACACCATGGTGGTAATTTTTTGGCCTCTGTGTGTTTTGATTAATGGCCGTAGTCAACAGCAGATTAATGACTTCAAGTTCTGTTAGCTATTGAGTTGGAATTACCTGTTTATAAATGTTCAACCACTCAAGGGTGCTTTAAGAGGGTCCTTGGGGATGACCACTGACATGGAAAATGTTCCCCACTGGAACGTTGTTGAGTCAGTAAATTAGCATGATGTAATGTTAAGGCAATGTGTTTGAAATATAGAGTCAATCAGTCTTAATATATAAGACCGTCTTATATCATAGAAGTTCAAAGTGTATATTTCTAATTTTATAATGAAATAATAACTATAGATCCAGATCTAGTCTAACTTGGGTGGAAAGACAAAATGATGCAGTAAATGAGTCTGTGGCTCTGTCACTGCAGTCTGTTTCCCAGTATGTACAGAAACATGTAACATAAATGTGTGCAGTAATTGAGTCTGTGGCTCTGTCACTGCAGTCTGTTTCCCAGCATGTACAGAAAGTAACATAAATGTGTGCAGTAATTGAGTCTGTGGCTCTGTCACTGCAGTATGTTTCCCAGTATGTACAGAAACTAGTCTAACTTAGGTGGAAAGACAAAATGATGCAGTAATTGAGTCTGTGACTCTGTCACTGCAGCCTGTTCCCAGCATGTACAGAAACTAGTCTAACTTAGGTGGAAAGACAAAATGATGCAGTAATTGAGTCTGTGGCTCTGTCACTGCAGTCTGTTTCCCAGCATGTACAGAAACTAATCTAACTTAGGTGGAAAGACAAAATGATGCAGTAATTGAGTCTGTGACTCTGTCACTGCGGACTGTTTCCCAGCATGTACAGAAACTAGTCTAACTTAGGTGGAAAGACAAAATGATGCAGTAATTGAGTCTGTGGCTCTGTCACTGCAGCCTGTTTCCCAGTATGTACAGAAACTAGTCTAACTTAGGTGGACAGACAAAATGATGCAGTAATTGAGTCCGTGGCTCTGTCACTGCAGTCTGTTTCCCACTATGTACAGAAACTAGTCTAACTTAGGTGGACAGACAAAATGATGCAGTAATTGAGTCCGTGGCTCTGTCACTGCAGTCTGTTTCCCAGCATGTACAGAAACATGTAACATAAATGTGTGCAGTAATTGAGTCTGTGGCTCTGTCACTGCAGTCTGTTTCCCAGCATGTACAGAAACATGTAACATAAATGTGTGCAGCACACAAAACATGTTTAATACTTTTTTTTGCATATTGTGACAGAGGATTCTACCATGAACTAGGTGAAAACTACACACAGATCATGTCTCTCCAACAAAGTTCTCAATGCTTTGTTAGCAGCCTTCACACAAGGACCTCTTCTCAGAAGAACAACTTTTTAGTACCAAATATGCATTATCACATATTGGTGGACACATGGCACCAGCAGAAACCATGAAAAACAGCATTCTAAATATGTGTACATGGCTTGCACTAACATGAAATGCTTGTGTTGGATATAAGTGTTCGATAGTGGAAGATCTGAACATTTCAGACATGAAATGAAGTATAAATAAAGCTTTGTTTAAGGTCATTTCCGATAATTTTGTGATAATATGCCAATTACTTCATAGGAAGAGGTATACATTTAGGTAAACAGTGTCATTATATATTTCCAGGGTACATTATATATTTCCAGGTTACATTACTTTTGCCACTTGTGTTTTTGTGTTTCTTTGATAAATTTTTATAGTGTTTGTATTTATGATAATGTTATGTCATTGGAAAACAAAAGACAGAAAAAACTTTTCAAGGCTGTTTATTTTTATGTTTGTGTTAGCTCTGAAGTACTGTAGATTTTGATTTAGTACACATAAAAAGTATGTAAAAATCGAAGTGCAAATTAGGTCAAGGTCAAAGTGAGGTTAAGTGATATGGGTGGATATGGAATGGTCATAAGCAACAACTGTGTAAGTATCCAAGTGTTGTAGTAAGTGGTGTTGGTGCTAGACACAACGGTAAAATCTACTTAACCTTGTCACGTACGGAAGGACGGACAGGACAATCACTATATGCCTCCCGCATCAAGATGCCCGGGGCATGAAAACATTCCTTCATCATTAGTGAGAAATATAAACAACAAGAGCTGTCAGAGGACAGCGCGCTCGATTATTCGAAGTATTTCAGTACGTACATATTTTGGATAGTGAAAGGGGCATACATTTGTTAAAATACAGTATTTTGAAGTGAAGCCTTGTATAGTTGATAAATTTTGGAACAAAAACTTTAACCACAAAGTCTGTGTAAAAAGTGGGATAACTCTGTCAAAATACAAAACAGAGTTATGGGTAATGTTGCTCGTGATACTAGAGTTGATGACAAAGGTTAGTTCCAAGTTTCAAGTGAATAACTTATGTAGTTTTGAAGTAACAAAACTTTTGAATATAAACTTTAGCCAGAAAATCTATGTGAAAAAGGGGCATTACTCTGTCAAAATACAAAACATAGTTATGTGTAATGTTGCCCCTGATACTAGAGTTGATCACAAAGGTTAGTTCCAAGTTTCAAGTGAATAACTTATGTAGTTTTGAAGTTACCAAACTTTTGAATATAAACTTTAACCAGAAAATCAAAGTGAAAAAGGGACATAACTCTGTCAAAATACAAAACAGGGTTATGGGTAATGTTGCCCCTGGTACTACAGTTGATCATAAAGGTAAGTCCCAAGTTTCAAGTGAATAACTTATGTAGTTTTGAAGTTAAAGAAGTTTTGAATATAAACTTTAACCAGAAAATCTATGTGAAAAAGGGGCATAACTCTGTCAAAATACAAAACAGAGTTATGGGGAATGTTGCCCCTGACACTGGAGTTGATGAAAAAGGTATATTCCAAGTTTCAAGTGAATAGCTTTTGTAGTATTGAAGTTACAAAACTTTTGAATATTAACTTTAACCAGAAAATCTATGTGAAAAAGGGACATAACTCTGTCAAAATACAAAACATAGTTATGGGGAATGTTGCCCTTGATACTGGAGTTGATGACAAAGGTTAGTTCCAAGTTTCAAGTGAATAACTTATGTAGTTTTGAAGTAACAAAACTTTTGAATATAAACTTTAACCAGAAAATCTAAGTAAAAATGGGGCATAACTCTGTCAAAATACAAAACATAGTTATGGGTAATGTTGCCCCTGGTACTAGAGTTGATTATCAAGGTTATTTCTAAGTTTTAAGTGAATAACGTATGTAGTTTTGAAGTTACAAAACTTTTGAATATAAACTTTAACTTTTGAATATAAACTTTGAACAGAAATTCTATGTGAAAAAGGGACATAACTCTATCAAAATACAAAATAAAGTTATAGAGAATGTTCACCCTGATACTGGAGTTGATGACAAAGGAATATTCCAAGTTTCAAGTGAATAACTTATGTGGTTTTGAAGTTACAACATTTTTGAATATTAACTTTAACCAGAAAATCTATGTGAAAAGGGGGCATAACTCTGTCAAATACAAAACAGAGTTATGAGGAATGTTGCCCTTGATACTGGAGTTGATGACAAAGGTTAGTTCCAAGTTTCAAGTTAATAACTTATGTAGTTATGAAGTTACAAAACTTTTGAATATAAACTGTAACCAGAAATTCTTAGTGAAAAAGGGGCATAAATCTGTCAAAACACAAAACAGAGTTATGGGGAATGTTGCCCCTGACAATGGAGTTGATGACAAAGGTTAGTTCCAAGTTTCAAGTGAAAAACTTATGTAGTTTTGAAGTAACAAAACTTTTGAATATAAACTTTAACCGGAAAATCTAAGTGAAAAAGGGGCATAACTCTGTCAAAATACAAAACATAGTTATAGGGAATGTTGCCCCTGACACTAAAGTTGATGACGAAGGTATATTCCAAGTTTCAAGTGAATAGCTTTTGTAGTATTGAAATTACAAAACTTTGGAATATTAACTTTAACCAGAAAATCTATGTGAAAAAGGGGCATAACTCTGTCAAATACGAAACAGAGTTATGGGGAATGTTGCCCTTGATACTGGAGTTGATGACATAGGTTAGTTCCAAGTTTCAAGTGAATAACTTATCTAGCTTTGAAGTTACAAGACTTTTGAATAAAAACTTTGACCAAATTGATACGTGGATGCATACGCCCACTATAGTAGGAAAGCTCATCTATTCTTCGAATAGTCGAGCTAAAAATCATATAAAACAAAATAAACAACAACACACATTAAAAGTTCGGACAACCAATGTTACTTTGGACAACCAGTTTCAAAGAAATAAAGCCTAATTTGACACCAAACTTAAATGGTTTTCGACTTGTCTGGTGAGCATATAGCGATTACCGAAAAGGTTTCCAAGACAATGAGGCCTAACCTTGAGTAGAGGACGGCAAAGACCCAGATAACAAGGGAGACCACTGAGCTCCAGTCGAAGTTCTTGCCATACGAGATGTCGTGCGGACTGCTGGTGGTGATGTTGCTGTTGTGGTTGAACGTTATCTGCGTAAGACTGGGGTTGCATTTCACGTCTGAAAAGCAGAAGCAACACTGTCAATGATTGACTGATTAAAACTGTTGGTAAAGCAAATCCTTTGCGAAATCAAACATAGCATAAACCACCAAAACAAAAATAGCATTCCAATCAAAGACATTTTTTTTTCGGTTCTGCCGAGTCAGGTATATGGAACTTACTGGGGTTGTTGGTCATGGCAGACCATGTCCAGTATACAATACTTACTGGGGTTGTTGGTAATGGCAGACCATGTAAGGTATACAGTACTTACTGGGTTGTTGCTCATGGCAGACCATGTCAGGTTTACGGTACTTACTGGGTTTGTTGGTCATGGCAGACCATGTCCGGTATACCATACTTACTGGGTTTGTTGCTCATGGCAGACCATGTCCGGTATACCGTACTTACTGGGGTTGTTGGTCATGGCAGACCATGTCCGGTATACAGTACTTACTGGGTTTGATGGTCATGGCAGACCATGTCAGGTATACGGTACTTAATGGGTTTGTTGGTCATGACAGACCATGCCAGGCATACTGTACTTACTGGGGTTGTTGGTCATGGCAGACCATGTAAAGTATGTGGTACTTACTGGGGTTGTTGGTCATGGCAGACCATGTCAGGTATACTGTACTTACCGGGGTTGTAGGTCATGGCAGACCATGTCAGGTATACAGTACTTACTGGGGTTGTTGGTCATGGCAGACCATGTCAGGTAAACAGTTCTTACTGGGGTTGTTGGTCATGGCTGACCATGTAAGGTATATAGTACTTACTGGGGTTGTTGGTCATGGCAGACCATGTCAGGTATACCGTACTTACTGGGTTTGTTGGTCATGGCAGACCATGTCAGGTATACAGTACTTACTGATTTTGTTGGTCATGGCAGACCATGTCAGATAGGTGGTACTTACTGGTGTTGTTGGTCATGGCAGACCATGTCAGGTAGCTGGTACTTACTGGTGTTGTTGGTCATGGCAGACCATGTCAGGTATACAGTACTTACTGGGGTTGTTGGTCATGGCAGACCATGTATGGTATGTGGTACTTATTGTTGTTGTGTTTCATGGCAGACCATGTCAGGTATACCATACTTAATGGGATTGTTGGTCATGGCAAACCATGTCAGGTAGGTGGTACTTACTGGGTTTGTTGGTCATGGCAGACCATGTCAGGTATACAGTACTTACTGGGTTTGTTGGTCATGGCAGACCATGTCAGATAGGTGGTACTTACTAGTGGTGTTGGTCATGGCAGACCATGTCAGGGATACAGTACTAACTAGTGTTGTTGGTCATGGCAGACCATGTCAGGTATGTGGTACTTACTGGTGTTGTTGGTGATGGCAAACCATGTCAGGTTGGTGGTACTAACTGGGTTTGTTGGTCATGGCAGACCATGTCAGGTATACAGTACTTACTGGGGTTGTTGGTCATGGCAGACCATGAAAGGTATGTGGTCCTTACTGGGGTTGTTGGTCATGGCAGACCATGTTAGGTATACAGTACTTACTGGGTTTGTTGGTCTTGGCAGACCATGTCAGGTATACTGTACTTACTGGGGTTGTTGGTCATGGCAGACCATGTCAAGTAGGTGGTACTTACTGGTGTTGTTGGTCATGGCAGACCATGTCAGGCATATTGTACTTACTGGGGTTGTTGGTCATGGCAGACCATATCAGGTATACAGTACTTACTGGGTTTGTTGGTCATTGCAGACCATGTCAGGTATATGGTACTTACTTGGGTTGTTGGTCTTGGCAGACCATGTCAAGTATCTAGTACTTACCATATACTGTACTTACTGGGGTTGTTGGTCATGGCAGACCATGTCAGGTAGGTGGTACTTACTGGGGTTGTTGGTCATGGCAGACCACGTCAGGTATCAAGTACTTACTGGTGTTGTTAGTCATGGCAGACCATGTCAGGTAGGTGGTACTTACTGGTGTTGTTCGTCATTGCAGACCATGTCAGGTATGTGGTACTTACTGGTGTTGTTGGTCATGGCAGACCATGTCAGATAAGTGGTACTTACTGGGGTTGTTCGTCATGGCAGACCATGTCAGGTATACAGTTCTTACTGGTGTTGTTGGTCATGGCGGACCATGTCAAGTATGTGGTACTTACTGGGGTTGTTGGTCACGGCAGACCATGTCAGATAGGTGGAACTTACTGGGGTTGTTCGTCATGGCAGACCATGTCAGGGATACAGTACTAACTGGTGTTGTTGGTCATGGCAGACCATGTCAGGTATACCGTACTTACTGGGGTTGTTGGTCATGGCAGACCATGTCAGATAGGTGGTACTTACTGGAGTTGTTGGTCATGGCAGACCATGTCAGATAGGTGGTACTTACTGGGGTTGTTGGTCATGGCAGACCATGTCAGGTATACAGTACTTACTGGGGTTGTTGGTCATGGCAGACAATGTCATGTAGGTCGTACTTATTGGGGTTGTTGGTCATGGCAGACCATGTCTGGTAGGTGGTACTTACTGGGGTTGTTGGTCATGGAAGACCATGTCAGGTATCTAGTACTTACTGGGGTTGTTGGTCATGGCAGACCATGTCAGGTATACAGTACTAACTGGTGTTGTTGGTCATGGCAGACCATGTCATGTATCTAGTACTTACCATATACTGTACTTACGGGGTTGTTGGTCATAGCAGACCATGTCAGTTATTTATTTCTTACTGGTGTTGTTAGTTATTGCAGACCATGTCAGGTATCTAGTACTTACTGGGGTTGTTGGTCATGGCAGACCATGTCAGGTATACCGTACTTACTGGGTTTGTTGGTCATGGCAGACCATGTCAGGTATACAGTACTTACTGGGTTTGTTGGTCATGGCAGACCATGTCAGATAGGTGGTACTTACTGGTGTTGTTGGTCATGGCAGACCATGTCAGGTAGCTGGTACTTACTGGTGTTGTTGGTCATGGCAGACCATGTATGGTATGTGGTACTTATTGTTGTTGTGTTTCATGGCAGACCATGTCAGGTATACCATACTTAATGGGATTGTTGGTCATGGCAAACCATGTCAGGTAGGTGGTACTTACTGGGTTTGTTGGTCATGGCAGACCATGTCAGGTATACAGTACTTACTGGGTTTGTTGGTCATGGCAGACCATGTCAGATAGGTGGTACTTACTAGTGTTGTTGGTCATGGCAGACCATGTCAGGGATACAGTACTAACTAGTGTTGTTGGTCATGGCAGACCATGTCAGGTATGTGGTACTTACTGGTGTTGTTGGTGATGGCAAACCATGTCAGGTTGGTGGTACTAACTGGGTTTGTTGGTCATGGCAGACCATGTCAGGTATACAGTACTTACTGGGGTTGTTGGTCATGGCAGACCATGAAAGGTATGTGGTCCTTACTGGGGTTGTTGGTCATGGCAGACCATGTTAGGTATACAGTACTTACTGGGTTTGTTGGTCATGGCAGACCATGTCAGGTATACTGTACTTACTGGGGTTGTTGGTCATGGCAGACAATGTCAAGTAGGTGGTACTTACTGGTGTTGTTGGTCATGGCAGACCATGTCAGGCATATTGTACTTACTGGGGTTGTTGGTCATGGCAGACCATATCAGGTATACAGTACTTACTGGGTTTGTTGGTCATTGCAGACCATGTCAGGTATATGGTACTTACTTGGGTTGTTGGTCTTGGCAGACCATGTCAAGTATCTAGTACTTACCATATACTGTACTTACTGGGGTTGTTGGTCATGGCAGACCATGTCAGGTAGGTGGTACTTACTGGGGTTGTTGGTAATGGCAGACCACGTCAGGTATCAAGTACTTACTGGTGTTGTTAGTCATGGCAGACCATGTCAGGTAGGTGGTACTTACTGGTGTTGTTCGTCATTGCAGACCATGTCAGGTATGTGGTACTTACTGGTGTTGTTGGTCATGGCAGACCATGTCAGATAAGTGGTACTTACTGGGGTTGTTCGTCATGGCAGACCATGTCAGGTATACAGTTCTTACTGGTGTTGTTGGTCATGGCGGACCATGTCAAGTATGTGGTACTTACTGGGGTTGTTGGTCACGGCAGACCATCTCAGATAGGTGGAACTTACTGGGGTTGTTCGTCATGGCAGACCATGTCAGGGATACAGTACTAACTGGTGTTGTTGGTCATGGCAGACCATGTCAGGTATACCGTACTTACTGGGGTTGTTGGTCATGGCAGACCATGTCAGATAGGTGGTACTTACTGGAGTTGTTGGTCATGGCAGACCATGTCAGATAGGTGGTACTTACTGGGGTTGTTGGTCATGGCAGACCATGTCAGGTATACAGTACTTACTGGGGTTGTTGGTCATGGCAGACAATGTCATGTAGGTCGTACTTATTGGGGTTGTTGGTCATGGCAGACCATGTCTGGTAGGTGGTACTTACTGGGGTTGTTGGTCATGGAAGACCATGTCAGGTATCTAGTACTTACTGGGGTTGTTGGTCATGGCAGACCATGTCAGGTATACAGTACTAACTGGTGTTGTTGGTCATGGCAGACCATGTCATGTATCTAGTACTTACCATATACTGTACTTACGGGGTTGTTGGTCATAGCAGACCATGTCAGTTATTTATTTCTTACTGGTGTTGTTAGTTATTGCAGACCATGTCAGGTATCTAGTACTTACTGGGGTTGTTGGTCATGGCAGACCATGTCAGGTATACAGTACTAACTGGTGTTGTTGGTCATAGCAGACCATGTCAGTTATCTATTTCTTACTGGTGTTGTTGGTTATTGCAGACCATGCCAGGCATACTTTACTCACTGAGGTTGTTGGTCATGGCAGACCATGTCAGGTATCTAGTACTTATTGGGGTTGTTAGTCATGGCAGACCATGTCAGGTATCTAGTACTTACTGGGGTTGTTGGTCATGGCAGACCATGTCAGGTATACAGTACTTACCGTATACTGTACTTACTGGGGTTGTTGGTCATGGAGACCATGTCAGGTATCTAGTACTTACTGGGGTTGTTGGTCATGGCAGACCATGTCAGGTATATGGTAATAGACCATGTCAGGTATCAAATACTTACTGGGGTTGTTGGTCATGGCAGACCATGTCAGGTAGATGGTACAAACTGGGGTTGTTGGTCATGGCAGACCATGTCAGGTATACGGTACAAACTGGGGTTGTTGGTCATGGCAGACCATGTCAGGTATGTGGTACTTACTGGGGTTGTTGGTCATGGCAGACCATGTCAGGTATGTGACGTACGCTGTGATCAGGGAGGCCTGCAGAAGACCTGACCGAGGCTGGGCTGAAAAAGAAAACCACAAATCAGAAAATTCATTTAGAATTCACGAAGAGGCCTAGCCACTAGGATTGGAATGGTATACACATATGAAATGATAGGGGAAAACTTCTGGTATAAAGTAGGAAGTTAAATATTTTGTTATTGTTTATATTTTTGGGGAGGGGGAGGCGGAGGACATACTGCTTCATAATTTTCTTATTTTTGATAAGCAAGAAGTTTAACCATCTTTCTTTGAAGTGACTTTATTATTCCAACAGGTTGAAAATACCAATAAAAGGCTTCTCATACTAATTATTATTATACTTTTAGTTATATTTCCAGAAAAGCATGTGATTGATTCTTGTCAATGACTACTATATAACAAAGCCTACGTTAACATAATAATGATGTATATTAACCCACCTCGAGAGAAGAGCGTGAAACTACCGTATTATAACTGATATACCTATGATAAGCAGACACAATAGTTACACTATCAATCCTTGACCTACATTCTTGACAAATACAAACAAAGCTACACGTAGATCAACACAAGAAGGATAAACATCAACCCGCCTACCTTCCTGGATCTTGGGCAGGATGGAGATGACAGACACGCCAACACACAGGCACAGGTTGAAGCTAACAAAGAACTTGTGTAGGCCACATTCACCGTCCTATGGAAAAGCAGTCACAGACTAAAAAGTCCCTTTATCTAACAAAAACTAACTTTTTTTTGGAAAGTCTGGTAAAGGGACCCATTCCCAAATCCAAAAATGATTTGAGGCGCATCGTGGGAAAATCGGCCTTAATGCATGTGCGTAAAGTGTCGTCCCTAATCAGCTAGAGCAGTCTGCACAAGCTAATCCGGGATGGCACTTTCCGCTTTTATGGTATTTTCTGTGTCAATGAACTCTCTTCTAAACATAAATCCACTGTAGGCGGAAAGTGCCGTCCTGGATCAGCCTGTGCGGAATTCCCATGACGCGCCTCATTTATTTTTCCCAATTGGAATAAAAAATTCTAAAATCTGAAGTGACAAAATCCTAAATAAATGTAATTGGAAATATGATTTTCAGTAGTAAAGCATGAAATGACTGGTATGTTTATGGATAAACACAATAAAATTACACAGTTCTTTAATTTTTCACAATTAGCAAGATTTCACTATGTGAAATTCAAAATCTGATGGGTTCCAGACCCATTCTCAAAGCTTTGAAAACAAAAGTCGCTGTTCATGTAGGATAAAAGTAAACGCATCTGGCCCCGTGTTTGCAAAGCATTAACTACAGGATCCAGATCAATCTCAGCTGAGCTTGATTTTCTAGCTCAGCTGAGCAGATTCTCAAAATATATTTTATATTGAAATAACATCTTGTCTAGATGTGATAACACGAAATGTTGTGTTGCTTCTATCACAATATTTATTTCAGATTTCAAATGTACGCTGAGATGAATTTAGAATTGTAAATAATATATATTTGACAAACAAATAAAATTGATCCAGATTTTTGTTGAACACCATTTTTGAACCTGATCCTGAAATATCTGGCTCTAGTTCTTGATCCTGAAAATCAGGCTCAACTTGTTTTGTGAACATACGGCTGGTGTGCAGTGAAACAAGTGTTCTACCCTAAATCTACATGTATGAAACACTAAAATGCCTACAGTGATGTAACACATTACAAAGTTAAGAAGTACTTACTACTTCTATTGTTTATATCTATTTATGGGTGCTTGACATTTGTTTTCTAAATATGGAAATACGGAAAACAATCAAATCTGTTGATGCAATAAACTTATCACCTCTATAATAACATTATCACTAGCTACAATAGACTTTGGCTACAAAAATTATTTGAAAATCAGAAACTTGTTCCACATTTTCTGGAAACATATTTCTTAGTGACCAGTTTTCTATAAAATAAAAAATGTTGGTATACTTTTTGAAATTAAAATATATTTGTGTGTGTGTTGTACTTACCTTAGCATAGAAGATGTAGAACAGAATTATTCCAACTAGTGAAATCAGGTAGAAAACCATAGTGAAAAACAGCAGGCCTAGAACAGAAAAACCAGTCAGTCATACTCTATAATCTGAACAAGAGGGCCATAAGGCCCTAGGTAGCTCACCTGAGGGGCTAAGGAATTAATGTTCAGAGCAAGTTACATGAAGATTCGGTTTAAAATGTGGCCTCTAGATTGCTCGCAAGCTTGTTTTTTTTTTCAATTTTACCACGTGACCTGGGTTTGAACTTGTCCGAGATATAATTGCGATAAATGTTCTGAGAAAGTTTCATGATGAGATTGGGATACAAATGTGGCCTCTAGTGTTCACAAGCTTTTTAAAATTTTCAATTAATCCATATAAGGAAACCTGGGCCCCCTCTCCTTCCCTGGCGGCCATGTTTTTCAACGGACCAGAACCATTTTCTTACTCGGCCAAAATATCATATGAACAAATGTTATGAGCATGTTTCATGTTGATTGGGCAAATAATATGACTTCCAAAGTGTTCACAAGCTTTTTTTATAGCCTATTTAGGAAAACTGCCACCCCCCGGCGGCCATTTTTATTGACAGACCAGAATCATTCGGCCAAGATATCATAATAACAAAGGTTTTGAACAAGTTTCATGTTGATTGGGCAAAAAATGTGAATGTTAGAGTGTTTACAAGCTTATTCTACAGCCATATAAGGACAACTCCCTCCCCCCAACGCCCTGGCGGCCATGTTTTTCAACGGACCGGAACCAATTTCGAACGTGGCTAAGATATCATAAGAACAAAGGATCTGAGAAAGTTTCATGTTAATTGGGCAAAAACTGTGACTTCTAGAGTGTTCACAAGATTTTCCTATAGCCATATCAGGAAAACTGCCCTCCTGGCGGCCATGTTTTTCAACAGACCCGAACCATTTTCGAACTGAGCCGAGATATCATAAGAACAAAGGTTCTGAGCAAGTTTCATGTTGACTGGGCAAATATTCACAGGCACTTCTTAAAGCCATATAAGGAAAACTGCTCCCCCTGGCGGCCATGTTTTTCAACGGACCGCAACCATTTTCGATTGGGCAAAAATTGTGACTTCTAGAGTGTTCACAAGCTTTTTCTATAGCCATAAAAGGAAAACTGCCCCGCCCCCTGGCAACCATGTTTTTCAATGGAGCGGAAACCATTTTCGAACGTGGCCAAGATATCATAAGAGCAATGGTTCTGAACAAGTTTTATGTTGATTGAGAAAAAAATGTTACTTCTAGAGTGGTCACATGGTAAATGTTGACGATGCACGACGGACAAAAGGCGATCACAGTGCTCAGGTGAGCTAAAAATAAAACACCCAGAAAATCAATTGGTAACATAAAACACTACCCTATTCAATACATTGTTTGCTTACTGATAAACAATAGGGAAAAAACCTGTGAAAACAAAACATGTTGCTTAATGATAATAGGTGTTAATTGCCAATTAGTATTTTGAGTGTGTCCGAAAATTAAGATAAAATACGCTATATATTCTTTCTTTTCTTCAGAAATTTATATAACTGTTCACAATACCAGATATAGCCATCAAAAATCTTATAATGATTGTATGTACACAAGTGTACCTTGAGTAATTGCAGCACTTGTTCTCATGACTGCACATGCAGCTGTGGTGGCAAAACCTGATATTGTTTTACTTGTATGTTGTGTACTAATGCTGTTAGCCACTTGTTTGTACTGCACCTACCATAGTACCAGCACTTGCGCTCCGTCTCCTCGTACTGCTCCACCCAGGCCTCGCTCCAACCGTGCGCGAAGTCAATCAGCAGGATGAGCTGGATAAGGATGAAGAGGAAGCCCCCCACCACGCCGATCCACATCCACGCTGTAACACAGGAATGTGTGAATGAATCAGGGCCCACGACGCCATTCCCCAAATTCAGGCTAAAGATTCCAGTAACAAAAAGTGAAAGTACAACTCGTTGTGAATATTGCATTATGGGTATTCAGCTTTGCTTCCTGGTGCAATGTTTGGCTACATATCAGTGAAGATACATTTTAGCGACAATTTGCCTGTTTTCTATAAAGTAAGATTAATTTGGATGAAGAAAATTTTCAGCCATGGCTAGCCCTGTTGGAGAGCAAAAATTGATGAAGCAGAGAGGCTGCTTAACTGTGACTGTACACATGCGTTTCCAGCGTTACCGGTACATGTAGCGTAAACATTTAAGTGCTACCAGTAGCCTACAACAGCCAATGGATTCTATAGTTCCTTACATTTGTTAAAAAAAAAGAGCTATATTAGTTTTTACATTTTCTGGGAAAAATATATTTCAAAATGAAGATAATATTGTAAAATCGCAAGAAAGCTATTATCTTTTACTTCTTAGCCGTAACCTTGTATATGACTTATATATTCTGGATAAAAATGAAGTGTATTGAAAAAATCTTCTGTAATAGAATCGTTGTACTTTTCGTAATACAACACAAAAATACAATGCAATGCCAGTCACCGTCTGCCAGCAGTTATGGTACATATTTGAATATTTGGCTTCAGAAGTTTAGAAATAAGATTTTGTAAAAGGAAATCTTTTATAAAAACTCCTAAAAATGACTGTGACATAATTTTAATATAGTAAGAGAAATTTGTCTTCAGAAAATGTTACACCAGGCTGGAAAAAGTTTTAGCATCTAACAGACTGATCACAAGGGGTTCAATGGAAGTATTGATAATCAATTTACAATGTACCTGTTCCAAAGTCCCCTCTGGGAATGAAGAATGCTCCAACACAAATACCGATCATAATCAACACCTTGAACAGCCAGAACCTGAACAACAACAAAATTCAGCTGAAATAATAATAGTCATTCCAGGGTGTGATTCATAAATCATTCTAGGGAGTAATTAACTACCCTACTCTCCTCAAATGTATCATCAAGACTAAAAGATCTTGTAATTTTAAGCACTATCTGTATATGAGGCGTGTCGTGGGTAAACCTGGCTGAATTCACGTGCATGAAGTGCACAGGCTGATCCAGGACGACACTTTCCGCGTTTATGGTATCTTCTGTTTCAAGGAAGTCTCGTGTAAACATAAATCCACTGTAGGCGGAAAGTGCCGTCCTGGATTAGCCTGTGCGGACTGCACAGACTGATCCTGGACAACACTTGATGCACATGCATTAAACACCAGTTCCCACGCCACGCCACAAATATACTCAACAAATGCACCAAATAATGGAAATAAATGGAAACTGCTGTATTGTGTTTAACATGGCAGAGCTGAAATTCTTATAAATAAAACAAGAGCTGTCAGAGGACAGCGCGCTCGACTATTCGAAGTATTTCAGTTGGTACATATTTTGGATAGTGAAAGGGGCATACATCTGTTAAATAAAATACAGTATTTTTTAGTAAAGCCTTATATAGTTTATAAATTTTTGGAACAAAAGCTTTAACCACAAAGTCTATGTAAAAAGTGGGCTAACTCTGCCAAATACAAAACAGAGTTATAGGTAATGTTGCGTCTGATACTAGAGTTGATGACAAAGGTTAGTTCCAAGTTTCAAGTGAATAACTTTTGTAGTTTTGAAGTAACAAAACGTTTGAATATAAATTTAACCAGAAAATCTATGTGAAAAAGGGGATTAACTCTGTCAAAATACAAAACATAGTTATGGGTAATGTTGCCCCTGATACTAGAGTTGATGACAAAGGTTAGTTCCAAGTGAATAACTTATGTAGTTTTGAAGTTACCAAATTTTTGAATATAAACTTTAAACAGAAAATCTAAGTAAAAAGGGAGCATAACTCTGTCAAAATACAAAATATGGTTATGGGTAATGTTGCCCCTGGTACTAGAGCTGATGATAAAGATTAGTTCCAAGTTTCAAGTGAATAACTTATGTAGTTTTGAAGTTACAAAACTTTTGAATATAAACTTTAAACAGAAAATCTATGTGAAAAAGGGACATAACTCTATCAACATAAAAGATAGAGTTATGGAGAGTGTTCACCCTGATACTAGAGTGATGACAAAGGTATATTCAAAGTTTCAAGTGAATAGCTTTTGTAGTATTGAAGTTACAAAACTTTTGAATATTAACTTTAACCAGAAAAAATCTATGTGAAAAAGGGGCACAACTCTGTCAAATACAAAACAGAGTTATGGGGAATGTTGCCCTTGATACTGGAGTTGATGACAAAGGCTAGTTACAAGTTTCAAGTGAAGAACTTATGTAGTTTTTAAGTAACAAAACTTTTGAATATAAACTTTAACCAGAAAATCTAAGTGAAAAGGGGCATAACTCTGTCAAAATACAAAACAGAGTTATGGGGAATGTTGCCCCTGACACTGGAGTTGATGACAAAGGTATATTCCAAGTTTCAAGTGAATAACTTATGTAGTTTTGAAGTTACAAGACTTTTGAATAAAAGCTTTAACCAAATTCAGACGCGGACGCTGGGGGTAGTAGGAAAGCTCACCTATTCTTCGAATAGTCGAGCTAAAAATACAACGATTTGCATTTGCTGTGTCATAACTTTTGTTGCGTGTATGAATAAAATTTGTTGTTCAAAGGCAATTTATCAGCTGAAAGACCATATTCCAAATCACAACAAATTTGGGCTATCAGTATTCAACCTTTAACCAATGTTGGTTGAAATATAGATTGTGGGGAAAAGTCATCACTATCATTTACGTCAAGATAAGACTACCATAGATTGAAGATGGCATCCGTTAGATTGTTGATGTAAAACATTAGATATGAAACTGTCTTTAAAATTGTATAAAGCATACACGTAGAATCATGGCTGGCCAATTATGGGTGACATTGGATGCAATACAACTTAAATAATTTACATTGAATATGATAAACATTTGTCTGTAGCCAATGCAGGGATGTGTACCACATAATTAATCAGAAAGTGCATTACTGTTTAACAACGAACAATTCAAGGGCTGAAAGTGTATATGCTTAATGTTTCTTTATAAGATACAACAGTTTCATGCTCAACCCTCGAAATACGATTATATCAGATACAACAGTTTCATGCTCAACCCTCGAAATACAATTATATCTAATACAACAGTTTCATGCTCAACCCTGGAAATAAGATTATATCAGATACAACAGTTTCATGCTCAACCCTCGAAATACGATTATATCAGATACAACAGTTTCATGCTCAACCCTGGAAATACGATTATATCAAATACAACAGTTTCATGCTCAACCCTCGAAATACCATTATATCTAATACAACAGTTTCATGCTCAACCCTGGAAATACGATTATATCAAATACAACAGTTTCATGCTCAACCCTCGAAATACAATTATATCTAATACAACAGTTTCATGCTCAACCCTGGAAATACGATTATATCAAATACAACAGTTTCATGCTCAACCCTGGAAATAAGATTATATCAGATACAACAGTTTCATGCTCAACCCTCGAAATACGATTATATCAGATACAACAGTTTCATGCCCAACCCTCAAAATATGCTTATATCAGATACAACAGTTTCATGCTCAACCCTCAAAATACAACTTACTAGATATTCTATAAAAGTATATATACCCATTTTGAATTCTGGCTCTTGGGTCCTTTGAAGAGTTCACCTTGATCATGAGCACGCAGAACAGAAAGAAGAAGGCGGCCATGGCAAAGCACACGCGGTACACGGACAGGTACCCGACCACATTGTCACACTGCTGGGACTTGAACACGGCTGTGTTGCTGTCCCAAATATGTTCAGGAACATTCACAAAGTTCTTGCATAGGCCTGGTATCTGAGAAATGGAACACAGTATGAAGTGTGATGTTAGTTTGCAAACTAAATTTCAACCAACAACTAGTTGAGGAGCCCATCAGACACTATTTACTTGACTGTGTGTATTAATGTTTCCAAGAGTTATCAAGATCCACAAACAAAAAAATGGTTAGGCACTAATATGTAAAATCTCTACATACATATATCAGGAATAAAACAATGCTTAAATTGTCCAAACAAACTACATGGGTTATATGTATGTTTAAGACATTTTCCCCATGCCAACATTTTTCCCCCAAAGTTAATTTATGTATACTGGTAGATGTAGTTTCCTTTAGCCAAATTTACCTTGTTTTGTTGAAAATATGCAATTTTGATTAATATGTAGGTTTTTATTAAGCAAATATGTTTTTCTTTAGCCAAATATTCAAATTTGTGGCCATTGGCTTATTTCGCGAATGGCAGCGTGGGCCCTGCAAAAAAGCTCTGATAAATTCAAATACCTTATCAAGCGAGCCCCGGAGACCAGGTGCTAACATGACGGCAGCAACGATGGAGCCGAAAATTAGCATCAGGGAGTAGGCGATCCTCGTGGAGGTGGAGTTCTTGCAGGACGGGCAGGCAGCACAACACAGGCTGCACGCAGCACTGCCCACGCAGCATGCCAGCTGGAACAGAAACAGAAATGTTCTACCCAAGTTTTAAATGGGATATTAATATTAACCTACGCCCAATCTCAAGAGGAAAGTAGCAGTTTACTACTGAAGTAACGCGCAATTTGTGATTTTTGTGACTTCCAAAAAATTGGCCGTGTCCACATCAGTGGTCCTAGGAAATAATAAATTTTAATGGTTTCTGGTTAACCCGTACCATAGTAAACTTGTCCACTAGCCAGAAGTGAGCCCATACCGTTTTTGATCCATTTGTACCCCAGTCAACCCATACCTCATAGATTAGCAGTGTGTAGAAAATTAAGTCTGTGTTCGATAAATAAGGTCCAATGGTGGATCATGGAGTGGAAACTCAAAATGTGTTTTATTACAGGGGCATAGCATGGGTTAAAAAATGTATAGGCAAAATAAGCGGAATCTACAAAATGAAGCTGTAATTGATAATTTGTGCCAGGAGTGTTAATACTCGTGGCTACAAACAACTCACTTCAGCTTAACCCCGAATGTACAAAATAATTGTAAATAAAGCGTGAGATTCATGAAATTTATTTCATATTGACGTAATCGACTCGTTAAACAATGAAGTATCAACACAGCCAAGAAAGATCCACTCACCCATATCCCCTCTTGTTTTTATTGCATTTTTAGCATATTTAAATTTGTCATCTCTGGACAAAAGTTTAGGTCCTAAAGTAAGCTATGCCCCGGCATTATAGGGTTTAATTTGACCACGGCAAAGGGTACGAGTTGACCATTTACCATTTACATGTTAAACGAGTATGCGTCAAACATGTAGATGCTTCGAATGTCATGTTTAATTATTATAGCGCTGGTTGTCTTTTCCTATTCATAATGTGTTTAATTCAGAAAGGAAACAGCACCAATTTTAACAAATCAGGAGACACATGATAATTAAAATTATGAAGCTTTTGTAATGTAAAATGATGGAACATTTGGCCTAAAATAAAATATTGTTTGTTTCCCCTCCCGCGACCGACCCAGCAAAATCGCCACGACCCAATAAATTGTATAGACCAAAGAAAACAATATTTTATTTGTGTGTGAAAATGCGGGGTGCGAATCCTTAAAAGTAATCCAATAGCGTGTACAAATCTTACTTTGAAAAGACGCTTATAAAATGACTTTAAACAGACAGTTCTCAGTAACGCGTAATTCGGCGTATTTTGACGCATGCTTTTACGAAAAGGACGCCATAACATTCACAGTCAGATTCTAGAGACCAACTATTTCCGCTCGCATATGCATGTTTTTTTTAAGACAAAGAACGCCCACCGGCAATGAACAAACTCCCCTTTGTGCATCAAGTGTCCATTATCGATAAATTCTTGGCGCAAGAGGAGTCAGCTTAACAAGAGCCAAACAGTCAGCCAATGAGAACGCAGTGTTTACGAAAACATTTTGGACTACGCTGGACAATTTGTCTGACGTATTTCTATGCTACGCAGGACATTTTTCAGCCACGCAGGACATTTATTAAAATACAAGAATATTGCAAAAATAATAACAAAAACCTTCCTTTTCAAACCTATTCAATATTTCAAGGTTCTAATATAACATATAACGCCTGGTCAACGCACATAATCACAAACCAACATACTTTAAACCTAACATTGTACCGTAGCCTGTACTAATTACAGGAGTGTTTGTACCTGTGAAATAGAGAGTAATCTCTGTATTGAAAAAACAACAACAATAGAAAAATTATCTAAATAATGATTCAATTTTGAGCATTTAATGTAAAAAAGTTTTCAGAAAAAATGTCTTTGCCATAGTAAGTTTTAGACCAGGAAGAGTATTCTACACACAATCTTGAGATTTTTTTAGATTGCAAATAAAAAGCAAAATTGTCTGAATATCGATAAACAAATTTTTAATGCAGTCTGACTCATGCCATAATTGCCATTTAAATTTTTGAAACCTGAAATACTTAATAGTGGCACGTAACCTTCCATGTCAAATGTTGTTTTCACAAAAGTATTTTCCAATCAAATATTTGTCATTAGTCATTAGAACCATTATAAAACATAACAGATACAAATATTCAGTTCAATTTTCATACCAAATTCATCGATTTCTTACCTGGTTTAGAATAATACGCGACATTTTCTGACTAGGACGCTGCCATTTTGACAGGGGGACAAATTGTTATGTATAAGATTTAAGTGTAATATGAAATCCGCCATTTTCATTTAAATTACATCATTAATGAGAATTTTATTCCATTTAATATTTAAGAGAATATTGACTTATTCTAATTTTCGTTTATTTCGTTTTATGTGAGGCTACTCCCTCAAATAAGTCGAATCGGTCACAGAATCAAACGGGCTTTACGATTTTCAGTTTGTCTTATGACGTCAATTTCCGTATCAATTGTACAATGAAGCATAGCGGAATATACCGACTAGTTACGATTACATGACAAACAGTACGGTGCGAGATTAGACTTGTCGATCGCCGCTCATGCGCATAAGACATTTAAGATTAAAATTAAAGTGTCATAAAATTCCTGATTATCAGAAAACACGAGAAAATAAAATAAAAAAGGATTATTAAACGTTTGGAATTTATTCTGGAAGGCTTCAAATTACGCCGGACAAATCTGTCCGCCGTAGATTCAAGAAACGGCGGACAATTTGAAAATGTACCGGCAATGTCCGACGTGTCCGACGTATTTCGTAAACACTGAGAACGCATAAAATGTCCAATATGCAAATGAGCATCGTCATTAGAAAGTTTATCACGCCCTCATTCTTATTTTAATTGGTAAAGGTGCAAGTCATTTGTGACACATTTGCATTAGGTATGTGTTTTGTTATAGATATGCGTGTTTTTAACAGCCGCTTTTGTAATAAATTACTACAAATTAAAATAGTAAATAAATAAATAATTATAAATAAATATAATTTTGGTGAATATGAATTACGACGTCATATAACTCTACAAACTGATCGCGTTAAACGTCTTATTTTGTTTAAAAAATATAAATTACTAGATCTAGTAATAATTAACGAAAGTGTTATTCAAACTCATCACTGCACACGGATTAGAATTAAGCCAAAACTTTGGCTGAGGTAACATTTGAATGAAAGTTAGCGGAACTAAAGTCCTTGTCAAAATGAAAGTAAGTAAACTTCAGCGCTTTTTCTTTTTCGTTTAATTTATCAAAAATGTTGTGTTGCTTTCTTTTTATTAATGAACAAAGTCCTATTTGTTTTTATTTCCATAGAATGCTAACTCATTTATGATCTAGCATTTGCGTTGTTCAGATACAGTACATTGTATTACAGATTGATGCTCTTAAACACTATCCACGTGCTAAGTGTGTAACACACTTTTCAGCTACAAACTGCTAGCAGCAGTTTGACAGTCACCATTGCTATGGCTGTCGCTAACAGCAGTCTGTTTTGGATGCCCGGCAAATTACAACGTTACGCTATTACTCCTTAGTTTTAACAGGTTTTTATTACTAACGCTCTTGTTTTTGACATATGTTATTGTTTATTAAATTTTGATAAATTATTATAAGAAAATTAGTATTACATAAATAAGCAGAACGTTATGAATCTACTATGTACAACGAAAATATTAAGAATTAATACTATAACATAACATTTCGAACATAAGGAAAACATGAATGAAAATTACACTTATTGTGTATACAAATAAAATATTTTTCCGACCTACCGACCCACCCTTCATTAGCATGGGTCGCGGGAGGGGAAACAAACAATATTTTATGTACGGCCTTTTGGAGTATTTCTGTTGTTTTCTTTGAAATTGTTGAAAACATGTGAATCACTTACATTAGCGATAACAGAGGATTTTTTTAAATTAAGAAAAACCTATTAAAGTATATACCATTTTAAAGGTTATTCTTTTAGAAAAACAAAACTGCAAATAAAATTACTGTATCTTGAAAAATAACGAAGTTATGTGTATCTGAAGAAGGTAACCCCCCACATTTCGTTCTGTCAAATATGTAAATTCTGTCAATAATACACCTGGCAATAATTTCTGGCAGTTAAACAGGTTCAAAGTAATCTTTTCAGTCACTTTATGCTTTGTTAAGTAAACACTCCACATATTTTCACTGTCTTACATACATGGTGACTTATAAAAGACAACAAATCATTTTAAATGGAATGAGTATTAAAGCCAAATGCTGGACTGAATCTGGGTAAGACAATGTCTCTAGTACTGCGTAAAAAAACATTTGGCATTTACAAACTGCAAGTAAAAGATGCTATATACATTTATAAAGCTCAGTTATATATATTATATATATATTAAACATGCTTAGTACATATAACAGACTAATTTATTTCAGTATTCGGAACAGTGTATTCATTAACTCTAAAGGCATATATCCGACATCATCTCCAGTTTTAAGACCATCCTTTCTGGAAGATCAAAACACAAATTAATATATTTTACCTTTTAATTCTGCCAAAAAGATCATGTACTCTTCAAAGTTATAAAAAAATGGCCACAGAAATGTAAATACATGTATTAAACAACATGAGGTCTTGATGAAAGGTGGTCTTTCAATGCAGCTTTTGCTTTAGGAACTTTTTGGAATACTAATTGTTCACTCATTCAAAAGAACCCAAACCATACCTTAAATACAACAATTAACATGGTTTAAATGCTGAATTTTTTTTAAGTATTGATCAGAAAATACTTGAAAAGAACATAGTCTTGTGATTATACGAAAAACTTTTCCGACAAATATGAACAGTAACAGCAACATCAAACATTAACAAATTGAATACTGGATAGGCCATCTCAGGCAAAAGAAAAAAACAATTAAAAACTGCAATGCAAAGCACCACAACACAACTTTAAAGACTCGTTGGCTGACCATCTTGGAAACAACCTAACATGACAAAGACTGTTAATTTCTGTCTTCAAAAGCCACTGTCTCCACTGACTTGTTTGTCCTGTATGAACAGAAGAATAAAAACCAAAGCACAATATCTTTCAAAAACTGCAGCAATCCTGAAATTAATATATGCAAAATCATGCAGTACTTAATGCTGTTACTTAACAGCATTTTATGAAGTGCTACTAGTATTGCAGTTAAGTTAAAATATCAAGCATGCAGAATAAATGCTGTTACAAGATTGTTTTCAATGTAAGAATTGTTTTTCAATGTAAGGATGTTTTAAGATTTAAAGAAAAACAACAACAAAAAAGCTTTAAATTTAAAGAAAATATTAAACCTTGTAAGTATACAACATTAAGTCATTCAATTAAACCTGTAGTGACCACTTAAAGGCAATGACAAGGGAGGGAGTGCTCACCCCTCTCCCACCCAGCTACCTTATTTGTAGCTCATTCAAGAAATGATATAGATTAAATTGATCAATTATAAATGAAAATAAATATGACAGGCTTTGCATTTCAGTTGTGTACACGGTGGTGATTGAGGATCAATGCTGTGCTATAAATCGAGACTATGTTTTGACAAATTGTTGTCCACTTTCACTTTCACTATCTTCCAACAGCCTAAACATCGTAAATCTTACCTGAAATAATTATATTAACAGCCATCTTGCATGCACTAATTGCAATAATAATTATTTTGATGTGGTAAATAGTTTGCAGTACCTGTAATATACAATCAAACAACAAAGATTGACAAAGACGTCAAAGTTGCACGACTGCAATACCTCGCGAAAACTGATAACATTCAGGGGAGATCACTCTTTGCAGTATGACGAACGTTAAGCGGAGTGCCACGAAATCAGATTCGGTTGATAACGGGTCGTTATCGGAAACTGACGGAAGAACACGAAGTACCTGATCGACAGTTTATGGAATTAAATGAATTGCGCAAAAATGCGCTAAGATGTAATTTTAAGAAAGTGATGTTAAATGGTGGATGGATGCTTATATTTTGCTGGTATACTTGTGCTTTCCAGTGACCATATTGTTTTCATCAGACAAATGGCCAGTGAAAATTGCCTAAATTTGGCTCCTTGCTGTTCTTCCATGCATTAATTTGCTTAATTTATTTTCAGACTAATAGAAAGCGTGTTCTTTCCCCTTTCCAATGATGTATAATACATAATTGTAGCTAAATATAGGCAGGAGTAATTTATATTTAAATCACATGATCCGTTCGTGTAAACAAAGATGGAAGACGCACATTCTGTTCAGTAAACAACAAAATCGGCAATTTAATAGTGAAAATTATCAACAAAAACGCTCATGATTTTCAATTTTATTACTAATATATAAACATTTAAACTTTAATGTCTTTAATTCCATCAAAACAATGACTTTTATGTCCGTAGTTAATTTTTAGCGATGTGATAAAAATGTATGGTTTACTATGGTGACAGATATGGACTGGCTGAATGAACAAAGCTTTGTTATCGCTACTTACATATAGTAAAGATTACACTGACACGTCGAGGGTTGAGCCTTAAACTATTGTATCTTACTAACATTTCTATATTAGATACAATAGTTTCGCACTCAACCCTCGATGAATAAAAATCAGTTTGGCCGTGTGGTTTGTGTGTCAGACTTTTGATCTGGAAGTCGTAGGTTCGATCCCTGGTGATGGCACTTTTATTTTATGCTTTGCTTGTTATAATAATAAATTCATTAGTTCAGATGCTTTAGTTTTTTTCCAGTTTAGAAATTTAATGACAAATTTGAAAAAAAAACAACAAAAAAAAACAACGTAAGTTTCAGAGTGAAGAAGTCCCTTTAAAATGAAGGGCATTTAAGTTATGGGGAGAATCACACGCTTTCCGTGATAATATTAAAGAGTCTACTAAATAAAAATAATATTGGGACAACACGTTTATTCCATTACCATAGCCATTAGTCACAGATAACTGAAATGCGCATTTGCCGAACAATCTAAAACGACAGAGGTTGAACTGTCAATATCTTTTCAAATTACATCAAAATTTTCTTTTCCTGAATATTTAAAATTAACGGGGTAACAGACACAATTAAAAAAATACTTACGCTTCCAATGATACAGCCCATTGGGTATGTAACAGGTGTTCTATGTTAGTTTTAAATAAAAATAATGACTACGAGTCACAAGATTTGCTTTTGTTGACAAAATGTCTTCCGAATGACGTCATGAATAGGTCAGAGTGTACGAATATTTTTTATCACGGTTACAAGCAAATCTCCTTTAAAGAGTTGTCGTACCTTTCACTCACAAAATCCATCAATTGAGTTGGCATTTATGCATTTTAATCGAGAACTTTTTACTGTCTTTATTCACAACTGTTCAAGTGAAATTCTCAACAGAGCTGGCCGTTTCGTATTTTATAATATTATACTATCTACTGATTAGGCCACAACAAATTGATCAGATGTTCGTCGTATTTGCCGCACCTTAAAAATCGTAAATCGAAAAAAAAATATTTTTATTTTTATTTTGCGCCCGCACCTACAAGTTTGCCCCGCATCCGATTTTTTTAAATGAAGTTTTCATTAATGAGTCTCATTTTACGTTAAACGCCGTCTTCGTGGTGTACCCAAATCATAACAAGCAATTGGTACTGACATAGACGTGAATAAGGCACTTTGCGGCGACTGGTTAATGTCCAGAGCACACAATTTATGACCCAGACATTTAATCGCCAACAGCCAGTCTGGCACAGCTGCCATGTGTATTTCAACTCGGCAATTTCTTATCATGTTTTTTCAAACTTGTGAAAACACAACGAGCTGTTTGTCAGCATTCATTGCCTAATTAAAGATGATTGCTAGCAAGCTCTCGTAATATCTGCAGTTAATTAACAGTTAATTAAAGGATTATCTTGTTGATAAAGGATGTGTGAAATTGATGTCTGGATTATGTCAAAGGGACTGATTATCGGGTATGTTTACATTTCGGACAGTTTTGACCAGCGGTTTGTCCTTGATTTCTTACTTCTAATATTCACACATATAAGTTGTTTCTGACATGTCCATTTTATAAATTCAACGTATCTGTTTGGTGTACATTTTGTTCAGCCTTTATATATTAAGGTACATTTAACAGGGCAAGCCAAGTCATTATGTTAGTTATTAATTTTAATTTATTTATGGATATATTTTGTTAAAATCTTGTAGATAGTTTAAGAGTGTATGTTTAAATAAAAAATAATTATCCAAGTTTACTGCATTGAACAATTAAGAAAAATGTTAATATAAAAATCGAAGTATACTAATGCTTTTGTTAATGCCATAATTAATTAATATAATACAGCACAGTGAAGTATAATTTTATAGCAATTAAAACAGTAAGATATAACTATTCCCTGACATGGAAACACGCAACGATGTGGCGAGTCGATAAAAAAAAATGGCTCAAGAATAATAAGAGCCAGAGTGAGTCCTGGTTTACGGTTTAAAACAATGGTGGCGTCCAGTTGTTTCGTCGTGTCATTTAAAGATACAGATCTTATACTAGTGATTCCTAAATTGTTTTGTGTTTATTGTATGACATTTCATATTTATGTTATTAAACTGTTGGTAGTGAATGACTTGGTGTATCAAATATATACTTTGATAATGACAATTACCTTGTATAAGGTCTACTTTCTTATAGTTAAGATATGGTTATTTAGTATATACTGGCGGTCGTTTATTTAATAGCAGAATCACTATTGAAGACTTGTTGCACAAAACCCTTTGCAGGACATGGTCAAAGAAGAAATGGAGAAATTAGTTGCTTAGTTTATTACATATATATTGATTTTGACAACAATTTATAGAACAGAGCAGATGAAGAAGAAATTATTGACAATATATCAAGTTATGATGGCGTTTGGGAGTAATTTTTAAACACTATGGGCATGATAGGATTTTTTTTTATTTTGCGCTTTTCGCTCGCCTCCGATTTTATCGAAAATGGAAAAAAAATATATTTATTTTTATTTCGCTCGCTCGCTCCAATTTTTTTTTGACAAAATCCGTAGAACAACTGATCAATTTGTTGTGGCCTTACAGTTACAATATTGTCATACAAGATACAAGAAACTTTATTTTATGTTGGTTTGTATATAACAAGTACAAAACATTAGCTATAAAGCTATTTTCCAACATGACAATAACAGTAACAATTATTTTATAATAACAAAATCACAGAAACATCGGCACTATATCAATAAACATTAACATACAGTATATACTAGATTTATACAGTCATTTATACTGATATATAACAAATAATAATTATTAAATTCAGTCGGAATACAAAATCACAAAAAGACGATCAAGTATCAAATATACAATACCACAAAGAACTGCATTACAAATAATTCATGAAAAAAAAACGAAAAATAGAGAACAGTAGGAAAAAGGCACATAGTTAAAAACTGTAATCTGTAATACATAAACAATCCGAACAATTGTACACAAGTATATAGTTATCTAAAGTGTAATATCTGTAAAAATAATTACGTACACGTACACAGATACTTTGGGCCGCCCCAGGTCCGGTTAAACCTTACAAACTCCTTATAGTTTTCAACCTGCATAATTTCGCAAGTTGTTACAGGCCTGCGCAGAGTTGTTTCCGAGATACTGGGTGGCAGACCAATCCGGTAGACCATGTAGAACCACTGCAGGCGAAGATCGGTACATTGGGACATCATTATGATTATGACGTAATCGTTTCATTAAGCTCGGAAGCTGTACGGGATGCAACTGAAACCAATTTGTTTAATGAGACCGCGAGGAATAGACTTTTAGCGCGTTACTGAACCAGACGACCACATACTGGAGTCCCTTAAACTGCACGTCATTGGGCCGCGATTACGTTGGATATAGAAGGGTTCGTTGAAGTAGGATCCTGTTCACGGATTCAACGTGAAATGGGCTAACGGAAGAATTCGGGTTTGGAGGCTAAACGGAGAGTATAGATCCGGCTAACGCCATCGAGCGTAACCGTTTTGGCAGTGCGTGCATGATTGTGTAGGGCGGCATTTAAGTAGCAATTACACAAATCTCGTTACCATTCCCGGAAATCTGATTGCAACGAAATCTTCATCCACGTCATTGCGCCCTTCAATAACAACAGCAATAACAAAAATACACGCCTCTCCGTTGCCCGACACACCAGGAATATGTTGGTAGCTGATAAATGGGCTCGATTGGCGCTCAAGGTCACCAGATCTTCCACATATTATATGGGATTACCTAGGACAAAATATACATGAAGGCGATTACGCCAATACAGTGGTTGACTGAGATCGTGTTCCTCTACGCTTCATTAGAAAACTTGTAGTTCAAGGGGGAGGGGGTGGGGGGCATACCGGATATTGAATTTTGTTTTGACAGTGACGTTAGAACATGAATTGGCTTACATGAAATTTTTATTTTTTCCTGTTTCATTTTTGTTGAATATTGCTGGAAATACAATTCTGAATACGATATGTAAATCATTTACATTACATACACAAAAAAACTATTATGACCTCCGATAGTTTAACTTAAATTTTTTGTATCAATATATGTCGGTAAATAGTTCATAAACACCGAAATCACTAACTGTTATGAAATTAAGTACATATGTGTCGTAATCGTGTTATTTACAGGTATTCTTTGTTCTGAACAACGCCATTATATAATTATGTATTGCAAATAAAAAAGAATCGAGTATGAATGGTTTGAAATAATTAGTTCGTTCATGTATATATATTGTAAACAGCATTTCGTTGGCATTTTCAACATTATTATTTAAAAATATATATTCAAAGCGACATATATATAATTATATATGTCTGACATATACATCCAGAAAAATTATGTACTGTATATATAGCTATTAGAAATGTTCGCATGAAAAAAGTCATTGTTTAATTGTCTAATTTGATATAAAGCAGATTTAGATTATATGGTGTTCACTTGGGATATTTAATTAAATGCAAATCTCACGTGTGTGTATTTCGAAATGTATGCGGTCCTACCGCACAGAAGCTGCATTATATATGTGAGGACCCGGGGGTGTCACAGCACCTGTTATATTGTGTGTGTTTTTAAAAGTGTACTAAGTCTTAGTGTATTCACAAATGTGATGAATAGACTGTCAAGTCAAGAAAACCAGCGTGTTGTTTCTGAGACGTTTTTTTTTTAAAGTTTACAACTGATAAGCATATGACTAGCGTCGGTAGTCGTCAGCCACACATGCGCTTAAAGATAAACATTCAGACACGTGTTCTTAGATATATAATAGCATTCCTGCCTAACTTTTAGAGACATCGAATGTTGTGACGCATTTAGTATCATAGTTGCAATTTCCAGCTATATATTTTTACTGAAATATTCTTCATTTTGGTGTGGTTTGTGCTGTGGTGGAGAAGCCGGAGTACCCGGAAGAAACCCCACCTGTCCGGTATGGTGACCACCAACCAAACAAACATGCGCCGGGTGGGTAGCGAACCCGGGCAGTCTAGGTGAGAAGCGAATGTACCAACCATTGCGAAACTGGACAGACGCAAATCTCACGAGTGCCACTTCGTTGATGAACATTTTATACACCCTGACCTGTATTGTAGCTACTCAAAATATGCTTGGATCTATATGGTAACTGGCGTTTATACCGAAACATATTTAAGAAAGAGGCTTGGTAAGGTGCAACAGGATCCTTTTTTTCAAGGTAAAATAGCTTATGTATTTCATGAACCCGTATTTACTGTTCACATGATATATATGTATAGTCTTTCAATTCCGATTGAGGTTTTGCATTATCGACCCCCGTTTCGAACCCGTGATACGCGGTTTTGTTTATTAGTTACTTCAGGTATATCTGATCACAATCGCCACTGTTCTGCAATATGGACTATACATTCCACAAATGGTTACCTTTGGTATGCCTATGGAAGGGCTCTGGTGCTAGGTGTAAACTTAAAAATAAATAGAAATTACTGACTATTAAACAATTTATCTCGTAATTATGACTTAGTATCTCATAAATACGACTTTTTATCTCGTAATTACGACTTGGTATTTTGTAATTACGACTTCTTATAACATAATTATGACTTTGTATCTCGAAATTATTACTATATTGTATCTTGTAATAACTACTTTTTATCTAATAATTACGACTTAGTGTTATTATAAGCACATTGAGTACTACCTCCCCTTATTCTCAAATCACCTGTGATAGCGCGTTAACCATAATATGGCGGAAAAAGAACATTGTTTCATCTGTGAAATCGAAGGACATCCTAGTAACAGTAGCAATAGCAACAAAATCAGCAGTAGTTCTTCTCCACCTCCTACTCCTCTTACTATCCCATTTACTCGCCGGTCCGGACCATTCCGTCGGTCCGAGACTCTGAATATATTATTTCAAATAAATCACTATAAATGCATTTCAGTTTAGGTTATTAAACTGAAATGTGTTTGAATATGTTTGTCGGTTTATTTATGATTAAATTCAGATGTTCCACATATTTCCTGTTCATACATGGAAATCAGGTCATGTTTATATGAGAGCAGTGTAGAGATTAGTTTGAACAGAAAACACATAATTACATAATTCTTGTGAAAATTAGTGAGTAGGTTTGAAAAATATGTTGAAAGTAGCTTATTTCTTAATTTTTATTCCAAATAATTGGATTACGACATTAAGCAAAGTGAGAAATTTACTTCAACAAACTAATTAAAGCTTGCACACCTGCGCATAGAAACCAACCCTGACAACCAATCAGAAGGGCCAGACGATGGGTCACACTTCACATGATGAAAAAAGTCTTCAGACTTCCCGAATCCGTCTTTCCGACTGACATGACCGGCAAATTTTTAGTGTGTCCGACATATATTTACTAAGAATCAGTCCGACCGTCCGACAACTTTTTAAAGACTTAATTCCTATAATTTATTATGTAACTGGATCAAAAATACCTAATATCAGAGCAATTGAATACAGCTCCGTTATATCGTGATCCGCACTTTGCGAATCGGCCGTGGATCTGATCATGATTTTTGTTCAAGCTCTTTATTGATTATCTTATTACCCAAACTGCCCGTAAATAAATCCTGTTTGTTCCATATTTTTGCGCCTTAATCGCTACTTTTTCATTTAAACTCGTGATATGCGACAAACAATAACACGATCCGCGCAACATCAACGTGTAACAGTTTGACGTCACCAGCTTGCATTGCGCAACGTCCTTTCTTTGCAGTCGCTTTAATTAGCAGCCTAATTTCAAACAGCTGTGGGTCGTGAAAAACATGCTGCACGCCGTCCACGTGGTGGGTGTTCACCGTCACTCTATGTGATAGATCAATACTAACCGTTACGAAAACAATGTTATCGATACCGCGTAACTGCTTTCGCGTTTTAGAGGTAAAATAAATGGTGTCTACAACAGATCTAGACTGAGTAAAAATATGACACATACAATTTGCACATCCTTCGTGATTTTATAGACATTGTTTTGCATAAAAGTAAAGATTTGACAATTCTTTGCGCTACAGATTTTTTATATCACGGTCATTACTGTAACATCCACGCTTTCCATGCGGATGACGTGACGTTGGGATTGTCAGCATAGTTTTCGCGGGCCTTTTTTTTATAGCTACCAACGGGTTTTACATGAACAACATGTGCATACGAATGTAAATAGAATAATGTGTGTATGTCTCATGAACAGTAAAATTCCGATAGGTGTTTCGGATTTGCGTTGTCATATCGTAGTTTGATATTAATTAAATGTATTGTATATTGTATTTTATGGGTGTTAACAACAATTAAAAAGGTAAGCAAATTACATTTGCTGTTTGATATTGCGAAAACACACTAGTGTATACATATACATTTTGGTCCGGCATGTTTTGACTGGTTGTCGGACCTAATGTCTGACACTTTTTTTGAGCTTTCGGGAAGTCTGGTCATAAGAGGGAGCTAAATCTAGGTTGTACTTTGCAAAATATTGCCGATTGTCTAACTATTTTTTGTTTGTATGTGAAATATTATAGATTGAACTACATATTCGTTGCCCAAACGTATATATTTAACAATGATTAAAGTATGCATAGATCGATTTCCGCATTAAGAGGGCCATAATGATGGACCAACATGCTACTACTACTACTACTACTACTACTACTACTACTACTACTACAACACCTACTACCAATATTGCTACTGTTGCTGCTGCTACTGCTGCTGCTGCTACTACTACTACTATTACTATGACTACTACTACTACTTCTGATAATAATAATAATAATAATAATAATAATAATAGTGCTAATAATAATGGTACAACTACTATTACTACTGCTGCCACTTCCAGTGATACTGCTACTACTACAACTGCTGCTGCTTCTGTTACTGTTTCTTCTACTACTACTTCTTAAATCTACTACTAATACTAATAATAATATGAAAACAATAAATTATTAATTGAATTTATCCACGTTAAAATTATGTCTTATGTATGACATTTTATCTCTTAATTACGACTTTTTAGCTCGACTTAGAAGAATAGGTGAGCTTTCCTACTACCCCAGGTGTCGGCGTCTGAATTTGGTTTATTCAACAGTCTTGTTACTTCAAAACTACACAAGTTATTCACTTAAAACTTGGAATATACCTTTGTTATCAACTCCAGTATCAGGGGCAACATTTCCCATTACTCTGTTTTGTATTGTGACAGAGTTATGCCCCTTTTTCACAAAGATTTTCATATCTGGTTCAAGTTTATATTAAAAAGTTGTGTAACTTCAAAACTACCAAAGTTATTCACTTGAAACTTGGAATATACCCTCGTCATCAATTTCATTGTCAGGGGCAACATTCCCTATAACTCTGTATTGTATTTTGACATAGTTATGCCCCTTTTTCACATAGATTTTCTGGTTAAAGTTTATATTCAACAGTTTTGTAACTTCAGAACTACGTAAATTATTCACTTGAAAATTGGAATGTACCTTTGTCATCAACTTCAATATCAGGGACAACATTCCCTATAACTCTGTTTTTTATTTTGACAGAGTTATTCGCCTTTTTCACATCGATTTTCTGATTTAAAGTGTATATTCAAAAGTTTTGTAACTGCAGAACTACATAAGTTATTCACTTGAAACTTGGAATATACCTTTGTCATCAACTCCAATGTCAGAGGCAACAATACTCTGTTTTGTATTTTGTCCGAGTTATGCCCCTTTTCCACAAAGATTTTCTGGTTAAAGTTTATATTCAAAACTTACTTCAAAACTGCAAAAGTTATTAACTACATAAGGTTGAAACTTTGATGAAATTATTGCCATAACTCAGTTTTGTATTGCGACAAATTTATGCCCCTTCCACTTTCCAAAATATGTACGAACTGGAAAACTTTGAATAGTCGAGCGCACTGTCCTCTGACAACTCTTGTTTTATCTCAATTACAATTCAACGAAAAGACTCACTTAATAACTTTAACTTGAGATTTAAGGAATCTTTCAAGATGTTTGCAATGTGTTAAAATGTTTTGGTCATGATCTGATAATAATATTTCTTGCAACCGATGTCAGCCCGTCCAAATAAACAAATAGATACAATTGTACAAATATTTCAAGGGTTGTTGGAATAAGAAACACCATAACACAACTCATTTGGGAATAATTAAGAAAAAAACCAGTTTATGATCGTGAGAATTTGAAATAAGCAGTTTCGAGTTCAGCTGACTGTACTGAATGTTGTTAGCACATAGAGTAATAGAAAACCCAACTGAGAATGCAAAGCAAGGTCAGAAGGTAATACATGTTTTTTATTATAAAGGTCATCACAGTGACATAATAGGCGATGGATCAAATGATGGTAGATTGGTGTATATTACCTCTCTGTTACATAGTGTCATCTTCACTAAATGTACAAGAGGATGGTTATAGGCAATAAAATGAGTTGAAAAATGAAGCAGTTGTGTCGTCTAAAATATGTGACAATAATGCATGAACATTTTATTGGATTTTGTGACCGTTTTAACCTACTGTTGATTGTTATTGATACATCGTAATTGAGATGGTGGTGTGTAATATATATATTTTTTTTTCGAATAAAAATTTTGGTTATTAGATTGGCGTATGTCGTTGGGCGGGCGGGCGATCAGGCGTAGCACTTTTAGTTTCCTCTCTCTAACTTGGTAACGGATTGAGCTATTGTAATGAAACTTCATACATTGATACCTTATAGCAGGACCTCGCTTGGGATTGCATATGGGGTGGGTGGGGTCAAGGTCGCTGTTACTAGAAATAGAAAAACGGTTTCCGCTCAATAGCTTGAGAACGCATTGAGATATTTTAATGAAACTTAATAACAAGATACCTTATATAGAGACCTGGCTTGGGATTGCATATGGGGTGGGTGGGGATAAGGTCAAGGTCGCCGTTACTAAAAATATAAAAACGGTTTCCACTTAATAACTTGAGAACGCATTGAGATATTTTGATGAAACCTAATATATAGATACCTTATATTGAGATCTCGTTTTGGATTTCATAAGGGGTGGGGTCAAGGTCACTGTTACTAAAAATAGAAAAATGGTTTCCGCTCAATATCTTGAGAACACATTAAGATATTTTAATAAAATTAAATACATAGATACCTTATATCAAGACCTCACTTTGGAATGCGTACGGTGTGGATGGGGTTAAGGTCACCGCCACTAAAAATAGAAAAACGGTTTCCACTCAATAATTTGATTAAACATTGAGATATTTTGGTGAAACTTCACACATAGATACTTCATATCTAGACCTCGCTTGGGATTGCATATAGGTTGGGTGGGGTCAATGTGGAGCTCACCGTTACTAAAAATAAAAAAAACAGTTTCCACTCAATAGTTTTTAAGAACATATTGAGATATTTTAATTAAACTTCATACATATATATCTTATATCTAGACATCGCTTGGGGTGGGTGGGTTCAAGGTCACCATTACTAAAATAGACAGTTTCGCTCAATAGCTTGAGAAGACATTGATATTTTAATGAAACTTCATATGTAGATACCTTATATCTAGATTTGCTTGGCATTGCGTATGGGTTTGGTGGAGTCAAGGTCACCATTACTTTTATTTGTAGGTTGCCCAAAACACAGATTTTGTTGTTGTTGGCTCTGAAATGGCAAGGCCCACAGCTTTTATACATTTGGTAAGTAATATTGCATAGTGGTCCGCTCCAAAGATTGTTCAAATTATGCCCCTGGGGTGAAATCTGGCCACACCCCGAGGGGTAACATGGTTTATACAGACTTAAATAGCAAAATGACTTTAAAAATCTTTGCCTGAAACCGCAAGGCCCAGAGGTTTGTTCAAGATTGTTCAAATTATGCCCCTGGGATAAAAATAAGCCACGCCTTGGGGATGCCAATTCCAATTGGGTTACAAGGTCTCAGGTGAGCGTTCTAGGGCCCTCTTGTATGAAAATAGTTTGGTCATGATGTGTTTAATTGCAGGATCAATTCTGCCAACCAGTAATCTAACCTTTTGTTACGCTGAGAAGTTGTTATCACATATCTCAGTATATAGAAATGGGGGAAAAGTTTAAGAAGAACATTTAACATCCTAATATGCAGTATTGCGATTAATGCTATTAAATACAGATACTGGATTTAGCAAAAAATACAGTATTGGAATCTTCGTGTACATTCAGCTGTGGAGTATATCTGCTCGTGTGAAGTGGAACTGTTGGTAGAGGGAGTTAATATACTGTGCTCTGTAGATCAGTTCAATACTGTGTTTTATTGATTTAGTATAAAGTGTTCATGGTGGTTATTGTTCTAGTTTAAAAAATAAAATGTGATTTTGATGGAGTATTCAGTGCTATCAGAAAACAGTTTGGATTTGTAATCATTATTCACTGGTGCCTGTTTACTGGTATATCTCCTTGGAATTAATCAGTGAAAGCACATGTAAGTAAATAAGAAGTGATAGTTAATAGCAAGCAAAAAAGAAATGAAAAAAAAGAGTTCTATTCAAGGATCTTTTCAACGTTTAACATATTCAATTCTTATTGACAGTATTAAAGCCGCAGTCAATAGAATATAATTCAATACATCTTAAATTGGCATTAGTTATAATAAACATTAATGACTTTTATTCTATTGAAAACTGTTTCTTATTTACGAAAGGCATTTTATAATGACTCGGTTAAAAAAAACTTGGTACGAACGACATATACACTAATGTACATGCTGGTTTACCCCAGAGGCATCACCAGCTATTGCATACAGATATTTTTACGATAAACAGTGACCAAAGCATAATTATTTTACCAATTTCAATGCATTTTTTTAGTATTTTGATCAATAAGATTTTCATTAGAAACAATTTCTGCAAAGTTTAATTTTTATTTACATATTTCTGGGCTGTTGCTTTAATGTTCTAAACCTCTTTCTAAACTGTTAATTACTATTAACAAATGTATCATTTCACAGTCCTTTTCTGACACTCTTGAGGGGAAAATTGGAAAATAATTTGTGAATAAATCTAATGTATGGGGATAAATTTGCATTAGTTTAGTATCAGTTACAATGATTTTAAATTCCCTGTATGTAATAGAATTAGAAGTTAAATCTTTCTCAAGGTGAAACAAATCATAACTGTATAATATTTGTATCCTTATGCATAGTTTTGTATTTACTTTGAAGAATGTCTGCAACCAAAAACATCTACAAATCACAAACAGGTATGTGGGATGTTCTGCATTAGAACTTATTCCCTGTTAATCCCCACTGTTGATATCTGATATCAATTTGCTGACGTGATATCAATCTGCAGCAGCTGACATTTAAAAGGAAATGTTTGAAAAGTTGCCACATTTTGGTTCAAATCGAGAAGAGTGTATCATAATTATTAAGCGGACATAAAGGCTTTCTTATTTTAAATTGCAAAGACCCATAGCAAAATTTCTTTTAAAGTATGCGAGGATTTCTTGATTTTAAACGCAGGGGCTGTATAATGGAGTCGTGTCTAAGCAAACTTCAGTTAAAATGATGCACTTTTACTGGACCACCAAAGTGCAATTTGCATTTGGAATTTTTGTTAGCCATTGCAATTTGTTTACATGTACATCCACCCCCCAATTTCAGGTCCTTGGGCCCCATTCCCAGCCCCTTAGGAAACACCCCTGTTATGTTTATTATTTCATTACTATTTTGAAATCATGACCACATACCGTGCACAGAGCCTGATGCGTATTCTAGAATATGAATTTATGTATGGCAATAAAATATTATGACTGAAATAGAAGGAAAATGTAATAATAAAAATCCCATAGTCACACAACTATGTTGCTGGTGATTAGCAAGTCTTTGAAACTCCGATGAGAACCTTTCATGGACAGAGAAACATTCTATTTCCCTTGAATTCTGTAGACAATTATCAAAGTACAATGTAACTTAATGAATAATTAAATGATGATCAATAAAATATTTTCCCATTCATCTGAGTCTAATGCAGGGATGGAATGTTGTGCATGAAAAAGACACTTCGCTTCATTTTCTGATTGATGGAATGGAAGCTGAGCTGGCATTTATACTCCCAAGTCACAACTTTATCAGACCACTAAGCTGACTTGTTTTTTCTTGTGAAGGATGAAATGTGCCAATGTTGTAAAGCAGATTGGCATTGTCATCTCATAGTTAATTAAAGGGGTCATACATCGTTCCAGGCTTTATGTATTAATACAGCTTCCAAGTAAAAAACACAAGCAACTAACAAATTCCATGTATCTCAGTTTGTATTGGTCAATTGTTACTTAGATTGTTCAGATGGTTCGTGCTCACATTAAGATGCTTTATGTTGTACCATGTATTATCTTTGATTTTAATATCATGCAAGTGGGTGGGAAAAGAAAAAAAATCGGAGTTTGTACCTTTAAATCACATTGTTGTGTAAGTTGCAGGCTTAAATATTTTGAAAGTAAGTTGCGTGGTATACACCGAAAATACGGTAATAATTTTGTCATGGTTATAATTTTGCGAATTATTAAAAAAAAAACGCATTAGCAATGGTAGACCATGGGAGACGAAAACTCACTGTATCAGCTGTCCCTGATTTGTGTAGTTTCCAGGTTTATTCTGGGCAAATTCAATATTAAGAGTAAAAAATTCAGTGGAATTATTTACCATCCTTTAATAAGATTTCTTCTGGTCAAGTCTGGAAAATATATTTTAGCACCGTAATAGTGCCATCTGGCCGTAGCACATAGTTACTATGGCCTCCACATCCTAACATGACCAGGACTTGCTAGGACGTGATGGGAACTGACAGTTACATAGTGGAGACCTGGTTGGGTCTTGATGGACGTGGAGGATGTGGAGAGGTTTTGAGCATGACTAGTGATGATGTGGAAGGATCATGGACGCAGTACAAACCTATTGGAAGCGTGGTAGGTCTTGATGGATGTGGAGGGCATGGAGAGGTTTTGAGCATGTTTGAAACTTGCCGGGCAGGACTTGGAAGGAGCATGGACGCAGTACGAATCTATAGAAAGCATAGTTGGGACCGAATTGACGTAGTGATGACCTGCTGCGTTCTCGCTACGCTTATACTGCGTCTGTATCACACACATCCTGTCCACGTGGCGTCTGCACAAAGACCTTATCAAGACTGTCGCAGGTCTTCCGAAGGTCCATTCAGATCTGTACCATGCTCTCAAAGTTTGTACTGCTTTAGCGCCAGGTTATGGCCAGGTATTCACCAGGTTATTACTACTTAAGCACTGTGGCAGTACTGCTTCAACCCAATATATTTGTGAAAAGTATAAATACTGGGGCAGAAGTATATTTTCATACATCAATGTTAAAATGATGAGCGAAAAGAATGCCATGTTTCAAATATTTACTCCAAGGACATTAGACTGGGGTAGAATGGCAAATTTGCTTCTGTTATGCTGACCAGAAGGATACATAATTGGCGGAAATGGTAGAGGATTGATGAGTCCTTAACTGGATAAATGTGGACAGCAGATTTTCGTATAGGCTCATGGAACTGTTGCAAATGCATATGTCAACTTTCTTTGCATGCTACCACATATGGTTAATACCAGACTGAGCGTTGAGGGGTGTTTATATGAGCGGGTGGACGTAGTAGTAGCGTGATGCTTACATGGTGTGTCTGGTGGACCTGGTAGATACATACGTAGTATTTGCTTACTAGGGACCGATAGGACAAAGTGCCAGTGTGGTTATATGCATGGTAAGGAGGTAGTGAGGACCGCATTGACGTAGTACAGGCGTAGAAGGGACCTTGTACATGCAAGGTATCAACAGATATTTTTCCTTTTCTCCACATTCGTATGACGTCCTTAAGAAAATCAGGACGAGTTAAAGACTTAAGAACCTAGTACGGACGTACTCTGGTCTGATAGGGCCATAAAGCACTCAGTGTTTTCCCTAGTTTTTGCATAATTATGTATTTCTAAATTAAGTTTATACAGGCATTTCTCCAGAACTTTGATATAAGTGATATATGAAGTTCAGCAACATTAAATGTTGCTGCAACTTAACATCTCTGTTGTTTGTTGAAGCATTTCCTGATAACATATTTTTCAGTAGTTTAACAGATAACTGAATGAACAATATAATTTATGTATTTTCTTGTCTATCATATGTAATAATCTGTATGCACATATGCGCATTTTTTAGCTCACCTGAGCACGAAGTGCTCGGTGAGTATTGGTATATGGGACCTCTCCGGCATCGTCCCGCGTCCGTATGCCGTCAACAATTTGGACTGTTATCGCGATAAAGACTACATTTTTTATTCAATGTTGATCTAACTTGCACAGTTTGTGTATGACCATAAAATCTCGGATGGGATTGTTATTGTGTCAGATCACACCAGAAACACCAGAGTTATTGCCCCTTTTTCATGCCAAAAAAGTGCAAAAATGCCCTTTCCAACGTATAGACTTTATTTTCCATCCAATCTTAACCAAACTTTCACAGTTTGTGTATGACCATCAGATCTCATCAGACG
Source organism: Congeria kusceri (assembly GCA_027627225.1). Lineage (NCBI taxonomy): Eukaryota > Metazoa > Mollusca > Bivalvia > Myida > Dreissenidae > Congeria > Congeria kusceri. The sequence continues at coordinate 23,524,927 of CM051039.1, read as the reverse complement.
CCAAAAATGGGCCAGATCGTGTTTCAAACACCAGAGTTATTGCCCTTTGTTTATTAAAAAAATATTCAAAATGGACATTATTCAGGATAGAGACTTCATTTTTCATCCAATCTTCCCCATTTTTGTACAGTTTGTCTGTTACCATGAGATAACAGTTGAAATCGAATATAAGCAAGATCGGACCAGAAACACCTGAGTTATTGCCCTTTGTTTGTGAAAAAAAATATGCAAAAATGGACATTATTCAGGATAGAGACTTCATTTTTCATCCAATTTTAACCAATCTTGCACAGTTTGTCTATGACCATAAGATTAAAGGTGAAGTTTAATATAAGCAAGATCGGACCAGAAACACCAGAGCTATTGACCTTTGTTTGTGAAAACATATGCAAAAATGGACATCATTCAGGATAGAGACTTCATTTTTAGCTCGACTGTTTGAATAATAGATGAGGTTTCCTACTACCCCGACGTCGGCGTACTCGTCCACGTCTGAATTTGGTTAAAGTTTTTATTCAAAAGTCTTGTAACTTCAAAACTACATAAGTTATTCACTTGAAACTTGGAATATACCTTTTTCATCAACTCCAGTGTCAGGGGCAACATTCACCATAACTCTGTTCTGTTTTGTATTTTGACAGATTTATGCCCATTTTTCACTTAGAATTTCTGGTTAAAGTTGACATTCAAAAGTTTTGTAACTTCATAACTACATAAGTTATTCACTTACTTCAAAAGTTATTCACTTGAAACTTGGAATATACCTTTGTCATCAACTCCAGTATTAGGGTGAACATTCCCCATAACTATATTTTGTATTTTGATAAAGTTATGTCCCTTTTTCACACAGATTTTCTGTTTAAAGTTTATATTAAAAAGTTTTGTAACTTCAAAACTACATAAGTTATTCACTTAAAACTTACAACTAACCTTTATCATCAACTCTAGTACCAGGGGCAACATTACCCATAACTATGTTATGTATTTTGACAGAGTTATGCCCCCTTTTGACTTAGATTTTCTGTGTAAAGTTTATATTCAAAAGTTTGGTAACTTCAAAACTGCATAAGTTATTCACTTGAAACTTGGAACTAACCTTTGTCATCAACTCTAGTATCAGGGCAACATTACCCATAACTATGTTTTGTATTTTGACAGAGTTATGCCCCTTTTTCACTTAGATTTTCTTGTTAAAGTTTATATTCAAAAGTTTTGTTACTTCAAAACTACATAAGTTATTCACTTGAAACTTGGAACTAACCTTTGTCATCAACTCCAGTATCAAGGGCAACATTCCCCATAACTCTGTTTTGTATTTTGACAGAGTTAGCCCACTTTTTACACAGACTTTGTGGTTAAAGTTTTTGTTCCAAAAATTTATAAACTATACAAGGCTTCACTTAAAAATATTGTATTTTAACAAATGTATGCCCCTTTCACTATCCAAAATATGTACCAACTGAAATACTTTGAATAGTCGAGCGCGCTGTCCTCTGACAGCTCTTGTTCATCCTATCTTCACCATTCGTGTACAGTTTGTCTATGAATGTAAGACTGCAGGTGAAGTCGAATAAAAGCATGATCGGGCCAGAAACACCAGAGTTATTGCCCCTTGTGTTTGGAAAAAAACATCAACAATTTATCAATGATTGGCTTGCACACACGATTTTTGATTCAATATTGACCAAACTTACACAGTTTGCGCATGACCATAAAAATTGATTGATAACATTTTATTTCCAACGGTTCCAAGACTTGCAGGCAGTTATTTGTACATGCAACATTGATGTCTTCAGAGCCTGAATTAACATCATTTATCATCATTGGACAAACAATTATCAAAGAAAAAGCAAAACTTGACCTTATAGCACAGCCATTGCAATCTTCGCATTGCAACTAGTTCTCCAAAACTGTTTGCGAAAATCTATTTGCCAATTTTCCACAATTGTCAATGACTTACTGTAAAAGGGTCAGGTAAGAATATTTAAAAAAAAGATTTGAGAACCATTAGTAAAATTGATCCTATCCCCCTCTGCGTATTGTTCAGATACCTTAATTTTCAAACCTGTCACAACAGTATGGTCTTCATCTGTACCAGCTTCTCAGGGGAGCGCTTTGGGCCATCATGGCCCTCTTGTTTTTACTGGAGACAGACATGTTTACCGTTTTAAGGTAATCTAAGTAGTAGATTTGGAAAGCCGTACAGAGTTTCTTCTTTGCTAAACATGAGGCGTGCCGTGGGAAAACTGGGCATAATGCATGTGCGTAAAGTGTCATCGGAGATTAGCCTGTGCAGTCCGCACAGGCTAATCGGGGATGACACATTCCGCTTTTATGGTATTTTCTGTTTCAAGGAAGTCTCTTCTAAACATAAATCCACTATAGGCGGAAAGTGCCGTCCTGGATTAGCCTGGGCAGACTGCACAGGCTAATTCCGGATGACTCTTTACGCACATGCATTAAGCCTGGTTTTCCCACGACACGCCTCATATTTTCGACTAAGCCTGTGATCATTCTGTGTTAATTTATATGTCAGAGAACATTTCATCACAGATTTACTGTTATAAAGTGTCTCAGAATTGGCACATTTTTGGTGGAGATGGTGCTGATTGCTGATGGTACCATACCATATTCTCCAAGGGCCAATAATCAATGTTGCTGTAAAGTGTAGTAGTGTCTTGGACTCCTCTGAGATGGCAATATTGGATGAAGCACTTTATTACTGCAATCTGTAGTGGAGTTCAACTGTGTGAGTTGTAAACATTATGAGTATTTGCCAGTTGTTTGAATGATAGCAACCTTGTTTGGAATGCCTATTACTACCCCTGTGAAATGTTTCAGTATTGAATCAATATGTAATACGGGTAGTTAGAACATATTAATGATGATTAGAATACGACCTACATTTGGAGCCAAAATGAAAGGGCTGAGTTGCACCCATTAAATGAAACACAGAATCATTAAGAGCAGGTTCCCAATGGACACTATTTCTGTTGTTTGATTGGCTATTTTGAACCCCACAAATTTATTCCTCTGAGATTCTGTAGTAAGCATGCCAATCTCATTAAACATCATCTCCAGTCTGATGCTACTGTTACTATCCGCTGACTGGATCTGATGACTTTTCATTATGGGTCACGTTCAGATGACCTTCATATGCCAATCAAACTGTTGCCTTCAAAATGTTGTGGTATAACTTTATATATAAACCACAAATACTATGCATAAAATTAACATACCACTACATCCATTGTTATCCCCTTGAAAATTTACTGTAAAATTTTAATGATATATTCTCGAGGATCAGCTTTTCAAAATCTGTGACCAAACTTTGCTGTGCAACAAGCAATTTCATTGGGCGCAGCAGGGTTGATATTTTATTGTTTGGAAGGTCATTTGAATGTGACCTGTTATACGATGCCTTCAGATCCTAGGATTGATTTCTGTTGTTTGATTGGCTATTTTGAGATTCTGTAGTAAGCATTTAAAACTGTGGATCATATTAAAGATATCTACTATTCAGTGTGTACATGTACATGATCATGCACTCAAAATGAAGTTTTTATTCGAATGTTTTTAGGTTATTATGTGCTCGCTCTGTACCTTCTTAATTAATAATAAATTATATAAAATTTATAACACTGTGTCTGTTTAATAATTGCTAACCCCTTGTATTTAATAAGTCCCCACAAGGCATCGTATATCGGCCTTCAAATGTATCACTACAATTGTCGTGCTTTTCTTGGCATAATGTTTGCAACTGGTTACTCCTTTGTCAACAACAAATTTTCACTCCTTTGTCTATATAAAGGGCATAGATAGCTGTGAGATCTTCTTTGTTACTTCATTTTCACTATTGAGCTATTTTAGATAAGTCTCTGAACTGTTTCGGTGGTATATACTTTGAAGTTCTCAATTCTTGTTAGACTGACGTTGCTATTCATTAGCACTTCCTGGAGAAAGGGGGTGGCACTAGAGAGACATCTAATTGTGAATTTAGTCATAATAAATAACATGGAAGGAAATGTCAGAACTGATGTGAGAAGTCTTCATGTTCATGAAGAGACTGTTTAATTGTCACTTCCAGGAATTTTGTTAGTAATTAGGTAATTTAAAGGCATGATGAATGGTTTAAGTTTATATTACCGGTTTAAAAAGTGTGCCACTTAAAAGAGTTATATGCACTTTTGAAAAAAAAAACCCAGCTGCATCAGCAGTCGGCAGAACCTTTTCCTATTGCAGAGAATCCATTCTATCGTGGTGAATTATTTGCTGAAATGTGAGAGAGAGATAGTAAACGCCTTTCTGTACTATGAATTTGCTGAATACTTTTCAGCAAAAAAAGTCCACCTAGACGCCTTTGTGATGTTTACTGTTTTTCGTGGATAAATGAGAGAACATCTCGAAACTAAATACCAATTGTTCCATAAGGGTTTTAATATAATTCATTTATATTTTTAGCTCACCTGAGCACGAAGTGCATTGTGAGCTATTGGTTTAGGGGAGCTCTCCTGTGTTGTCCGTCGTCTGTGTGCCGTCAACAATTGGGTTCGTTCTCACGCTGGAGACTTCACTTTTTATCCAATCTTAACCAAACTTGCACAGTTTGTGTATGACTTTAAAATCTCGGATGGATTGTTATTGGGCCAGATCACACCAGTAACACTAGAGTTATTGCCCCTTTTTCATGCAAAAAGAGTGCAAAAGTGCCTTTTTCCAACATGTAGTCTTTATTTTCCATCCAATCTTAACCAAACTTTCACAGTTTGTGTATCATGACCATCAAATCACAGCAGACGCCAAAAATGGGCCAGATCTTGTTTCAAACACCCGAGTTAAAAAAAACTACCTTCAGTGTTTTCCTTGTGTTCGTATGTTTCTTGAAAGTAATTTGGAAAACTATGTCAGGCAGTCAGTTTGGCAAGATGAGACTTTTACCTTACATAAATGACAATATAAATGCTTCTATTTTGGTCTAAAGATTTCCAATAGTGTGTTCTTTTTATGTCTGTGATTGCCACAGTTTTACAACCTAAGACACATTGTTACTTTGGATAATTAACCATGTCATCAATTAAGGTCCATATTCCGTACACTGTCATAGTTAAGTACTTGTATATATTTTTAGATTTTTGTATGATGTGCAGTTTCCAGGCAATATCATGAGACACTGGGTCAATGTGCTAGACCTGTGTGATTAGTGGTGGTTCTGCAAATGACTTTGGTGTTGTAAAGTGTTTTACAAGAGGCCATATTTCTCTGACAATGGCATTAGATTCCATTCTGTATTAATGGCATTGTGTACAATTAATCTATAAAATTCAGTGCATGGCTATACTTAGTTTCATAAAGAAAATAGTTGGCTGTCTTTTAATCTCACCCAGATATACACTAAATTGTGATTGTTCCCACAGAATGCGTGGTGTGAGGGATAAAAAACACAATTACTTTAATTTGTTCCAGAGAGCCTTAGAGCAGTCTTCAAAATAATCGCTTACACCAAGCCCTTGTCAAGTATAAATTTATGCCAGCAATGTCAAAATTATTACATACAATGGCAAGCACTAGAAAGATAACAACTAGGAAGTCAGAAAAATGTGTTTATCAAAACTACAAATATATTTAAATTTGCCTGGTTTGTAATTTTATCACCTAATTTTCTGTCCCCATTACTACATTAACATTATCACTTTCATAGCAGTCTTCGACGTTAAGCGGTGGACCGTGGACAAAGTCCATCAAATTTTCGCTCGGTCCAGCAAAATTTGCAAGGGAACTGGACCGGTGGTAGAGCCAAAAAATTTTGCTTGATAATTTTGATACCAGAAATCCCTAAAAATGTTCAGCCAATAATTCTCGGTAAAGCGAAAATCGGCTTATTTGGATGCATACTTTTACGAAATGACGCCATAAAATTCGGTGTCAGATTTGCAACCATTTCCGCTTGCGTACGGATGTTTTTCTAAAACAAAGAACGCCTACTCGGCAATAAACGCACCCTCCTTCTGCATCAGTGTGTCAATTATCGATAAAATCTGTAAGCTTTGGAGCTAGATTTACTACAGTCACCCAGTCAGCCAATGAGAACGCATTATATTTCCAATATGTATATGAGCGTAGTCGATAGAATGTTTATCACGCCCTCATTGTCGGTAAAGGTGAAGTAAGTTGTAACACATTTTCGTGAGGTAAGCATGTTGTTAGCTGCGTGTTTGTAACACCCACATAATAAATAAAATACTACATACTAAAAGAAATCAGTATATTATTGTTTGCAAAATGTTTACTTAAAATACGAAATGGGATGTTGACAAATTGTGTTCGCAGATCGCATAGAATTTTAGTGCGTAATGTCAAAGGTACGTCTTCATTCGTTTTAAAAGAAAATATTGCTATGACTACCTGTGTTTTCGAATAAACGAGCTATTCAAAAGTACCACTACACTGATTACACCCAAAAACTTGCCACATTTTCACGAAAGTTAGCGAAAGTTAAGTCAGTGAAAGTAAAAAAGTTTTATTACTCCAGAATGGAATTTTAAAAATAATTTTTGGGCACAAAGCATTTATTGTTAAAGGAGTGGGTGGGGAGGGGTGCTTTGGTAACAATTACTGGGACCCCAACTCTTTTGGAGTAGGAAGTCCATGTTCTGCAATCCTAGCGAGCGGAGCAGTTTCCAATTGATATGCGCATTCAAGTAAATTTCGGCCCAGATACCAGCTCGGCCATTTGGGCTAGTACTGAACTCAAATAGGCTAAAACGAAATATACACCTGGTATTTGATTTAACTGGTGATCCTGTCTTAATATTTTGCCATATTTTTATTGAGAGTAATGTAATAAATACATGATTCATGTTAGAATAAAAGTCTGAAAACCATAATTGCTTTCAATTTATTTTTTAAATAAAATCGTTGACATATAATATATACATTAGAGTGAATGAAAATCTACAAACAAATTGTGGTCCACTAAATTGTTGTACGGTCCAGTTGATTTAGCTGGTTTGGTGGACCGACGGTCCTCTGCTTTTAAAACTTATTCGTGAAGACTGCTTTCATAGACACTTATCAAGTAATCTGTAGATGTTTTTATGACCCCAGCCTCTTGATGTACAAGGCATAAAGCGAGTGTCCAGTTTATCCATTATTTCGTCCAACGAGGTTATCTAGCCCTTAGCGCAGATTTCCGCAAATAATGCAGAATTCCGCATTTCTTCTGCAAAAATGTGTCCGCAATTGATGTGGAATAAATGCGGAGTATTCGGACGCGAAAATCCACATGCGGAATAACCAGATTGCGGACAAAATGCGGAATGCGGAGTATTCGAAGTGGAACCTTTTTTTCTCCGCAAAAAATGCGGAGAATTCTATTTTCGCATATGTGGAACTTATGTGGAAAATAAATGCGTTTTTTCTCCGCGTTCAATTTCTATTTCCATATATATTCTTCTGCGGAAAATTTAATTAAGTATTAATTCGTTTGTTTTTCAGCAGGTGGAAATAATCCTCAGAAAATTCAAAATCGAGGAATAATTGGGTGATCCTCCCTTGGCTATAGGTTAAAGATTTTTCTAATTTTAGCTCTGGTGGCCATCTTGTTCAGTGGTGCAGAATGGTATGGATCAAATTTGGTGAAGGGTCAATTTACGTAAAATTGGCCTTTTAAGCTGTTTCCGCTCTCTACCCTTATGACAAAGTACTGTCTGAATTGAGTGGGACTTTTATTTCTGAAAGGACTAATCCGGGTTTTTCCACGAATAGTTAAATATTTAAAACTCCCAGCTATTGTTAAAGGATTTATTTCCATTCATCGAAAATCACAAACATTGCCACGTATGAAATATCTTTTGTATGAAATAGTTCAATCGCCAAACACATGATATCCAAGTGCAATGATTGGATAATATTGGATAATATTGCAGATTTTAATTTAAATATGATTGACATTTGTGGATACGTTTATTATGTCTGACATTGCTGAAAAAAAGACTTAAAATGCAACAATTAAGACAAAATTCACAACAGTTCAGATAATATTCAGAGCGCTATTCAGACAAGTTATTCAGACTGCATTCAGTCTATAACCACAGATAACAGTGTTTACGAAATACGTCGGACACGTCGGACATTGCCGGTACATTTTCAAATTGTCCGCCGTTTCTTGAATCTACGGCGGACAGATTTGTCCGGCGTAATTTGAAGCCTTCCAGAATAAATTCCAAACGTTTAATAATCCTTTTTTATTTTATTTTCTCGTGTTTTCTGATAATCAGGAATTTTATGACACTTTAATTTTAATCTTAAATGTCTTATGCGCATGAGCGGCGATCGACAAGTCTAATCTCGCACCGTACTGTTTGTCATGTAATCGTAACTAGTCGGTATATTCCGCTATGCTTCATTGTACAATTGATACGGAAATTGACGTCATAAGACAAACTGAAAATCGTAAAGCCCGTTTGATTCTGTGACCGATTCGACTTATTTGAGGGAGTAGCCTCACATAAAACGAAATAAACGAAAATTAGAATAAGTCAATATTCTCTTAAATATTAAATGGAATAAAATTCTCATTAATGATGTAATTTAAATGAAAATGGCGGATTTCATATTACACTTAAATCTTATACATAACAATTTGTCCCCCTGTCAAAATGGCAGCGTCCTAGTCAGAAAATGTCGCGTATTATTCTAAACCAGGTAAGAAATCGATGAATTTGGTATGAAAATTGAACTGAATATTTGTATCTGTTATGTTTTATAATGGTTCTAATGACTAATGACAAATATTTGATTGGAAAATACTTTTGTGAAAACAACATTTGACATGGAAGGTTACGTGCCACTATTAAGTATTTCAGGTTTCAAAAATTTAAATGGCAATTATGGCATGAGTCAGACTGCATTAAAAATTTGTTTATCGATATTCAGACAATTTTGCTTTTTATTTGCAATCTAAAAAAATCTCAAGATTGTGTGTAGAATACTCTTCCTGGTCTAAAACTTACTATGGCAAAGACATTTTTTCTGAAAACTTTTTTACATTAAATGCTCAAAATTGAATCATTATTTAGATAATTTTTCTATTGTTGTTGTTTTTTCAATACAGAGATTACTCTCTATTTCACAGGTACAAACACTCCTGTAATTAGTACAGGCTACGGTACAATGTTAGGTTTAAAGTATGTTGGTTTGTGATTATGTGCGTTGACCAGGCGTTATATGTTATATTAGAACCTTGAAATATTGAATAGGTTTGAAAAGGAAGGTTTTTGTTATTATTTTTGCAATATTCTTGTATTTTAATAAATGTCCTGCGTGGCTGAAAAATGTCCTGCGTAGCATAGAAATACGTCAGACAAATTGTCCAGCGTAGTCCAAAATGTTTTCGTAAACACTGAGATAATTATTATGATCTTTACACTTAGTGCTCAGGTGGCACTTGATATTTATTAAAGTTTTTCCCCGAAAATGGTTTGTCAGACATTTAATAATATGTGAATATTATAAACACCAACTGGAAATGATTATTATGCAACTTTATCAACAAAACAACATAATTTTATGAAGACAAGTACAACAGATACATTTTTTTGTCCATTTGTTCAGTTTATTATATATAAAAACCTCCTTAAAGTACAATGTGGTTAGGAACAGGAAACAAAATAATGATTATGCACCTTTTCACAATTTTATGGTCAATTGTGCTTCCGTAGTTAACATTAAAATACAAACAAATGATAAAGTACTGATTTTCCATTTTGCAAACTCAGTATATAATAGAACATTGATGGAAGGATTATTTTGCAAGGAAAACAATGATAATAAATCAAACCATTGTTGTTTAAAAAAACATAACTGTTAATAGTAAAAAGACATGCAGCTTAAGCCTCTAAGCACTAGGTCGCGAAAATATATTACAAATGATTAAAATAGTCAAACCATGACAAAAGTTCAAAATCAGTTATAGTTTATTGACTTGTTTGTAATTTAAATGAAATTATACTTACAAACACAGGTTCCAATTGTTTAGTATCCATAGATATTTTTTGTTTAGACATCACAATCATGTTTAAATCCTTTCAGACTAGAGCAATGAAGGTCAACTGATGACATCATAAATGACATCATATCCTGCATTGCATTGCATGGTATGGTGTACTGTAAATGTCATAACATTTCATTATTTATGCCCTTTGTGAGTTCAAAATTGTCAAAGTTATTCTCTTGAAACTTGGAATATACCTTTATCACCAACTCAAATATCGAGTGCCACATTCCCCATAAAGTTTTGTATTTTGACATAGTTATGCCCCTTTTTCACATAGATTTTTCAGTTTAAATTTTATATTCGAAACTTTTGTAACTTCAAAACTACACAAGTTATTCACTTGAAATTTAGAATATAGCTTTGTCATCAACTACATCAAGTGCCACATTCCCAGTAACTCAGTTTTACAATTTATATTTTGACATAGTTGCATGTATGCCCCTTGACATAGATTCTCAGGTTAAAGTTTATAAATAAAACTTTTGTAACTTCAAAACTACAAAGTTATTCACTAGAAACTAAGAATATACCTTTGTCATCAACTCAAACATCAAGTGCTACATTCCCCATGACTCTGTTTTGTAATTTGACAGATATATGCCCTTTTTGTCACATAGATGTTCAGGTGATGTTGTCAGACTGAATTCAGTATTTATTCATACAGAGCTCAGACAGAATTCAGACTTCTGGTTTCATGGGGGTATGTTAAAAAATCGTCACCAAATTCATATTAAGGATTGTTTTTGACCTAGAGGGGGCATACATGTTTAACAAACAGGTCTTGTTTTAATAAATAGATTAACAAGCTTGGGATTTTTCAAAGTATAACTTTTCCGCATATTGAAAAAGTCAGAGTCAGAATTTCCGCACTGTAAAATTTCTAAGTGTCAAGATTCCGGGTGTTCTCCACATTTTCTCCGCATATATCATTTTTGCGGAAAATATGCGGAGAATCTGCGGAAACTGAAGATTTATGCAGCATTTCCACATCTTTTCCGCATTTTCTCCGGTTCTTGAAATGCAATGCGAAAATCTGAGCTAAGGGAGATTTTACCATTTCGGGATTGCATATTAAAAAAAATTCTTAACAATTGCACATATTCAGAACTTGGCTGCAAGTCGGGGGGCATACATATTTTACAAACATCTCTTGTCTTACTACAACACTTAGATAATAACACTGTTGTTGCTTATGACAAATTTCATTCCACCCATATCACCCAACCTCACTTTGACCTTGACCTTATTTTGGCCTACAAACATTCAAAACGGCTATTTATTGGGTAACTAGATTTTACCGTTTCGTCTAGCACCAACACCACTTACTTCAACACTTGGATACTTACACAGCTGTTGCTTATGACCATTCCTAATTCCAAAAAGTATTGTGAATACTGTTAGAATTATACACTTCTTACCATATACACTGTTTTTTTCACCTTTGGTGGAAAGGTGGCAGGGCCCTTCAGATGGGGAATTTTACGGCAAAAGGGGATTTTTTTTTTATAGAAAAGCATTGTTAGGAAATTTACATGTTTATATTATACTTTGTTATAAAACATTAATTAATCAAATGTTTTTGTACAAATGATAACTTAGGTAAAATGCTTTATTTTGGTTTGATGAAAAATTGCCAGGATATTTTACGAAATTACTTAATTTTTGTCCCATTTTGGTCTCTGTTTTTCAAAATAAAGCTTACATTCTGAGAAGAATTTTAAAGATTAATATAGGGGAAAAATGTATATTTTTTAAGCAGGGGAATGGGGCCCAAATTGGCCATAAAAAAAAACACTGATATATATAGCGGAATGTAGTGCATTTCCAGACATGGTTCCAGCAGAGTTGCACACTTTGCTCACATCTCCCCAATTCACTCCGACTGTCATAGGGCTGATATTCAGCCAGGTTTATCACAGAAATTGCCATAAACCAATTGTTTGGAATTTGCTGATGTCTTGTAATGCTGATAGTTCTCAGCACCGTGTGTTGTTGTATATCTGGATGTTTTTCTTTTCAAAATGCTCAACATTTTTGCAATTAAATTCCTAAGAAAAAAGTGCATTCCTCTTATGATAGATAGCTTGAATGTTAACAATGTAGAAATGTATCATTTTATTAATATACCAGTAGTTTCAATTTGAATACTTTAGTGTATGCTTGCCAAGTAATTAAAGGTTATTAAACACTGCGAAGTACCACACAAACTTTTATGGATCATGGTATAAGTAGAAAGTTCAATGACTGAGACAGCTATATCAAACAAAAGACTTTTTGCTAGCACATAATTAAAACATAGTGAGAGGGTCAGTGTATGGGTGGCAAGTATTTTGATAAAATACAGTCGATATGGTGTCCACCTAGCGATCGGGAGGTCCCTGGTTCGAATCCCACTCTGGGTGCATAATCAAGATCTCCCCCAAATACACGAAGAACTCGTTCTAGCCTGGAAACCGACTCGAGAGTGTCTCATTAACCCTTAGGCTATCGATGCATTCGAGGTAAAATAAATAGGTTTAAACTAAATATTTGGGACCGGGCACATGTCCACCTAACTGAAAGCTATCTGGAAGGCATGCGTCTGGATGGAGGGCATTATGTCCAACATTCCTTGAAATCTTTCATGGTTGCTGTTTGGACTGCGGCGATAGTCTGAGTCTTTAGTACCAAAATCGAAAGCAAATATTGCTGCTGGCATGGCAAACTCTTGAAATCTTTGTGTTTGCTGTTTAGACTGCGGCGATAGCCTGAGTCTTAAGTACCAAAATCGAAAGCAAATATCGCTTCTGGCACGGTAAACTCACAGTGGTCTCCCCTGCTTCTCTGCTTTCAATATCATGCAGCTGGGGAGGTCACTGATCACATGGCCAATCAGAACAGAGTGACACTTTCTTGTTTTGGTTTCAGGGCTTGAAACAGTGCAGTGTCCCGTGGTTCCTTGCGTCTCTATAATTGGCTGTCAGTGGACCATGGACCCCACCTAGACTTCTCATTGGACACGAACACAAACTGGCAACCGTGTGCATGTGGTGGACTTATGGAACAGGTAGGTAGTCATGGCAATACTTGATAGAATGTTCCCTTTGCTAGAACTCAAAGTGTTACAGTGTAGATCCGTTTTGAGCTCACATTCGTGCTCGGTGAGCTATTTGTATAGGGGACCTCTCCTGTGTATATGCACAGAATTATAAAAATCAGGGTGATCATTTACTCACACAATTTCAGATGCCAGCATACACATAGAATGAAAAACTTTTTAGTCTCAATAATGATATCCAACCATTAAATGTGTGAATAAGTAGAAATTCATTATTTAATATATTTTTATTATGCCCCCCTTCGAAGAAGTGGGGGTATCTTGCTTTGCACCTGTCGGTCGGTCGGTTGGTCGGTCGGTATGTCCGTCGGTCGGTCAGATGGTCGGTCTGTCCGTAGACCATTTCGCTTCCGCACGATATCTAGAGAACGCTTTGACCTACGATCATGAAAGTTGGTATGCAGGTTACTTGGGAGGAAAGGAAGATGCCTAAACATTTTGAGGTCAACAGGTCAAAGGTCAAGGTCACCGATGCTAAAAATAGAAAAACGGTTTCTGCTCAATAACTTGAGAACGCATCGAGATATTTTAATGAAACTTTAAACATAGATACCTATATCGAGACCTCGCTTGGAATTGCATATGGGGTGGGTGGGGTCACGGTCAAGGTCACCGTTACTAAAAATAAAAACGGGTTCCGCTCAATAAGTTGAGAACGCATAGATATTTTAATGAAACTTCATACATAGATACCTTATATTGAGACCTCGCTTGGGATTGCATATGGGGTGGGGTGGTCAAGGTCAAGGTCACCGTTACTAAAAATAGAAAAACGGTCTCTGCTCAATGACTTGAGAACGCATCAAGATATTGTAATGAAACTTCATACATAGATACCATATATCGAGACCTCACTTGGGATTGTATATTTAAAAAAATCTTAACAATTGCACATATTGACAACTTGGCTGCAAGTCGGGGGGCATACATGTTTTACAAACATCTCTTGTTATCTTCTTAAAATATCTATTACATTATTTGAGATTACTCCATTATATTATTTTGCACTGACCAATGAATTTCTGACTGAAATGCATTAATTTTACCTCCGTACATTTTGGACTGAATGTAAATTTATCACCCGTAAATTCTCGATCTAGATGAAGTGTACAATTACCCCCTACACCAAAACTTACCTGGAGCACTGAATAGGATTTGAGAATATATTGCTTATTAAATTGTATATAACATTTTACATAGCATTATGACATATAGAATACATCAAATATGTTTTGTATATGAATATTTGAAGTAAAGTTAGCATATATCAATATTTGAACTTTAAAGACCACAGAGTTAAGCATGCAAGTTAGAAATACTAAAATCGAAAAGGAACTAATTTAGTCTGAAATCATCTTGCAGACATCATAGCATCAGACAAATTATCTGTGAATGTGTGAAGGCTTATTTCCAGTTGCTGGAGATTGTTTTCATATTATGTGTGGGGAATTTATGTGTTAACATGTTATTAGGTCTCCTATGCAAGATTTTACTGAGTTTGAAAGTTGATGTAATTCCGGTCTGATGATATTGTTGCAGGTTGTTTGAAGAAATGTTTATAGAAATTCCAAGAACATTTAAATAGGAGATTTGTGTCAATTCATGCCCCAGAAAATAGTGTTAGGTTTTAAGAAACATTTTTAGCTTTCATTTCATTTTCCACAGATTTGTGCAGACTATACTTAAAACCATGGAATTTCCTAGCAAAAAACTTCATCAGACATTTTTTTTTTCCAAAAATCTTGCACCTTGCAGACAAAATCTGCAGTGTTTTTTTTATCAAATAGATACTATTGATAACAATGTTCTTACAAATTGAAAAGTTAAGAAATATTTGAAGTAGATTTATCCATCAGGAAGATATGCTGGCTTGTTTGATATTGTCTGAACTGCAGTTGTATGTAATCCTGCTCAAGGGGGGTACTTTAATTACATATTGAATTACATGGCTTATCTACAAGTTATCCCAGATATGTTTCATGCAGTCAATTAGCATGTAATGTTGGATTCAGTGCATAGTGTTATCAAGATATTTGTTAAACAAATATCATGCAGTAGGCTTTAGACATGTAGTAGGAGTAGACATTTTAATACAATTTTTGCATTCTGTATTTTTACAAAGTTTCCCCCTTTTGTCATTTAACATAATTTAATTATCGTGAAATAGAGGTTTTATAGAAAAAACTAAAGGTGTTGATTATTACTAATAGTTTGTGGATCATCCTAATTATGCCCCCACTTTCAGGGAGGGCGTATAGATTTGCCCTTGTCCGTCCAACCATCGGATTTTTGTGTCTCGCTTGTAACTCAAAGTATAATTGCTAGAGCGATGAACTTTTATAAACATATTGATCAGCATGTGAACTTGTGCACCTGGGTATAGTAATTGCATAGGGTTTTGTGACAAGTAGTGGAATGTGGGGGCACCCGTGTCCTTTGGACACATGTCTAGTTTTTTATGTTGAAAAGTAGGATCATATGCCAATTATTTCAAATAACTATGGCCAATTCTGAAATGGGGGTATACATGTAATTTTCTTGGTGTGACCCTCATAAATAAGCTTTTGGTATAGGTGTCAGTATTTTTATGCCCCCAGCATCTTGATGCAGGAGGCATATAGCGATTGTCCTGTCCGTCCTTCCGTCGGTCTTTCTGTCTTTCCATCCGTCCGTGACAAGGTTAAGTAGATTTTACCGTTTCGTCTAGCACCAACACCGCTTACTACAACACTTCGATACTTACACAATTGTTGCTTATGACCATTCCCTATCCACCCATATCACCCAACCTCACTTTGACATTGACTTTTACCTAATTTGGACTTACAATAATTCAAATAGCCATTTCTTGGTTAACTAGATTTTACCGTTTCGTCTAGCACCAACACCACTTACTACAACACTTGGATATTTACACAGTTGTTACTTATGACCCAATCCACCGATATCACCCAACCTCTTTTTGACCTTGACCTAATATGGACTAAGAAATTGGCTCTCCAGCACCAACTGGGGGCATGTGTGTTTATCAAACACAGAATCTTGTTTCTTGTGCATTTTAATAATCTTTCATCTATTAGTATTAAACTGCCAGTAATTCATTATTTCCCTTTCATTGTGTATTCCTCCCCAAATTCTAAATTCAAAATAGGTTTTTTCAATATTTTGTACTTGATGTGCATAATTGATTATTATCCTATACAATTGAATGCATGAGTTTTTAATTTTATTATTGATAGTTCATTATTTATTTGTGCTGGCATAATGGAACAGATTTCATTGTTTATTTTTGCTGGCATGATGGAACAGATTTCATTATTTATTTTTGCTGGCATGATGGAACACTGAACACACTTGTAGATGTAGGTTTAGTCTTCAGTCATGTTATGTAAGGTACTGCTGCAGAATGAATTAAGGCTGAATTTAATGGCTTCATTCATCACCCTCTGCATTCCTGGCAGACTTTCATCCAACAGTGGTTCTCATAAGAACCAAGTACAAGTATCTGTGGGAACAGCGCATGCATGCCTTTCTGCTGCAAGAGGGTAGGCAGCGCTTGTTGACAGATTATTGCAGCTGTTAGTTGGTTTACATGCTGCATTTTTCTGGCAGCTGTTGACAGTGATGAAGATGTCCCAGTCCGCTCCAGTGGTCTCAAAGGATGCCAGGCTGGGGTGTGTCAGCACCTGATGAAAGAATTCTGTGACTATCACTCAAACACTTTTTTGACCCGTTTGGGACAAAGCACAAGCAGTGCCTGATGAACTGTTTTCTGTGCCTTAGTATAGAACTCAAAGTGTTAGACCTAATTTTCTGACCCATTTTGCAAAAAAAGCATCGGGCTGTTTTGGGAGAATCCATGCTGTTAGAAATGCCAAAAAAAGCAAGGGCATACATTAGTTAGATTGTAAATGTGCTGTTTGTGAATAGGATTTTAGAATATATATGGGGTCCGAGAAGCCACGTAACCGATCATCTTGGCCTTCTTGTATTATGTTTAGGGTAAAAATGATATCTCAATATTAATTTCAACGCCGACTGTCTTTTTTTAAAAGACATTTCTTGTTTTGAGCTATTGGTATAGGGGACCTCTCCGGCGTCTATTGTCCGTATGCCGTCAAGAATTTGAATCGTTATTGCGATAAAGACTACATTTTTTATTCAATCTTGGTCTAACTTGCACAGTTTGTGTATGACCATAAAATCTCAGATGGGATTGTTATTGGGTCAGATCACACCAGTTACACCAGAGTTATTGCCCTTTTTCATACAAAAAAAATTGCAAAAATGCCCTTTTCCAATGTTTAGACTTTATTTTCCATCCAATCTTAACCAAACATTCACAGTTTGTGTATGACCATCAGATCTCAGCAGATGCCAAAACTGGGCCAGATCGTGTTCCAAACACCAGAGTTATTGCCCTTTGTTTATTAAAAAAATATAAACAAAATTGACATTATTCAGGATAGAGATTTCATTTTTATCCAATCTTCACCTATCTTGCACAGTTTGTCTATTACCATGAGATTACAGTTGAAGTCGAATATAAGCAAGATCGGACCAGAAATACCAGGGCCCATATTTATAAAGATTCTTAAGCCATTCTTAACTTAAGTTGAACATAAGTCAAAATTAGAATCTGTGTTTATAACACTATGCTTTGGAACATTTGCATGACTAATACTAGATATTAATACACTTTGAATTATATTGCAAATTATGTATCAAAATCTTCCAGAAATGCATTACTTTGTCAGAAAATCCAATAATTAAATTTGAGAATTTTAAGATATTTCTTAATTTTCGACTAAGATTCTTTATATATACCAGCCCAGGCTTATTGCCCTTTGTTTGTGAAAAAATATGCAAAAATTTACATTATTCAGGATAGAGACTTCATTTTTAGCTCGACTATTCGAAGAATAGGTAAGCTTTCCTACTACCCCCCCGGCATCGGGGTCGGTGTCCGCGTCTGAATTTGGTTAATGTTTTTATTCAAAAGTCTTGTAACTTCAAAACTACACAAGTTATTCACTTGAATACACCTTTGTCATCTACTCCAGTGTCAGGGGCAACGTTCCCCATAACTCTATTTTGTTAAAGTTTATATTCCAAAGTTTTGCAACTTCAAAACTACATAAGTTATTCACTTGAAACTTGGAATAACCTTTGTCATCAACTCCAGTATCAAGGGCAACATTCCCTAGAACTCTGTTTTGTATTTTGACAAAGTTATGCCCCTTTTTCACTTAGATTTTCTGGTTAAAGTTTATATTCAAAAGTTTTGTAACTTCAATACTACAAAAGCTATTCAATTGAAACTTGGAATATACCTTTGTCATCAACTCCAGTATCAGAGTGAACACTCCCCATCACTCTATTTTGTATTTTGACAGACTTATGCTCCTTTTTCACATTGATTTTCTGGTTAAAGTTTATATTCAAAAGTTTTGTAACTTCAAAACTACATAAGTTATTCACTTGAAACTTGGAACTAACCTTTGTCATCAACTCTAGTATCAGGGGCAACATTACCCATAACTCTGTTTTGTATTTTGACAGAGTTATGCCCCCTTTTCACTTAGATTTTCTGTTTATATTCAAAAGTTTGGTAACATCTAAACTACACAAGTTATTCACTTGAAACTTGGAACTAACCTATGTCATCAACATTAGTATCAGGGACAACATTACCCATAAGTCTGTTTTGTATTTTGACAGAGTTATGCCCTTTTTTCACATAGATTTTCTGGTTAAAGTTTATATTTAATAGTTTTGTAACTTCAAAACTTCATAAGTTATTCACTTGAAACTTGGAACTAACCTTTGTCATAAACTCTTATATCAGGGGCAAAATTAACCATAACTCTGTTTTGTATTTTGACAGAGTTAGCCCACTTTTTACATAGACTTTGTTGTTAAAGTTTTTGTTCCAAAAATTTATAAACTATACACTTAAAAGTTATGTATTTTAACAAATTCATGCCCCTTCCACTATCCAAACTATGTACCAACTGAAATACTTGGAATAGTCGAGCACGCTGTCCTCTGACAGCTCTTGTTCATCCAATCTTCACCAGTCTTGCACAATTTGTCTATGACCATAAGATTAAAGGAGCAGTTGAATATAAGCAAGATCGGACCAGAAACACCAGAGTTATTGCCCTTTGTTTGTGAAAAATATATGCAAAAATGGAAATTATTCAAGATAGCATCTTCATTTTTCATCCAATCTTCACCAATCGTGTACAGTTTGTCTATGAACGTAAGACTACAGGTGAAGTCGAATAAAAGCATGATCGGACCAGAAACACCAGAGTTAGTGCCCCTTGTGTTTGGAAAAAACATCAACAAGTTACCAATGATTGGCTTGCACACATGATTTTTTATTCAATGTTTACCAAACTTACACAGTTTGCGCATGACCATAAAAATTGATTGATAAAATTTGATTTGCAACAGTTGCTAGAAGTGCATGCAGTTATTTGTACATGCAACATTGAAGTCTACAGAGCGTGCATTAACATCATTTATCATCATTGGATAGAAAATTATCAAAGAAAAAACAAAACTTGACCTTATAGCACAGCCATTACAATTATCGCATTACAATTAGTTCTCCAAAACTGTTTGCGAAAAAGACATAAAAATTTACTGTTTCTGCATTTTCCAGAATTGTCAATGACTTAATGAAAAGGGAGTCAGGTAAGAATATTGAGAAAAGTGATTTCAGAACCATTAGCATAGCAAAAAAACCACACATCCACTACCCAACTCGTACTTTAGTTAGCCCATTGCACTAACCGATGTTTTAAATCAAAATTGATCCTATCCCCCTCTGCGCATTGTTCAAATACCTTAATTTTCAAACCTGTCACAACAGCAAAAAAAACGCACATCCACTATCCAACTTGAACTTTAGTTAGCCCATTGCACTAACCGATGTTTTAAATCAAAATTGATCCTATCCCCCTCTGCGTATTGTTCAGATACCTTAATTTTCAAACCTGTCACAACAGTATGGTCTTCATCTGTACCAGTTCTCAGGTGAGCGCTTTGGGCCATCATGGCCCTCTTGTTATTTTTAGGTTATTTCCAAAGTCAACAGCTATTATCTACGCTTTGTAATAGTATAAGCAACATGCCAAGTTTTATGGTTACATGGTATTTCTAAAATCAACAGCTAGGCATTGCATTATGTAAATGCAATATTTTTATTTAATTTAAATGTTATTCTGAAACATTCTTAGAATTTTTGCTAAAGAATTTTCTATATCTTAATTTGTTAGCTAAGATATGCATTTTCTTAGTTTTTATCTAAGAAATTACTTAGAAAAAATTGTTTTATAAAATGAAATAAAACATTCTATATACAATGGAATTAGTAAGTTGAAAATGAAAACAAAGGCATTGGGTCTAATAAATGGATAATCAAGTTATGACAGTTAACATAAAAATGGCATTACATAATTTAAGTTTATCAATTTTTAATATATTGTCATTATTCTCTTAAAATCTAATGTTATTCTTAGTTTTTCTCTTATTGTCATAAAATTATCTTAGAAATAATGTAAGAATAACTGTTGTTGTCTTTAAATGTTAGAATGTCTTAAAAGTTTAGATTTTTCGTAGATAAAAATTAAATACTGTTTTTGTCATTATTACTTGAAAACCTGCAAACATGTTACATCAATTGGTGAACATAACACTTGCATGGGATTACAAATAATTTGTATATATTATTGTGTCAAGTTTCATCAATTTGTTTCTTTGTGGTCTCTAAAGTCGACAACTAATTGGAAATTAATAAACTCAAATATAAACTCGAGTAATATTGAGTAATTCTGCTAATCTTTGCATAAGTCTTATTAAATGGTTTGATTGTTATATATTCCATAATATTATCATAAAAATCAATGTTTGTGTTATATTTGTTTACGAATTTAATGATATATCACTTAAACATGTATTTTATATTTTTAGACAAGTGTTCTGTTAGAATTCTTTGTAAAACTATCTAGATTCTTAGATAAAATCTAAGAAAATAATTATCTTAGTTAAAGTTAAGAAAACTCGTAGAAAATTCTTAATACAGACCAACTACACATAACAAACACACTATTTTGTCTTCGAAAAATCTATTTTAAGGAAAATAACTGTTATTCTTCGATTTTTCTATGTTTTTTTACAATAATTAGAGAAAAACCTTAGAATTTGTCACATTTTCAGAAAATAATGAATAGATCTTAGAAAATTTATTAAATCTTAGTGAAAAAAATTGTCTAAGAAAGGTTCAGAATACCACCCCTGAAATATAAATGAGATTAGCATTTAAAGAGAGCCAATCTGCAAAGGAAAGAGTCAGTGACAAGGTATGACTGGGTTTATCAGTGCAGGAGGGAAACTGGATGAAATACATAGTTTATTTGCAGTTCCATGTTTCTTAAAAATTGTATTGTTTGGCATCCAGATAAAATCCCTCCCGGACATAATCCCCCCACTTCTTTTTTCATTCCCGGACATTATAATCCGTCCCCCCCACAATACTTACAATGTTTGAACTGTATGCAAAAGTAAAATTTTATATATAAATATTTTATGTCCTATTCAACTTCAAAACAAAGAACAATGATATAGATGTAAGTCTGCTGATTTATATAAATTGTTTACCCAAAAGTGGTATTATATGAAGCCTTAATATAATGTAATTGCTACATTAATTAAAACTCTGTAATTGAAATGTAGGTGTTAAAAGTGTCAAACCTCAATGTTATTTCCACAATAATAAGCAATTAATTTTTAGAGAGAATGCAGGCTGTCTACTGATTTCTTTATTCCTATATTTTTCTTTATTTGGAAAGTAATCCTATAATTTGAAAAACCTAGATTTCCTATATTTTCCTTCGTAAAAGAATTTTTACGTTTATTTTTGCAAAATTTGGCCATTCACGCGTCTGAAATTGGTCAGTGAACAGTATATCAAGAACCTATATGTTGATTTTTAGACTGTTGGATTCTTTAGTAGCGCAAATCAAAAGCATGTATCGCTTTTGAGATGGCAATTGCACAGTGGCCTCCCCTGCTTAACTGCTTCAATGCAAGGGAGATCACTGATCACAAGGCCAATCAGAACTGTGAAACTGGCCCAATAAATAAATTCAACAATTGCTATGGATAGAAATACAAGAAATACGCGTTGTTTTTTATATCAACACTTATCGATCTATGAATGTAATGCACATTCTGTTGTTTAGTTTATGCATTGTTTTACTTAAGATAAATTGTAAAATAAAACATGAAATGTTAACGACCATAAAATAAACCAATTTGAAACATTATCAGTTTGAAACATTATCCATGAAGAATTATTTTTCTTACTTGAAAATATTTTAATCTTCTACAATTAGTAACGCGTGACCTTTAACTTTATCACGCAAGCCGCAGTCTTTCAGCATTCAACGCTTTGATTTTTCTTACTCCTTCTGCTTGTATCAAACTTAAATACCCAGATTATCGTTAGGTCATAGTATGCATGACACAGTTGCCAATTTATTAGCATAGTTGTAAGACCTATCAGGTTAGAATAATTATAATCCCATATTATCCTTATCATGAAGTATTTTTACTATAAAATTCCTATATTTTGTAAAAAAAATCTGCAAAAAGTCCTATATTTTGGGTGAAAATTTTCCGCTTTTGTTCCTATATTTTCTGTGGAACTTGGTTTACAGCCTGAGAATAGTTTTTGTTGCATTAATAATTCAATTACATAATTTAAGTAAAGCACAAGACTAACAATTTTTGTTTTCAGTAGGGGGATTTTTTCCAATGTGTAACTTCTGTTTTCAGTAGGGTGATTTTATGTGTAAAATTATCGGGAACGATTATGTTCGGGTATGCCAAAATGAGCAGAAGGGATTTTGTCAAGGGGGGAATTATGTCCGGAATGTGTATTGTTTATATGTTATAACAGTAGCTAAAGCATTTTACCAGCTATAAGTTCATCCTCATAAAATACAAATATCAATCAGGTTTTTGCTAATGAATATGTAATAAAAATCAAGAGTATTACAAATTTTTAATACAAATAAATCATACGATATTAATATCTATAAATATATAAATTATATAGTATACATGTAGTGTGTTATTATGTTGTTTTCATGTATGTTACATATAAAGATATATGTAATATACTGGATCTATGAATACATTTTGTACAACGTGACTTTAATTTACTATAATGTTTTGTTAGTATTATTCTATTGATGACGTACAATGTACAGGTCATAAATGTTCTGTTCTGTTCCTTATTGTTTACAATTGTGCAATAATGTGTTGGTGTTTTTGCTAAAGAGGCATTTTTATAACATTAATATCAATCCTCATCCTAAATAAGAAACACCATCAATGAAAGTATGAATGATTGGGGTTGTTTACCGTTGGGACTTTGGTTGAAAACCATTGCCCTGAGCATCAGTGAAAGTACCATGATAGCTAGACAGATTAACCAGTTTTCCTATACAGGAGTGATTGCTGTAAATTACTCAATATTAACACATGAAAGTATAAATGATTGGAGTTGTTTAACATTGTGACTTCAATTGAAAACCATTGCCCATGCATCAATGAAAGTACCATGATAGCTAGACAGATTAACCAGTTTTCCTATACAGGAGCGATTGCTGTAAATTACTCAATATTAACACATGCAAGTATGAATTTTCCTATACAGGAGTGATTTGCTGCTAATTACTCAATATTAACACTTTTTAAAACCCTATTCTGTATGCTTGGAAACTTGGTATGATGTGGTGATAGGGGCTATTATGGCTGCTAAACACCTTGGGGTTTCACGCCTCAACACCTAAGGTTTTCTATGGAACAATGATTGCATGGAAGTAAACCTGCTAATTGGTAGACAAAAATGTAGTTATCAGCTAATACACCAACTCTAATATTGTAATTTGTAACAATACTGCCTTTATTTCAATGTATTTTTATTGTTAACAGCATAACATATTTACATATTATCTCAATATAAGTGACCGTTTACACTTGTGTAATCAATATATCAAAATATTTGTCTGGTCACAAATGTATATATTTTTGCATGTATATACTAATCACATTATTTACTTTAATTAGAAATATATGCATGTAAATATAAACTGTGCAATGTAAATAATAACTTCATTCTGTATTTGTACCAAATGATAACTGCATAATTATATGTCAATATTAACGTAAGATTGCTATATACTTATACTCATATAACAGAAATAATTGCAGCATTATATAAGAGTAGTACACAATGGTACCACTCAAGTACAAGTGTTAACATCTTAAATATTTTTGCCTGCTATATTGATATTATATTTCAATTAAGGCAATGGAAACAATTGTTGCATTCTAAATGAGTACAACTGATACCTATATTTCACCTACAATCCTGTTTCTTTATCCTAATTAATCTAGCAGTTCTAGTACATAAATTAATAATTATACTTTTGTTACTTCCCTTTAAACTTATCCAGCACACAAATTATAATTTGCTTTTGCCCCATCAGTCATTTAATGTTAACCCCTCAGATAACAGCATTCTCCATTGTAATCCTGCAATTCAAAGCTGATTAGAGTAATTACCACACACAATAGGTCCTCCATCTTGCCTTTGTGTTCAACATCGACCTCGCGTGCAGGTGCACTCATGCGTAAATCATGACAAAAATAACTGCTGTTGACTGAAACCGTTACAAAGCTAGCTCCAGCACCATAAACGCTAACGCACACAGTCTTTCGCAACAACATGTCTTTTAAGTATTGATAATGAATTAAATTTCTGACGCAAAATGTAAACCTTTTAAAACGCGTAGTCGTTTCAATTTCTCAATCCGAAACGCCGCGAAACGAAACGAAAATACGTCACCGCACAACTATGATCACAAACCACTAATTATTTTTACCAGTGCTAGTATTAAAATGCTCTTATAGAACAGTACTATTATTTGTTTCTTAAATGCCACTATGATGATGATTATGATAACTATGACGATTATCATTATTATGATTATTATGATTAGTATGATCATTTTGAATATGATATGATAATGATTGTGATTTTGATAATTTTATCAAGTTTTTGGTATTTTGATTTTGATTATAGATCTCACATTATTGCTATTATTATTATTATTATTATTATTATCATATGTTCCGATTATGTATCTTATTATTTAAATACCCCCCGTATATCATCTACACAATTGTGTTAACGTAAAAATTATCGGAAGTTACTAATTTACTAACAAGTTTGCTTTGTTATATTGCCCTAATTGTATATGTTATATACTTGGGTGAAAATAAAAGTCTTGTTCGTTCGTTCGTTCGTTCGTGATAGTTTTAGCCAGTTTCTATGCCATCTAATCCCACCACTATTATCCAGCTGGTGATGGTACGTTACTTGGCTTGTCATGTAGTGAATGGCTTAATTGTTCGAGTACTTAATTAGTATTGCCAATTTCCTCTATAGTGGGTATTTAATGTCTGAATTTCATATGCAGCGTCATAAGGTCTTTGCACTCTGCTTCAGATATTAATTACTCCAATAGCCTGCATTTAAAACAGTATTGAATTGTGAACATCAAGTGTTGGATATAAATCATCTTGAACATAACCCTGTGGCTTTGTGTTTACATTGGTTTACCACTCCTTGATCGAATTACTTTTGTGCCATGTATATACTAGACGTCATACTTAAGGTTGGAGCTCATTCTTCCATTCATGTACTACATGAAACCAGAATTGGTTAACTGATCTATGAATTATTCATTCATTGGATAAAGTTCAGAAAGATTGTAGGTTGTTAGACAAAGTTTGTGAGATTGTAGATTGTATTTTATAATCTGTAAGTAGTTTATTTATTTATTTTTTTATTTTTTTTATTTTTTTATTTTTTATATTTATTTTTTTTTTTTTTTTTATATTTCATTCATTCATTCATTCATTCATTCATTCATTCATATACTGGTATTCATATAATAATATTATAATATTGTTCCATCCTTATCACTCAATCACTTAGTTATTTGTTGCTATACCTCGTTCATTTGTTCAGTCGGTTGTTTGGTAGTTTGTTTGTTCAGTCGTTAACTCAGCAGGTCGGTCAGTCATTCCTGAAAATGTGATAATTTATCATTACAATCCTTTTACTTTAAACCATGTGATTTATTCCATGTCCCCATGATTAAGGCCGGTTTCCATGAAGCGGAAAACATACACGTTTTCGGCACGGCTATATTCGGCACCAAACACGTGCTGATTACAAATAATTTGCTTCAGTCTGTATTGCATGATGACATTTCCATTGACACCTTTTTCGGCGCTAAATATTGTCGGCACCAAAGAAAATCGCTTCAATTTCTTGAATTTCGGCGCAGAAAATGACAAAAAGAAAAAAAAAAGCCAATTCCTTGATTTCCTTGTCAATCAACAACATGACACCATCATTTAAACAAAATTTAAATAAATAGTTCGGTGTGCAGACATGAGAAGCTTATAAAGCTTTTGAGTAGTAAAAAATGTCTTTTTGATTCCTCCTGTACGACATATAAAGACCATACGTTACTGAAAAATATTTAGAAAGAAATTGCAAAAAGATGAATGAAAAATCCATAATTTGTAAGTGTCGTGGCTGTTTTCTCAATAAGTTAATAAACAAACATGCATTTTTATCCGAAAACCACGTCCGGTTTCGTTACATGGAAACAGGTTTTTCGGCGCGCATTAGACACCAATAAAATTTCGCCGACAAAAGTAGGCTTCATGGAAACCCGACTTTACCCTAATCCCATTGATACTGTGTCCCTATCTCAACTGTTCACATTTCATTCCAGGCTGCTGAGAAGTCCGGTGAGAAGAGAGACAACATGGAAGGCTCCATATCCATCGAGGAATTCGTGGCCAGCGGGCGCACGGGCCGCCGTAATGCCATGCCTGATATCCTCAACTCTAACCACGCCGGCGTCGGCACCGGCGGACTGGCAGAGGACATGGAGAAGTTAAACTGTACAGGTGTAGTAGAGGAATTATTTATTACTATTACTATTACCTACTCCAAGGAGTTATATTTCTGGTTTGTGTATCTGTTTATCTGTTTAAGCCAACAGTTATGAATAGATTTGCATGAAATTGTCTGCTAAGGTGGAAAATTAATGGGCCATTGAACAAATAAATAGATTTTGGAGGTGATCCGGATGACACTCTTGTACTCAGTAACATTTTGATTTATTTCATATTTTAATATTCTGTTTAGTAAAAGCAAGGTTATGAATGTCCCTTGTTTATTAGTGAGCATTTCTGAGAGTTATTTCTGAGAGTGAACAACAAGCAAATATTTCTTAGGTAAGGTTTGTTTTTGGCAGCAAATATATTATACAAACTTACTTCAAATCGTGGATTGAGTTTCACAAGTGTTTAATCGATCAAAACAGAAACTGTAGAAATACTTATGCGGAAACAAACAACACAGAAACAATTTGTAAAAATATTTTTGTTATTTGCAGATGGAAGTCAAGGTGGCAGCTCACACAATACTCCAACTAACAAGACTGGGCAAGGCTCCTAGCAGTTGTTACTATAAATAGTAACACTACACACTGGTTCTATAAATAGTAAAACTACACATTGGTTCTATAAAGAGTAACAATGTGTGTTACTAACAACAGTATCAAACCATTGTTATTTCACAAAACTTGGTACTTTGCTTGATCAAGAAATTATGTCACTTGAAATTCACGCAAAGCAAGAACTGGTGTGTAACCATGACAATGTGTGAATGGCAGACGTCTGATAGCCTCTGAACAAGTCACGTAAATGATATTAAAGGTAAAAGTGGGATGACCCTGCAGTCTGCAAATGCCAGTCCATTGTGTTGGTTTTGGGTTTCTTCTGAGATTCCATTTTCGCTGAGGTTACATTCAACTTTGGGACTGACCAATGCAAAAAGCTATTGTGATGTTACTATTAATATCCACCAATCATATTGATGATTTTTATGTTACATGTCACATAGTGATGAATATTTCTCATTTTGGTTGTGAATTTTGTTGATATAGGTTTTGTGACTGAGAGGAAAGTGTTTTTTTCTCAATTACTGCCATCAGAAATACATGTTGTTTTACTATATATTCAGTGCTTATGGTGATCTCAAAGGCTTTACTGTGGCATCTTTCGAACAAGTTAAATATCTAATATCTAGAGTCACGTCCTGGGAAAACCGGGCTTAATGCATGTGCGTAAAGTGTCATCCCGGATCAGCCTGTGCAGTCCGCACAGGCTAATGGGGGACAGCACTTTCCGCTTTTATGATATTTAATGTTGCAAGGAAGTCTCTTCTAAACATAAATCCACTGTAGGCGGAAAGTGTCGTCCTGGATTAGCCTGTGCGGACTGCACAATCTAATCCGGAACGACACTACGCACATGCATTTAACCTGGTTTTCCCACGACGCGCCTCTTTCCTTTTATTCCTCAATTAAAAGAAACATTGGAAGTCTCATTCTACACAACCTTATTGTTGGTTATATTTCATAGTAAAAAGTTCTGTAATTGTACATGAAGCTAGTTACAAATAGCATGTTTGACATTAACTTTAAAGTAATTATAATTTAAACACTTAATGTTAGGAATAATGCATTGTGTATTACCCATATTCCATTATACAAACAAATAAAATGTCAAAATCTGAAATAAGTATGAAATTTTACATATTTTTACAGATCTTTTAATGACATTTAACTGTAATAGAAATGACATGTATTTTCTCTGTTTAATGTTCTAATTTCGTGTATTATAAATAGTGTTTGTACAAAGATTCACCATTTGATGTTGCAGTTAAGCTCGATATTTTTTATCCATAATTCATCAAGGTTTATTAGTTGTTTTCTTTTTAATAACTTGTTTGTAAATATCTTACATCTGCTATGTTCAAGATGACATATTTAACAGCAAGTTCTTTTTGAGTTTACACAGCCATCAGATATGAAAAAGAAAACAACATGGATTTAATAAATTGAAATACCAGTGATCAATATACCTGTTTAATACATGTATATCAATGACTAGGTGGTAAACCATGTTAATAAATATTTGATCGCCAATTTGCACTGAGTCATGTGTTATTTATTTAAAGGGATGAACATAATGGCACAGGATTTAAGTTTGATTGGTTTCACAGCTATAGCAATATATTTATGTCAGTTTCGTAACATTATTAAGGCGTACAAACAATTATGTTTGTTTCTGGTTACCCGACCTACCCTAAAAAAAAGCCCCGACCCTAGAACATTTTATTGAGTGGGTCAGATATTTTTAGTTTATTTTACCGGTACTTTTTTCCAATAATTGAATGTGTTTTGGCTAAATAAGTGTTTTGTTTCCAATTCAAAACAATGTTTTATGGTAATATAGACGTATTTTGAATATTCATTCAGTTTTAGAATCTTCAAGTTGACCTCTCAGCAAAAAAAATATAATAATAATTCCTTACCTACGTACCCTAATTTTTTTTGGCATGTAACCTGAAACAATCATTTATATTTTTTTTATGCCTTACTGCATTATAACGTAATATTGGTAAACAACATTTTAATATATTTGCCTGAAAGACAGTTTCTTGTTCAGGCCTTCAGGCAGATTTGTTATCGTAAACATTGTTTTACAGTGAGTCAGATATACATGTAAATTAAAGCCTTTAACAAGCATTTAAAAGTTATGAAAGTCTGGATGCTTCAAGGAATTATTATTCTTATGTCATAATATTTATGATATTTATATACTTTATGAATCACAATGAAATAATCAAAATGCACTGACATTTGTATACATACTTCGTAAACTGTTGTATTATACACATCGTTGTAATATCCTAGTCATTTGTGTGTTATTTATTGTTATTTGTGTGTTATTTATTGTGCGCTACCTGTAGAAATTCATTTCGCTAAAACTAGTTTTTCAGGGGTATTAATTTTATTTGTAATTTAAAAATAGGCCTTACTATTCATACTATTTTATCACACATGTTTCATAATGGCAAGCTGCAAATGTATGCATGGATAGAAAATGTAATAAATAAGTGCTTAGAATCCCTGGGGGCTGTTTTGTGAAGTTGAGAAAAAAAAACACACACAGTATATTGTATCCACTTTTACATTGGTTGCTCAGTGGTGGAAATAAACAGTCAACCCTCTTTACAACAACATTCGTTATAACAGAATATTCAACCAAATTTTTCTTAATTAAATGGAATTACATTTTACGAAAAATCAATTTTATTAAATGTAACTCCCTTGAAATAATAAGAAATGCTTGTTTATGGTGCCAAAAACAATATATATGTCCACAGAGTTGGAATGTCTTAATAGATATGTTCATCTTCCGTTATTCTATAATTATATTGCAGGCATTCGCTATAACGGAAATTCGATATAATGACATTCGTAACGTGAATGGATTTTGTCGTTCGAACGAGGGCTGACTGTACATTAAATTATGACCACCAACATGTATACTAGTATTTGTGTTTTTATGTTTTTGTATGTGTTTAAGAAGCCAGGGCCGGTATTCAAACAGCCCCTAAGGTAAATCTTAATTTAAGTTGTACTTAAGTGGAAATTTCAGATCAAATTTTCTATGTGAAATTCAATGATTTCTGTACAAAGTAGGCTGCCATACTAAACATATAAGCAATATTTACAAGTGTGCAACATTTTAATGTAACATTTTAATGTTAAAAGACCTATACACGAAACAGCCAGAGACTTAAGGAATTTTATGAATTTAAGGAATTTACTTAAGTTTTTTTTTAATAGTTTTGTGAATACGGGCCCAGTTAAGAAGCCAGTAAATGGTCCAGTACAGTGATAAATTTAGTATATGTAATGAATCAAACCTGGTTAGCGAGGATGGATTTTCAATGACTGGTGAAATATCCATAATCTATCAAAGCACTACTAGAAGCCAATATAGCCATTGGCTACTACAATTTCTAATTGGCTACTGTAATTTCTGAAAATATTGGAAAATGGAGCATATTTTCACACTTTCTTTGAAAAATATTTCTAAATGACAGGTTATCTTTGCAAAATCAAAAGTTTTGGCTACCTATTCAGATTTCCTAGCGCCAACCTAGATAATGCTCCGAAGGAAAGTCTTACCCTAAGTTGTAAGGTGAAATTTTATATCAAATTTTCAATGTTAATTTCAACAACAGAAAAAGACAATCATGGTCACCTCTGGAACAGGCACGTTTTGTTTACATTGCAGTATCCACTATCTAACTTAAAAGTATTCTAGCGCATGTCAGTATGACAGAAAATGCTGGTGCACTTTGATAAAAAAAAAATTAACACTCAGACTTCACATTCCTTTTTCCTCCATCTATTTCATAGCTGGGAATGTAATTGCAGATGCAATGAGTTTCTGAGGTACAAGTGAATTGTTAATTATCCTCTGACAGCCATGGGGGAAGCAAGACTCATTAAACAGACACATCTTTTACGTTTTATGTTGCTGGAAAGGCTTTGTGGAATTAATAGATGTATTCCGGCTCTTCCACTGTGCTAAAGTAGGAATTTTCAGCTTCACAGGACATCTGGCCCATGGTAAAACCAGAAAAACTCATTGCTGGGCAATCAAAAGCAAAATGTAATACAACCGCCATCATATACATGTGCATTTCGTGTGTTTGTTCATTCTGTTGAAATTTTATCATTTGGTCATTAAGCAACATGATATTTCTAAACACCAATACAAACTGTGTGTACATTTATGTTCTGGTATTAGATTTTGCTTTTTAATATGACATAATCATTATGTTATATTAAAAAGCAAAATGTAATACGTACCGGCACCACTGTCATTATATACATGCACATGATTTAGCGTGTTTCGTCATTTAGTTGAAAGTCTATCATTTGGTCAGTCAGCAGCATGATATTTCTAAACATAAATATGAAATATGTGTACATAGTGTCATATTAAAAAGCAAAATGTAATACCAGCTGTCATTATATACATCTGCATGATTTAGCGTGTTTCTTCATTCTGTTGTAAGTGTATCATATATCCAATAAGCAACACAGTACATTTATCTCTAAATATAACTACATGCTTTCTTTATTAATAAGAAACATGTGTACAGTCAGTAGAAGCAATACATGTACAGTTGAACACCGCAATTTCGAACTCCGTTGATTCGAAATAATCGCTATTTCGAACTATTTTTTCAGTCCCAATTGTTTGCCTTATTTATTTAACTAAAATCTCAATCAATAACTCAAATTTTTCTATTTCGAATTCATCACTATTTCCAACAAAAATTCCTGTACCAAATACATTTTTTACACATGATTATCAGTGTTTATTTCTAAGTCTCACCAAAGCACAAGCTGTCATCAAAGGTGACAGGTAAAGTTTTCGCACCTTCCATTCTTCTCGGGTTTACAAGTGATGATTGACGAATTTGTAAATAATCAACATAAATTGGATAAAAGGCAGAGTTATAATTGGGAGTAAAAAAAAATGCTGACAAATTTACAATCTCTACAATGTTATTTACGAACCTTCATTATACATTTACACATCGTATATAAACATGGTGTTTTTAAACACATGCACAATTTTCGCAATTATAAAATTATTAGTACAATAGAGAACATTGCTATTTCGAACTTTCCTTTGTTGAACTATTTTCGTTGGCCCCAACGACTTCAAAATAGTGGTGTTCAACTGTATAAAGGTGCTTAAATGTCATTTTACTTGTGTCTAATTAATTCATTTTTCTGCATGCTGCTACAATTGTATTTTTTGCAGTATTTTTACATGTTGAGAGCAATCAAGTTGTATTTAAGTAAATAGTAGACTATTAAATGATCATTTTTTTGTTTTAAAGTTCAGTTTAATGTATGGAAGTATGGTTTCATAATGGATATCTTAGAATATTTATATTTTCTCAGTTTTTTACAGAGTTTTAAAACTGAAATCCAAATCATAGAGCTTCTTGTTACTGTTTGTTGTTAAACATATAATTATTATTAAGTGATAATGCAAATGTGCATATGTACAGTTGCATGAACACTTTGAGATGAAGGTTTTGTGGAAATGTTGGAACATAATTTTGTTCTATTGTGTAACTATGCATTTTGTGTGAATTGATGGATCAGACAATCTGTATTGGTTCTAATTGTTGCGTTTTATTATTTCAACCTCTTAGATAGTTTCTGACAGCTTCATTGGTTGTATATATTCACACAGCATAGATTTTATTCATTAAATATGAGAAACAAACATTGTACATAGTCACAACAAAAAAGATGTTATGTCCATATTTTCCTAATATTATTTCTTGTTATAAAACATTTTACATTTAACTTGTATTTTCTTCTCATTATTTTTCATATAGCATCATTTTGAGCATATCCCTTTGTCAACATCATTCCATTTGATCATCAATAACTATGGTATTCTCCTTTAAAAACAGATTTTCTTTGGGGGTATTAATATAACAGGGCTGTAATTAATAAAGATAAAACATTTAGAAAAAATGTAAAATTCTGAAATTTTATAAATGTTTTTTTTTTCTGACAAAGAAATACATTATTTGAAACAGGAGTTGCAAGATAATTCCAAGTGTTTTAATATTAAGCATTTGTCAACAAACATCTACCAAAGCATGGAGTTTCAAACACATATTTTAATGTTTACTTCTTTTCAACATAAGAAAAAACATGAGCGAAAAAACAACAACACAATAAATTGATCATTCTGTGTAAAATGTATGTAATAACAATATTTTTAACATACTCTGTACTAATGGTAATAACAGCAGTATTTGTAATCACATTTACAAAAATGTTACAAGTATTACGTATAACCGTCGTTGTTCTTTGTTATTAGACAATAATCTCATGTCTTTGATGCAGCTAGAATTGCAGTTTTTATTATGATTTTGTATGTTTAGTGCAAAAACTGAGTGCTTGGATGTGAAATGACTGAATGTAAATTTCTAATTCGGTCATAACAATCTTCAGTTTGTGCTTGTGCAAAATTAGTTAGCTAAAGCATGTTTTTTTTTAAGATCGTGCATGGAAATAGCCGAAAGCTTGGTTTGTCTGTTAGCAGTTATTTTCTCTTTATGTTGGGCATGTGTATGACTAAAGTGTGTTTACATTGCGCTAATTGTTCCTTATTCCAGTAGCAATCAAATGACAATAAATTTGTTCAGCAGTGGAACTGATTGTTTTAAATGTTCATTTTGCTTGCACGATACATGTTTGTTGTGAATGGGCAGTGCATGATGTTTTAAGCATCGTATATTACAACCAAATACATGTCTCATTCTGTTGTCTACAGGCGTTTTGAATATTTTTTGTCGAATTCCAGGGTTTTATGAGTTTGAGGATATCTGCAACTTGTGTTATGTTTAAAATTAGATGTTATGTGTTTACTGTTGGAATCTCTCGCGGAATAAACTGTTTGGATTAACCATGTGTCGTTGTATATATTAAACATTGCCTGACTAAACAATAGCATTCCAAGAGCGTAATTTACCAGGAAACTTGTATCATAGAGTCTGGCATTTGGAAAGTTTATAATAGGGTGATCTAAGGAACTACAACCCTTTATGATCATGCTCACTATGAATGATTTCTAAAATAAAATTAAATGATGGGGTGAATCTAAGGAGCTACAAACCTTAAGTCAAATATGACATGATGATCACGCTCACTATGAATGATTTCTAAAATAAAATTTAATGATGGGGTGAATCTAAGGAGCTACAAACCTTAAGTCAAATATGACATGATGATCATGCTTTTTATGAATGATTTCTAAAATAAAATGAAGACAATTATGTTTCCAACAATAATATTCTTTCGTCAGTTTTATTCAAACTTGTAGCCTTTGGCTAATGGCAGACAGATCATTGTTTTATTTTCAGCAAATCTATCTTAAGTTTTTAAAATGGGCTTTCACACAATGGCCACCAACGTATGGCAAAAAGGTAAACAGAGAAAAAGTGTCTTACTATTTTCCTCCATGAAAAAATGGGTAGTTTGAACATTTTGAAAACAATAACATTCATAGAACCTATAGATGGTCCCCGATGCCACTTTGACATATACTTGTGGCCTTGACCTTTAACCTATGGATCTGATTCATACCCGGGACACTTTGTCTTGTTGAGGAAAAGATTTGTGCAGTAAGTAATTGTAAAATCCATCAATCCATCCTTGGCCAAGTATTAACAAGTCCGGACAAGCAAGCATTCAATTTCGACCTTTAAACTTAAAGTATGACATTGACCTTTGAACTACAGTCCTGGATCATGCGCGTGCCATGCAGCCTCATTTAGCCAAACATTTGTTTCGAGTAATTTGAAAATCCCCCTATCCATGGCCAAGTTATAGTCAAGCACAAAGCCAATTTCGACCTTTTACCTCTGAGTGGGACCTTGACCTTTGGACCTGGTTAATTTGCGCTTCACGCCATCGCATTGCGGCAAACATTCGTGCCAAGTCATTTGAAAATCCCTTCATCCATGGCCAAGTTATAGTCCGGACAAGCAAACAGCCAAATTATTACCAAAGGGCAATTAATTTCTGCGAAATCATCAGACCTGACATAATGCGCCTGTCTTCTTACAGGGATGCTGAATATAAAGTTTCATTATTTTTGGGTTATTAATTCCAGGGATATTGCGCAAAAACTCACTAACAAATCATCAGACCGGAACGACCTCGACAAAATCCGCATGTCCTCTTGGTAGGGACTAGGGGTGTAACGATATATCGATATACCAGTATATCGCGGTATCAGATCTCGCGATATATTATCGCGATATGTAAATTGGTTATCAGTATTGAACGATATGTCCTGTTTGTTTGTTTACAATGTCATTTCATATAGTAACTATAATTATGGTACACATATATATATATATATATATATAGCTAAACCTAGCTAATGATGTTCAAACAAAATGTAATATTGATATTTAATCGATCTTTTGTCATACATATTAACTTACACCAATATTTATGCATGTCACATGATGTTATATACAAAGAGGTTATCTACCGCATTCTTCCAAAACAACACTGTCATTAACAGGTTTTTACACCAAGAAAATCTCTACAATACTGAATTTGAACTTGTTCAAGAATATCAGAGATTTCTGTTCCGCATATACCGATCCTTAAGTAAGTATCTGCATGACCATGGAATCAAATAATTTAAAACAATCGGTATGCGAATCATATCTAAAAGAATTCTGGTATGGTTTAATAGCAAACAAATGGATTTTCTGGCTTGAGAGGCGAATATTTCTAAAGCTTTTCTCCACGATAATTTTGGCGTAAAAAGAAGACCCACATATTTATACATGTACTGATGTGACATTTATCAGGTTGTCATCATAAACCCAATGTTCGTATGATCTAAGCGGACCGCTGTGCTAAATACGATTATTTCTGTCTACTTTGGATTAATGGCCATACCAGTGTTTTTACAAAATTCAGAAATGGAGTTCAATTGTGACTGGAGCTCAAAAGCAGTGTCGGCGCAGCTCGCAACGACGTCTTCAAACATAATGCATACTATATCCGAAATTTCAACAGTGATAAAAATACTTCTATGACCTTTAGATCTAAGGAAGGGAGACAAATAGTTTCTGTGCAGGTTGAAAATTTTGGTGTTACTTACGTCCCCTTGCCTAGCCCCGATGTTACAATTAACATTTAGTGGGGAGTAGTTATCATTAACCCGAACACATGCGCGTAAATTAGAATACATAGATTTTAATACTTGAAATAGCTTTTGCCTTAAACCATTCCGGAACATAATGGTGAATAATTTATGGAGAATCAAGCCATCAAAGGCCTTTTGGAAGTCCACATTTAGCACATAAAATCTTCCCCCGGGTCTGCATATATATTTGAACTACACTTTGATGTGGAAATAAATAATAAAATTGGTTCAAACTTTTTGCTGCACTGCATTGCAGTCCTCTCCATTATACTGCTTAACGTAGTAAACTACTTGCGATTTATTTATTTTAAATTATATTTCTGTCAGTTTTTTTGTATGTCTTTAGTAACAATTTTGCACTATTTTTTTTTTTTTATATAACATCAAATAGACTGTCTATTGATTGACAAGATATCACACACATATAGTGAACCTATAAATTTGTATATTCAATATTGCCACATTCTTTTTCTTCCCCAACATGCATCATGCAATATGCCATTTTTGTTCGTGCTGATTTTACTACAGCAGAACTATTTCATACAGATTGTATGACTACACAATGTCTGTGCCCATGCATGTAACTCTGTGGGTATTATTGTTTGATATCAACAGAGTTGCAATCCATAAGATACAAGAAGCATCTGTTATATTTCAAAGATTAGAATAACTCTTAACTTTAAACCACAATTTCTGCAAAGATAATGTGTTTATCAGTTTTCAATATCCGATTTTATATGTTGTAAAGCTTTGAGAGAAATAACACTTTACAAAATGGTTCTCTTTTCACTATTCGTGGAGTTATTACCTTTGGGTTAGTTCCTTGTGTGGAACATAACTACAGGTGTATTTTGGTATAGGGATTTATAAAGGTATTCAAGTATGGTTTTACTTTCAGTAATATAATGTAACCAATTCGTGTAAATACAATACCACCCACTAGCAATAATTAACACTTTTTGAGTGAAAACCAATTCACCCCGCTTGCAATGCCAATTCTTCTTTTATACTAGCACAACACCAACTCGAAGTCCTGGTTATCACATACGATTTTATTTTATAATTAAAAAATAAGTTTCTTTTGAAAAAAAGCTCGGCGCCCATTCAAAGAAAACATGTTGCTGATTATCTATTATTTGGATGTGTAAAGTACCGTAAGCGAAAGAGGCATCATCTAGCGGTTGTGTACATTCCAAAGTATACACTGAATAAAAAGTGTTTATGTAAATAAAACATAACATTGACGTTAATTAGTATGTTTTTTTTTGGAACTTGGTTTAACAAAATTTTTTTTCTCATTTAATTTACCATGTTTGACATTTACATTGATACCAGTTATATTTGTATACATAAAACATGGGTAATATAACATATATGACACATTCATTCAGAATTTTTGAGCGGTGCATAAGTATATAAATTACATTATAATTCAATCATACATAATAGTTGACACACATACAACATATATTGTCAGAATTAATTCATTTTATACATAGTAATTTACACACATACAACATATATTGTCAGAATTAATTCATTTTATACAAAAACAAAATATGCATACACACTCGCGGACAGACAGACAGAGAGACACACACACAAAAACACACACACACACACGCACGCACGTACACATACACACAATACACAGTGTGTGTTAAAGGTTCATGAAAACTAACATAACATTTTTAAACATTTTAAATGCATATAAGAGATTTCTAAGTTCTACGTTTTGTTGACGTTTTAAACATAAAAAAGTTTATATTGTTCAGAGCATGGGCACTTTATTTAACATAATATGTATTCAATGAGAAGAGCCTAAGTAGTATTGGTTGAAAAATATGGTATGAAGTGGATCCATTTTTGATTATGTTTTGCATATTTGTTTTTAATTAGGGCAATTTCTGCTTCTGTCTGTATTTTTATCTTAAGATAATTAAGAAAAATGTTGAAGTTTGGGATGCATTTTTTATTTTTCATGTTAAATATAAATATTTTCATTAAAATTAGTATAAAATTCAAAACATCGCTGTATACTTTTTTGTCGATAATGCCAAGAAAGGCAATTTCTTTGTTTAATTTTATTTTAATATTCATGTCTTTCAAGAAGTATTGCAGTTTTGTCCATAATTCTTGAGTGTAAGTGCATTCCCAAAATAGGTGGTCAATTGTTTCAATATTTGATTGGCAAAACTCACACAAACTACACGCTTTCAATCCGCATTTTGTTAAAAATTTATTTGTTGGTACTATTCTATATAAGAACTTATATTGAAAATTACGCATATATGTATCAATTGTTGACTTAAATGGAATTGTATATATTATTCTCCAGTCGGTATTTTCTTTTAGATTCAATTGTTTTTTCCATTTCATTTCAGTACTATTATCTTTTGTATTTTGTGATTGTTGTTGTATATTATAAAGTGTTTTGTTTACTTGTTTGGTATTCTCTATCACATTAACAAAAGTTTTTTCTGACGTTGTAAATGTGTTAATCCCTTGTGTATGCAGTGTTATTTTATATTCGTTTGGAATCGCGGATAATAGTGAATAATGATTTAAAAATTCATTTGGGTTTATGTTATATAAGTCCTGCATTTCACTAAACGTATAATATGTATTTCTTTGATAATTGTATAAATGTCCGATTGTTTTTATACCATTGTTATACCAGTTTACCAGAAAGATGGATTTGTTATTGATTTTGATATCTTTGTTGTTCCATATGACATGTTTACATATAGGAATACTTCTTTGTGAACTATTATGTTGGTTCTTGATATTTTGCCATGCGGTAAGCATATCTTTCAAAAATAAATTTTCTTTACTTACGTTTTGTATTATAGTTTCATCTAAGTTACTTTCAAATATAATATTGGTACCAACATTTTAAAGTTTTTCTTGTAGCAGGAGTTTCCATTTGCCATGATTGTTTTTATCTAGGAATCGTTTAACCCAGCCCGCTTTAATGGCGTTCAAAAAATAAGTAATGTCTGTAAGCTTTAGGCCTCCATTTTCATAAGGTTGAAATAATCGTTTTCTTTTAATTCTGTCGGGTTTTTCATCCCAAATAAATTTAAACATCGTTGTTGTTAATCCATCTATTACTTGCTTTGTTGGATTTGGAAGAACTGAAAATGGATATATTAACTTTGGTAATGCAAATGTTTTTATAACAGTAACCTTTCCCATTAAAGTGAGTTTTCGATGTTGCCATTGTTTTAAGCAGGCTTCAAATTCCTTAATTTTTGGCATTAAGTTTTTTTCAATGTTAAGTTTGTGTTGATTGTAAAAATTTATTCCTAACGTTTTAGCCCCATCAGATGTCCAAATAAATTTATTTTCTGTACAATATTCAAATTTTGAGTTTTTCAAAGATCCAATTCTCATTACTGTAGATTTTGATGAGTTGAGGTTTAGTCCTGATATTTTTCTAAAGTTTTGAAGATTTTCCACTAGTGTTTCAAAGGATTTTGCTGAGCCATCATTGAAAAAAGTTGCATCGTCTGCAAAAAGGGTTTGCTTAATTTCTTGTTCATTGATTTTTATTCCTTTAATAATTGTATTTGCATTTATATAATTTGATAGTATTTCTAAACATAAAATAAATAAGGAGGACGATAGTGGACAGCCTTGCCGAACACCTTTTTCTACTTTAAAACTTCTAGAAAGATTGCCATTGTTTATAATGATACTATTTATATCATTGTAAACTACTTTTATCCACTTAATTAGCTGTGGTCCAAAATTGAAGTGTTTAAGACAATTTATAATAAATGAATGATTTAAGCTATCAAATGCCTTTTCGAAGTCTGCAAAGAATAAAAGTCCAGGTTTATTATTAGTTTCAAGATATTCAATTACATCGAATATTAATCTAACATTTTCACCTATATATCTGTCTTTCATGAAACCTGTTTGGTCATAACTAATTATTTGATTCAATACTTTTTTCAAACGGTTAGCTATAGACTTAGTTGCAATTTTGTAATCGATATTTAATAAACTAATTGGTC
This sequence comes from Congeria kusceri, assembly GCA_027627225.1. NCBI lineage: Eukaryota > Metazoa > Mollusca > Bivalvia > Myida > Dreissenidae > Congeria > Congeria kusceri. The sequence goes on along the minus strand of CM051039.1, from coordinate 23,483,946 downwards.
GCCAATTTGAAATGTCATCCAAGTTTTTATCAGACTTTGGAATAAGTGTAATGATACCCTGTTTTTGTAGAGCAGTTAATTCACCATTGTCAAAAGAATAATTTATTGATTTTATATAGTATTCTTTTAATGTTGGCCAAAATATTTTATAAAATTCAACAGTAAGTCCGTCAGAGCCTGGGCTTTTACTATTCGCCATTTCTAATAATGGCTGCGGACATGTTGTGTTGTGTTGTGCTTTTTTCTGGTCAAGTTAAATTATAAATTTCACATGTTCTAATACAGTAAAAGTGTCGTTCTGGGAGTGAATAAAAGTGAAATGTGATCATGTGTTGGATGTTTAGTTGTAATATTGAAATAATCGGAGAAAACTAAGTAAGTTACTTCCTTTGTGGTTTGCTTTGTGAATCTATTTTTAGACATTTTATTGTTTACACACAGCACGAGGAAATAATGTAAATACAGCGAACACAGCGAACACAGTCCACGTTACGTCCGACTACCATATAAGTATACTGTGTGTAGAAAATAAGGGACACGTCCTTTTAAATAATGAGTTTCATCTCATCCACTCCAATAAATTCTACCAAACGAAGTGCGTCCGTGTTATCTACGCCTGACACCATCTCTGATCTAAAGAAGAATCGCATTCTAAGCGACTCCGCCTCTGAGGACTTCCAATACACACTTGACACGATGTCAGAAAATCCGACATGCCGTATTATAGATCAGGCTTCCATTGAAACGATCATCAAGGCAGTGCAGCAATCAGTGTGTGCAAATATGGAAACGATCTTGAAAGGTATGGTCGATTCTATTGTCAATGGTGTTATTGCTGGTCTGACACATAGAATCAGTGAAGTTGAACACCAGAACGATCTGCTGGCAAACGAAAATAAAATATTGAAAGAAACCGTCTCGAAGCTTGAGAGTTCACGTGATGCCGCGGAACAATACAGTCGCAGGAATAGCCTGAGAATTTCAGGAATCCCGGAAACTGACCAGGACAATAGAGTATCAACAGACACAATCATCATGCAGGTATGCAAGGAAGTGGGCGCAGATGTTAGGCTGGAAGAAATTGATCGCAGCCATAGATCGGGAAAAGTTGTTAGTGGAAGGCCCCGACCTATTCTGGTCAAATTTGTCAGCTACAGAGCCCGACAAAAGTTATACCTAAAAAGACGTGAACTTAAAAACTGCGTTGGGCGAGACCAAGTCTTCATAAATGAAGATCTTACAAAGGAGCGCTCGCAGCTACTTTTCAACGCACGTATGCTGGCACGCTCCAAGAAGATCGACAGTGCTTGGTCATCGGACGGAACGGTCCTTGTCAAGGTAACCCACCAAGGAATCTCTAAAATACTTAGAATCAACAGTCAGTCTGATCTGGAAGTGTTCAAATAAACCGAAAGCTATAAACCCCGTGTTGTGTCGAACTATTTTGTACGGTGTAGAAAGTTGTATTAAAATAACTGTCACGAACCCCAGGCTATTTACATACACATTCAGTGGTTACTTGAATGACCATCCAACAAATCCTCGTGAATGCCCCATATCGTATCGTTTTACAACTGCATATCATGTTTGTTTGTCTTTAATTGTGCAATACAATGTTATTGTCAAAAGTATACATGGTCGTACTCATGTTAGCCAATTGCATTTTTATACGTTAATTTGATTTCTTTGAATCATCGTATACATGTTTACATTCTTTCTCCTTGTAGGTACAATAAGATGTCAGCAATCTTAACTTTTCTGACACGGGTTTTTGTCAACGTTTGCAGTTTCTTATCTCCTACTTCCTTTTTTATTACTCCAAGATAACCTGTGTATACTAGACATGATTGATTGAACTATGTAATGATCATCTTTGTGTGCTATTCAAACTCCACAGTTCGACACTGTTTAAACTCTTAGTTATGTTTATGTTCGTTTTCTTATTATTATTATTCTTATTCATTCCCTCTATTCTATCTTTTTCTCCGACTCCCCCTAAAAGCTTTGCACGTGACAGATATCCGGGTAGCAATTTATTCTATGTAAAAACCCATTCGTGTAAATTCAACGACAACTTGACAGTGTTTCAGGCCTTCCTTGTTCTCATCAGCTCCATCTCATGATGATCAAACACAACAAACCCCGTGTAAACGCTGTCATGTCATCTTACAGACCACGAACTGCGTTTCCTTTACTAACACACTTGCTACTTGCCCTGTGTACATTTTTTAACACACTATTTTTCATATCTATTAAATACCATATTACGATGACCAATAATCAATCATCATTTATCGAACACCATACCTTTACGTATGTCAAAAGCTACAACAGTCAATCCAATGTGAGATTCTCAATACAGTTGATTGTCATATTATCCGTGCTCACGTTTAGCCTATACCTACGTATAATTCTATCCCGTTCAGGAGATATACATCCAAACCCTGGTCCTTTGTCAGCTGATTCACATATCAGTTCGGCCTCTACTGTGAGTGTTTCAGAAAGTTCTGGTATCCTGAATTCTATGAAACATTTGTTCTCATTTGTCCATTACAATGTACAAAGTATTTCCAACAAAACAGATCTTCTTTACTCAAGCTTGAACTCATTCGACGTTATATGCTTTACTGAAACGTGGTTATCTAGTGCAACCTCCTCAAGCGAAATTTCTTTTCATGGTTATCACCTACCCGTCCGAAAAGATAGGCCATTAGATCCACACGGTGGAGTAGCGATCTATATTAATGAATCTCTGACATACATACGAAGAGAAGACCTCGAACCAAACGGACTAGAATGTGTTTGGCTCGAACTAAAATTATGCAAAAACAAATCAATTTTATTTGGAGTTGTGTATCGTCCACCAAACGCTGACACATCATATATGAACCTTATAGAAATTTCATTTGGATTAGCCACTGACACAGGCATTCATGATATAATTGTTACCGGCGACTTCAATCTTAACACACGTGCACCACTTACCGCGCGGAAAGTTGAAGGATTATGTACTCAAAATAATTTTACACAGCTAATAGACGAACCAACACATTATACAGAACACTCTACATCTGTGATTGATCTTATATTTGTTAGTAACCCCGATTCTATTGTTTCATCTGGTACTGGCGAACCATTCCTTAACCAAAACATACGTTATCATTGTCCAGTATTTGGCATTGTCCAGCACAATAAACCTGTTCGCAAAAGCTTTACTCGACCAATATGGCGCTATGATTTAGGCGACTACGAAAAATTACGAACATTACTTTCAGGTGTAATATGGGATAATCTAGTAGATGAAGATATAAATAAATATACAGAAAACGTTACGCACGCTATTACTGATGCTGCACAAAAGTCAATCCCTAATAAAAATGTTTGTATTAGGACAGGAGATGCTCCGTGGATGAACAACTCCATCAAATTGAATATACGTAAACGAAAACGATTATATCACAAAGCTAAACTATCTGGCTCGCAAATTCACTGGGCAAAATTTCGAACTGTACGAAATAATGTTGTCTCTCTTATACGTAAGGCTAAAACAAAATACATTGAAAATCTTAGTCAAAAAATAAAATCATTTAATGGAACCTCAAAAGACTGGTGGAAAATTTTAAGACAATTTTTTTCGCCAAATGAACATAAACCTATTCCATCTCTACGTGATGAAAGAACGGGCGCTGTTATTACAGAAGATAATGAAAAAGCTGATATGCTCAATGAATACTTCGCTAAACAATCTTATATAGATGACACAAATAAAGAAGTTCCATCAAACCATAACTCATGTGAACATATCATCCAATCAATTGTTATTACGCCCGACGAAGTATTAGACGCTCTTAAAAATTTGAAATTGGGTAAAGCGTCAGGTCCTGATAGGATTGATAATCGAATCTTGCGTGAATCGATGCATCAGTTAAAAACCCCAATTTGCGATCTTTTTAATGCTAGTCTTACCCAATGTAAAATGCCTGATTCGTGGAAAATTGCACTCGTGTGCGCCGTCCTTAAAAAAGGTGACCCATCACTGACGTCTAACTACCGACCTATATCTTTGCTAAACACTCTTGAAAAGGTTTTTGAAAGGATTATATATAAGCATATATTTAATTTTCTACAAGGAAACTCGTTTTTTACACCTTCTCAGTCCGGGTTTCTTCCAGGCGATTCTGCCGTCAATCAACTAACAAACATCTATGACAAATTCTGTAAAGCCCTTGACAATGGCCTCGAAGTAAGAGTAGTTTTCTTTGATATAAGTAAGGCCTTTGATAAAGTCTGGCACAACGGACTACTGTACAAACTTCACTCTGCTGGTATCAGAGGTGACGTGCTAAAATGGATAAATAACTACCTGTCGTACAGGAAACAAAAAGTTGTACTTCCCGGCGCCGAATCTCGTTTTGCACATATATCTGCCGGTGTCCCCCAAGGCTCGATTCTGGGTCCGTTGATGTTTTTAATTTATATAAATGATATTGTCACGAACATTCGCTCGTGCGTAAACTTGTTTGCAGACGATACAAGTCTCTATATGATAGTAAATTCTCCTGAACAGACAGCATCAATAATGCAAGCCGATATTGATCAAATAAATACGTGGGCTGAACAATGGTTGGTAAATTTTAATCCTGCAAAGTCAGAATCTTTAATAATATCAAGAAAGCAAACCAGACCAATACACCCAACCCTAACAATGCAAAACGTACCCATTCCAGAAGTCGATGTTCATAAACATTTAGGAGTCCATTTAGCTCATGACTGTTCCTGGCACGAACACATTTTATATATTAAAGACAAAGCATGGACACGATTGAACATAATGCGTCGTCTTAAACATACTCTTGATAGAAAAGTTCTGGAAATTATATACTTCTCGTTCATAAGACCTATTATCGAATACTCAGATGTGGTATTTGATAATTGCTGTCAATTTGAAAAAGATGATTTAGAAAAAATTCAAACTGAAGCTGCACGAATTGTATCGGGTTGCACTAAACTGGTCTCGATCAATGAATTATACAAAGAGGTTGGGTGGGAAACACTACATATGCGGCGCCAAAAACATAAACTCACTCTCATGTATAAAATTACCACAAATCTAACGCCAACATATCTTAAATCTATAATACCTGATACCGTCGGATTTAACAACCCTTATCCCTTGCGAAATGGTGCAAATATTAGAAATGTGACAACCCGCACAACTACATATTCAAATTCATTTGTACCCTCAACAATTATGGAATGGAATAACCTTCCTCTAGAAATACGTAACGCTGATTCACTTAGCATCTTTAAACTGAAGCTTGCTAACGTTAATGAGAATACTAAACCTAATTTATTATATTACTATGGTGAAAGACGACAACAAATGCTCCATTCCAGACTCAGAACTAATTGCAGCTCATTAAATCAACATCTTCATATATGCAATATTGTTCAATCACCCCTATGCACCTGTGGTGCAGTCGAATCAGCTTTCCATTATTTCTTGGAATGTAACTTATTTAGGCAACAACGAGAAGTTCTTATCAATTCAATATCTCCACTGACATTCCCAACGCTTAACACTATTCTATATGGAGATGAACACATTGACTATGATAAAAACACCCGTATCTTTGACGCAGTTCATTTGTACATTAAATCTAGTAAACGATTTGAAACCTAGGTCTCTGTCACTGCGGAAAACTTACTTCATGTCAAACTGTTCCTTTTTACTCGAGCCTTTTTCTCTCATGCCTTCTCTTTCTGATGTTCCAACCTCTTCCCTGTCGAATCCTCCCTCCACCCCACTCTCTAAGCGTTTTTTTTTTTTTTTCCAGCAACATGTAGTATCCTATATCTCTGTCTAATAATCAATTTCAATACATGTATATATATTCTAACACATCACTGCCACTAATAGTAATGTTACATACGTGCATGCACATGGAGAAGAACCATATAAGATTTTATCTTCCGTTCTGATCCATTTTCTGAACTCGTGATTCATGTGTAACTGTATATTTACTGTACACTTATATATGTGTTCAAGAAATAAAATATGTTTAAACTAATAATGCACATCCACATTCATAATCAGTAAGTTTTCCTTCACATTTCGATTTGTTTTCTTCACTTAGTTTATTTATAGGTACTTTAAAAAAATCCGAAACGTATTCTTCAATATGATTTTTTTTATATAGGGATTCGTAATAATTTGCTTCTGCTTCTAATATTCTGTCTTTATCTTTTAATACAATGTTATCTACAATCAGCTTATGAATAGTTTTTTTTTCAGCTTTCCGTTTTTCTAGGTTGGCAAAATATGTTGAATTCTTTTCATTTCCTTCGACCTGAATAGCTTTTGATCTTAAAATATATCCATTAATCTTCTTGTCATATATTTGTTCCAGTTCTTGTTGTAAATTTTTTATTTTGTGTGTTATATTTTCCGTCAAGTCAGCAGAGTTACAGTTTATTAAATTTTGTTCTAGTGTTTTAATTTCTGCAATTAAGATTTCTTCTTCCTTTTTCGATTTTTTATTTTTCATTGAACAGTATATTATCGTTTCATTCCGAATTGTACTCTTAATTAGTTCCCACATTGTGTTTGGATTACATTCTTTATTTAAATTTGTTATGTCATTGATACTTTGTTTGATTTTTTTTTGGTATTCAACATCTAGTAAAATGGAATTATTAATTTTGAAGTATCCTCTTCCTTTTCCTAAAAGTAAATTATCTATATTTAACTGTACAAGAGAGTGATCCGTTTTATATCCAGGTTTAATGTTACATTTTGATATAAGATTACATAAGCTATTCGATATTAAAAAAAAGTCAAGCCTACAGAATATATGTAATTTACAGTTTGAATGCCATGTGAATTGGTTTTTGTCTGGATGTTTAATTCTCCAGATGTCACTTAGTTCATTGGTGGCCATTAATTCAGTTAGAACTTTTCTGCATTTAGTATGAGTATTAAAATTACCGTTTTTCTTGTCAAATCCTGTTAAGGTGGTATTAAAATCGCCGCCTATAATAAAATTTTTATCATCGTTTGACAATAAATAGTTATTTAGTTTTTGGACAATATATGTGTCATCTGTATTTGATCCGTAAATGTTAATAAGTGTGATGTTAATATCTTGAATTTTAATGTCTACTGCTATTAACCTTCCAATAATAATTTCAGTGAAGTTCGATAGTTCCAGGTCACTATTTGGATGTAAAAATATCCCTACACCTTCACTATTTGACTTACATCCACTATAAACAAATCGACCAGGCCAGTCATGTTTCCATTGTTCAAAATTAGATCTCGTTAAATGTGTTTCTTGTAACATGAATATCGAGTAATTTAGACCTTTTAGCCATTCAAACACTTGCATTCTTTTATCTTTGTTTCCTAAACCTCTCACGTTCAACGTTAATATTATGGTTTCCATTTATGTGTTGGATAGCCCATGTTATTACATATATTACATATATTTTGAATCAAGTTTGAATATGTTTTTATGTCAACTGATATTTGAATAGTATGGTTATCTGTGTTAGTCATGTGTTCTGTATGCTATTAAGGAATCTTAAAAAGGTAGGTTTTATGATGAGGTGTTTTATTTATTACTTTATGCGACTTACAATATAGATATCAATATTGTATGAGTTTTTGTCAGTTAAGTGTCGAAAAAACGAAATTTGACAAAAAACGCAGATGATGCATCTAAGAATATGTTGTATTTTAACTACCATTAATTTATCCTCCTTCTTTTTTTACATTTTAGTCACTACATTTTTTTTTTTATTCACGAAGAAGGATTTTTAATTATCTACATTATGTAGATGGATAAATAACGTTTTAGTGTTAAATGGAGTTTTTTTTAGTTACTCTAGTATGCATAGGACAAAAATTAACATGTTAATGAACAAAATACAACATAAGACATATTACAGAGTACAAGTTTAAAGTTTTTTTAGTTACTCTAGTATGCATAGGACAAAAATTAACATGTTAATGAACAAAATACAACATAAGACATATTACAGAGTACAAGTTTAAAGGCAATAGTCTGTGAAACTGCTGTACAGTTACAGGCATGTTTTAAATGTTGAAAGGATTTTTTAAGTATGCGCATAATAAAAGCTAGCATTTAAATGAACAAAATACAACATAAGACATATTATAGAATACAAGTTTAAAATCAATAGTCTGTGAAAAACTGCTATACGAGTTACAGGCATGTTTTAAATCTTAAATAGAGTTTTTAAGTATGCGCAGAACAAAAACTAACATTTAAATGAACAAAACACAACATAAAACATATTATAGAGTACAAGTTTTAAAAGCAATAGTCGGTGAAACTGCAATATATTAATACATGTATAATATGTTATAAAGCTTTATGCCTGTTCAATTGTTGAAGTGTGTATTTGTATTGCTAAAAGGATTTCTTGATCAGATTTAAGTAATATAAAAATCGCTTATTACATTATTATTTATATATATGTTTTTCAAAATTATACATACTGTTTAATAAGCAACATTTTTGTAAATCACGTTTATTAATTTTATTTGTCTATTTTGTGCGTTATAGTTTCATAACTGAAACCGTGTTAATGAATGTACGTGATTATATCAACTCATTTATGTTGATCAAAATGTCTTGATTTGCAAAATCAACATAGTTTCGAATGCAGTACAAAAATCGTACACACAGGGGTAAAGAAAAGCACTGTATCGATAGAGGTTTAAAAACACGAGGAACCGTGTTTTTACGTGAGCGTTCTTGGGATAGTATTCAATGAAAGAAAAGGTGATCTATTTTATACTAAAAAACCTGTTAATCAGCTTCGGCCAGTCTGCTCCCATCCAATGCTTGTATTCTTCATAGGCGATTGTACGGACTACACCCTTCGTTGATTTGTAAAGTATTTTTCCGTCCCACGACCAAACAGCTTCATTTTCAGGCAATGTCCGTTTTATTGTCATCAGTACCTTTTGATTTATGTTTGTTAGATCCTCATTAATGTAAATGTTTGACCCTTTAAACTGCTTTCTATTGGCCATTACGATATTCCGTTTCTGTCTCGCCACAAATTTGACAATAATCGGCCTTGTAAACCCATCCTTGACCTTGCCCAGTCTGTGCGAGATATCAATGTCGCCGACTTGTAGATTTAGTCCTTCTATTTTCTGGTTTAATTGTGCAACTACTTTCTGTGTTGTAGTTTCAGATGATTCATTTAATATTAATGTTTGACCAATTTGTGTTGATTTTGACTCTTCTGGTATACCGAATATGCGGACATTATTTCGTCGACTATATTGTTCTACGGCATTGAGTTGCCCAGAGTGACTATCAACATATTCTTGAAGGTTAATGGCATTTTGTTTGTCTTGATCATGGTTGTTTTCAATTTGCTTTTCCAACAGTGTGACTTTTTCTTTGAGCTTGTCATTTTCCTTTCCCTTATCAAACAATTTTCCTTCAAGGACTTCAATTCTATTTTCCATTGATTTTAAGAACTCATTTTTAATCTGATTTATTATATCCACAATCATTTGTCTAAAGCTTGTATCTTTGCCAGAGAACAGATTTTCTAGCTTTGTATTCATGTCCACAAGTGCTTGCCTTATATCTGCCATTTCTTCAACTTGTGCCTGGTCAATTTCAATTATTTCACTAATAGTGTCTTGATTTGAATTTTGTTTGCCCTTCTTCTGTTTCTGCTTTATTTTAGTGCTGTTATTAGATGTTAAGCTTGTATCTAGCTCACTGCTACTGGAGCTGCTGTGTTTTCTTTTGGATGCATCGGACATCGCATTGTTGTGATCGCTATACTTTTTTGATAATTATACCTTCATTTTGCTTTCTGCTGTATTCATAGGCTAGGCATGTTTTCCTCGTGTGTCGACAAACTAACAAAATAGCCTATATGCAACTACCTTTGTAGATTCAAGAAATTTAAAAACATCTACATTATGATTACGTTTAGTAAATTTACTAATAAAGTACCGACTTTAAAATGTTACTAGTGATTTCGTACTCCGGCTAATCCATACGTTTTAGGTATTATAGTGTTCACTATATGAATACACGCATATCAACTACACATTTAATTACAGAGTCTCAATTTCGTTGAACGAGTCTGAACACATTAATTTAACGAGTCACAATTTTGGGGACTTTTGTAATAATGTTGAGGATGCATATACTGGATTATTTATCTTCGGGTCACGTGGTCTCACAGTGGGTAGACACGCATTTTGTGGCTTACGATTTTCTCTTAAATTTCGGACTTTAAAACCATATTAACATCTAGGAAACTCAATAAGAATGACAGGAATAGTGTCGGATTAATGTCACAGAAAACATCTTCGAGAAAAAAATAACGAAACAAGTGCTAATTCGCAGAAAGAAAATCGAAAAGAAATTTCACCTTTATCGGATATCACACACGGCATAGGCCACTTTACACGTAGCGCGGAAATCTCGAGCAGCGGTGTTTACAATGTTATTGCTGACAGTGGACGCGGAGTGGAAAATGAAAACCTTATAAAGAAAGCCAGGTATGAGCCATACTTAGACTTCAATACTTATGTTCAGCCACTCAATATGGCGCATGCGCCGAGCCCATATGGATTCCCAACGTATGGTCACAGTTCGCGACCCGGGTCCCCGTTCGGTATGCAACCAACGTGGGCAACGGAACTATTGTAAGAGATAAAGGACATAAAAACGTCACACATGAAATCATTGGACAAGATAGAAAAAGCCATAAACCAGATAAGCACCAAACTCTCAGAGCTAGAAATTAGAGTGTCAGACATTGATAAAAGGGTCACAGACACTGAAAACGCTGCCACCTTCATTACATCCCAGTACGAAGACACAACAGCCGCGCTGATAGAGGCCAACCAGCGAATAAAGACCTTGAGCGAAGTGTATCGATGGTCTACTGTCAACAAACTAGTAGCACTAATGAATACTGATTCCCAACATATGTTGTATAATACAGCGAAGTTTATATTTTATGCAAACAAAATGCGAATATCATAAAATCTAAAATGAAACATTATATTGTTTAACATGTATATGTTTTGCCTTATTTCATATATACGCTCCTGTTAACTATGGATTGTCTTACCCATTGTATATTGATTTGTGTATTGTTTTGCTATAAACGTTGTACAATGTTTTATGCAATAACGTTTATGGAAAGGACTTCTCATATATTACTTGCCGATACGTTTAAGATGCTATAGTGTTCAATATATGAATATACGTGTATCAACTACACATTTATTTTTACCTTTATATGCCAAATCGGTTAATTTGTTATGAACAAAATTAACGGTGTCACTTGTGTTGATGTTTGTTTTGCCTTCTTAAAGTCAAACATTACAACATCGTTTATTTTAAGAGACGTACATACATACATATAAAAGACATCAAATTATAGCATTTATTTAAAAAAATGCGCATCCGAGATATGGCTGCATAAACAGTCATAATTATAGAATACACCGGCTTCCTATGACCAATTAGTTGAACTCGTGTTCTTACACTGGAAACATTTACACAGTTGGAACCTATAGAAGACTCTGAACTTTGGGTTAAGAAGTCCATACACCAGAGGATTTAAGGCGGAATTTAGAAAATACGACCTCAGTCCAATTTGGAAAGCCACAAGATCACCTCCTGTCAAGTCCCGCAACTTCAAAGATCCATCCAAACTGACCAGAACTACGTACGGTAAAAAGCTGATTATAAATATTGACGTTACCACGAACATTATCATAGTGTACTTTAGGGATTTAATTTCGATTACTTTGCTTTGTTTCATACTGTTTTCATCTATTTTCTTATCGCCTTCTAATTCCAACTCCTTCACTGTGACTTCATCTGTTGGTTTACTACCCTTTGCATAATCTGATTCAACTAAAGTAGTAATTGTTCCTTCCACATCAATCTTGAAACCGCTTGATCTGTTGTTTAATCCGTCTTCTTTATTTCTCGAATGCAGTCCTTTGTTTTTCTTATGTCGTAAAATAGATCGACCAATGAGTGAATACATCACACACAGAATGGCTGTGCATGCGACGAAAGTCATAAAGTACACTCCATGAAAGATCCAGATATAGTCGTTATAGCTGCCAGCTGTGATCAAAGTACAGTCGTTTCCGGTTATGTTCTGACCATTTTTCCCCATCAAGCTTACTTCGACGGAGGTATAGAATACTGCAGCTGGAGCAGCGTAAATCAAAGCAGCGAAGAAAGATATTACACACGTAAGCTTGGCTTTTTCCAGGGTAAGTTGTTTCTTGAAAGGTCGACATATTCGTCTGAACCTATCTATTGCAATTACTATAAGTGTTAAAGCGCTGCCGATTGCACCCATGTAATTAATATACCGTAGACATTTACACATGATAACGTCAGTAAATTTAAAGACCAGATCTACCATTTCAATCGGCATAGACACACCAGAAGTTATCAAGTCGAACAGCGCAAGCGTGCAAATAAAAACTGATTGGCTGGAGCGCCCTGCTTTAAACCCATAGTAATAGCAAACGAGACTGTTGCCAAGTAGACCGGAGAACATCAGAACGCTGAGATACACGATCGTTGGCGTCATCGACGCGTTCAGCTCTTGCCGCAAAACGGAATCGCTGAGATTTTGTATGGTCGACATGGTAGTATTTCCTTATGTGTGCAATAATCTGGTGCTGAAATAAAATGGACGTGATTATTTGAGAATAACAGAAAAATCGACTAGAATGTCATAGAGGTTAAGTAATTATGAAATGAGGAAGTCTAATAAAACGCTTTCATGATCTTTCAAAAAGACATATCTGACTACTTGCTGTTTTTGTAAATAAATAATTTGAATCCATAACTAAAAACAAAGCAAGACAAAACACTATATATTTAATTGATGTGTTATTTACAAATTATTAAAAACAGTTATTCTTGATAACAATAATTAACATGCAACAAGACAAACCAATCATGTAATTCTTTTAACAACTCTTGAATATATAGAAATAACATTTGACTACATACCTCGCTTGTGTAACTTTGATATTTGAAAGAGCCCGTTTCGTTAGAACAGTGAGCATGATAATCAAACATATGAAACTCCAGATGCAGCAGCAGGAACTTATGAAGTTCCTGAAGCTGTTAACTTCCGGTTTCTGTATAGCAGCTGTTCCTGCCAATCCCACATCCTTTTATGAGTGGTTTACACCATTATTAGTTGCGTTTCGTTTAATATATCTCCACGATAGCCTGGGCAATAATGCAAGGTTAGGATTGTACGATTGATTAATTTTCACATTTTATATTACAATAGTGTTATATGAATTATTGATTACATTAAAATTTATAAAGCCAGATTTTTGTCATTTACAACTGCTTACTAAATATTAAATACTATCGTCCAGCTGTACCCTATATAATATTTCTAAATGTGTATATACATCAAATAAGATTAGGATAACGCAATTGTATATCAATGTAATGAAAATAGATTTCACTATAAACTGTGTTTCTAAATATTAAGAAATATATTTCAAGTATACCGTGTCTTAATCTCATGCTGCTGCTAAATTAGTATTCGTTAATTGTTCTATAAATTGTGTTATGTCTTGTATGTAGTGCTATACAATATTGTCAAATATTTAAGGCAATAAATATGTGAACTTGAACAAATAAATTAATCCGTATCACGCATAAGTAACATAAGGTACTTTTGATTTGAGATGTTACACTTCGAAATCTATGACAAACCGGTTTTCACAATTTACAGAATAATACAATGGTGTAAAGTCCATAATTGATATACTACACAATTTTTTTTATAGTTTATAAGGTATTTATTTTAATTTTATTTTATTATTTTTGTACTAGCAAAGCAAAGCATGTATAGTAAAGTATATTTTCAACAGATTTTGCTCATGTGAAATATATATATCAAGGAACTAACCAGGATACAATATACTGTCTTACTCAGGCATATACTGTAAACCACCTATTATCACTAACCAAATGTATTATTTCGCATTGATCAATTAACTTCGTCAAATCTGCTAAAGCATGTTTTCTGGATGCAATCAAAGGGCCTGCACCTACATAACTCTCATGAGCAACACACCCTGATATATCAGAAGTTGTCAGTATAGTAGTAAATAGACACGGTTGTGTGTATTGACTGTATTACTTCAGATACAATTTTCCGTGGATTCACAAACGCTTCGAATAAGGATTAACACAGTAGGTATTTGTACTGCATACATGTTTATTATCTACAACATTATTTACCACAGACATCTCAACTTGTCATATGTGAACATTAAATTGAAATGTACATTTACATATATTTGATATTTGAAACGGTTAATAAGCATGGTGTTTAAAAAGAATACATATAGTACACATACGAATCGTCAATAGATCAAGGATCACCATACATGCACATAATTAACGCAAACAACGTATCGTCTTTAAAAACCGAATATTAATAATAACGTTCTTAAAAGCATAATTCAGAAATAAAGAAATTAACAGTCATCAAATCAAAATCATATCTCATACAGAGCAACAATAGCAATGCAAAGTGTCGGCAAACCTCTCCATATTTGACTTTATTTGATACGTACAGACAAAAATGCAATGTAACATAAGCTCAACTGGAATTCATTGCAAAACTGGTTCTTTAGTTGCAAAATACATCAACGTAATGACAGTATGGGTATTGAATATAATTATACAACGTATAGGGCCAATAGTAAACAGAATTATTAAAATGTAACATAAACGCAATTCATGTAATATCGACACATTTAATGCAAATGTTAACAAACATCATTCACACACACAAACCATTGCACTGTTTCGGTAATAAATGGTGGCTAATAGGGTAAGAACAATGGAGTAAACATCATATAAAAATAACGCGTTTGAAACCCGACTAAATGCAGTAGTGAATAGCAATCTTTATAATGATTGTTGATGTGCAAGAACATGAAAAAAACGATGTGTTAAATATAGTAAATGAAATCATTGCTAAAGCTATTTCATGTATACTCAATAGTAAATACTAATAAAACTGCTTGTTAGAGATCAATCATTATTTGAGGCGTGTCGTGGGAAAACCGGGCTTAATGCATGTGCGTAAAGTGTCTTCCCGGATTAGCCCGTGCAGTCCGCACAGACTGACACAGGATGGCACTTTCCACCTACAGTGGATTTATGTTTAGAAAAGACTTCATTGAAACAGAAAATACAATAAAAGCGGAAAGTGCCGTCCCGGGTTAGCTTGTGCGGATTGCACAGGCTAATCTGGGACGATGATTTACTCACATGCATTGAATTAATGTGGTCTTTACTAAACGGAATATCAGATTAACTTGCATATATAACACATTTATGATTTATTATTGGTGTTGTGTGAATCAGCAGTTTAATAAATCATTTACTCCAGAATAAGACAACTATTATTGGGCAGTTCCAACCAGTTCTAAGAGCTTCATGTTGTTCATAATTATATGATTGATAAGGTGTCTATTTCATTCAAGCTGTAACCAAATGCAGTGTTTGTTAACGTAATGTTGTTATTTATTATGTAGGACACGTGTCATCCTATGCACTCGTTATAGCGGTACTTGATGATAAAGCGTCGCTCTTGATTGCGTATTTATTACATCGAAACAGCCTGGCGCTATAGTACTTTCTGAATTTCGGGTTAAGCAATCCGTAAACCATTGGATTTATGGCAGAATTGAGAAAGTACGAGCGCACACCAATCTCGTATCCCACTAGAGCACTTCCCTGTGCCGAATCCCTCAAGATCTGAAACGGGTCTATAATGACTAAAATAAGATAGGGTAAAAAGCTGATAATAAAAATGGATGTGATCGCTAGCATGATCATGGTGAATTTTATAGACTTGGTGTTCAAACCTTCTTCTTTGCACTGTCTACCATTTGTTTCCACTGCGTTATGTCCTAATGTGTCAGTACCTTTCATGGCTGTGTCGATTGTGTTAGATGTATCTAACTGCGATTTTTGACTTTTAATGTGCATTAGTTTTCTTTTCTGTCTATATATAGACTTTCCAACGAGCGAATACATCACGATAAGGGTTCCAGTACCAATGATGAATGTAATAAGGTAAACAAAATTGAAAAGCCAGACGTAGGTCTTATAACTAATTTCATGTGTGATTGTACAATCGTACCCTTTCACAATTCTACCATTTGACGCACTTAAATCAACTTCAACGGATGTAAAAAAGACTAACGCCGGCCAGGAATATATTAAAGCGAGCAGAAACGAAAGACCACACAGTAGCTTGCATTTCGTCAAGTCTAATTGCTTCTTCAATGGTCGGCATATTCGTCTAAAGCGGTCTACAGTTATCGATAGAAGTGTAAATGCACTGCCCATAGCGGCCACGTGGTTTACAAAACGCAGAAACTTGCAAAGATGGCCGTTATTAAACGTGTAATAGAGCGTCAGGTCCACAATTGCAATCGGCAAGGACACTGCACAGCTTACCAAGTCAAATAACGCAACGGTGCAAATAAACATGGCGTGGATTGAGCGCCTTGTTTGACGCCCATAGTAATAGCAGACGAGAACGTTGCCAAGGAGACCGAAGAACATCAACACGCTGAGATACACGATCACTGGGGTCATCAATGACGCTACTTCCGAATTTAACTTATCCAGTAAGTCAGAATCGCTGATGTTCTGTTCGGAAGTCATTTTTTTCTGGTTACTTTACTTGACTGAATATCCCTTGTTTATCTGAAATGTGTTTTTGGTTTACACATATATGATAGGTCAATGTTAAATATATAAAAACATTAAGAAGCTGCACATCGAAACAAAAATAATATTTAAATGATAACATTTTTATAGCCATAAATAATTTTGAAGTAGATGTCAAAAAGGTTAAAGAATTTAAAGCAATCAATCGTCCCACATATACTTTTCCCATATGATGTGTTATTAAAATTTGCTTACATAAGGTTGTTGCTCTAGCAAAATATACTCACTGTGTTATATGCTTACATTGTAAAACAAGGTAATAGTATTTTTTAATCTGTGAAACAAACACTGGGAATGTTCCGTTCTGCATAAAAACACATCCACACATTTCATGACAATAATTTGGCACTGTGTACATGGGTACCAAATAACTTTTAGATTTTCATTTACAAATGTTTAATTAATACAATACACAATTCGCACGTGTCAATGACGTTCTAATAGAAGCAGCAATATTTTGTGTATGAAAGTCCCTCATAAAAGAAATATTTTGCATAAAATATTTATGAAACGTTAGGCATACGCACCCAAGCACACAACTGTAATTTTCTCCAAACTTCGTACAGCATATCTTGGCTGATGGAAATTGACAAGTTACAATAGTCGTTTTTCGAAAACAATGCAAAATTAGACGTTGAAATTCGACTGTGTAGTTAAATTAATCGGCGAAAATACAACATCGAATAAATTTATCGTTATTGTTTTACACAAGTTTTAACAATAAATCTACGAACTACAATTTAAAATCTTAAATATTAAATGTTAAATATACTTCCGAATTTTAGTCCACATTCATGGAGAATCAAGAATTTGTCCCTTGTTATTGAAATCTTAGTCGCCATTTCAACCCGTCACTTTAAAATAACAATATATAATAAATTCGATTTTACCCGTATCTTAACTTGTAAACTGGCACGAACACGCAATTTGTTTACCTAGTGCCTGGCGGATTTACAGCATATTTAAACAAGAGACTTTATAAATTACATTCAAAGGTGTAGCCAAGCTGATTGTTATTGCCGTTATTCTGATCAGGTTGTCTGATCAGAAGTAACACTTTTGGAACGGTTTTCAATGGCATTTCATGTGATTGGAACGGGTTACCAACTTAAAAAATATATATTTGCGTTTGTTTCGCAATTATGTTGAAATGCGAAAACAAAATTAATTGTATCATTCAGAGAACGTTGAACGATACATACAACTCTCAGTTGCATATTTAAATGCAGTGTAGTGTCTTACTTTATTGAGAATTGTACGTTTATTATATAACGGCTTTGATATAAAATCACCGATATGCATTGTCCACATTGTAGCTACGATAATATGAATCTTGTCCCGGATAATAAGTTATTATTTTCCGCATTTAAAAATAAATTTAAAAATACGTATTTTTTAATATTGTTTTGTTACGACTTAAGCTTTGTCACGGTCTGTAATCACTGGCGCCACCTCTTTTTGGAGATGCATTGGAAAAAGAGCCAATTATACTTCCGAGGTGGCGCTAATGACAGGAAGTAATAGGAAAAAGAAATCAGTGATTGAAGGTGAGAAACAATTTTACCTTCCATCAATGTAGAGAAATATGAAGTCACAACTCATTTCAAAACGGGAGGACTTTTATTAGTCGTGACATGGTGGAAATCGAACCAGCTAATTAATGAATTTGAACGTGTTGAGATATAATTTACACACAATTAGAGCATTAATGGCATAAAATGATTCCTTTTGAAATGTATTATGTGCTGCGTTATCAAAAATGTTGGTTTGAGGTCGATTACACATATTATTTTGTATTTTTACGTAAGAGGTGGAGCCAAAGCAATGTAGGTGGCGCCCAGAACAGGAGGTGGAGCCAATGCATATTGTACAGTTAGAAGAATTGCCATATTTTGATGAACGTTTCATTCTACGTTTTGTGACTATAAGCATGATAATCATATTGACCACTTAAATTGTCACAACTATCACTTAAGCAGTATCTTTTGTAGTACTTGTATACAGTTAATCAAATTCTGTCTGTCTGTAAAATTCAAGTAAGGTGTACGACTCTTTAAGGATTTATAAATGAATAGAAATCGAACTCCGTTGAACCTTATAAACACCATTCCTAGTATTGTTTTTATTATTTGTAGCAAGAGTAAATTAAAATGACAAATTATAGAAAGGTTTCCACTGTAGCAGTTAGGACACTACTTTCTGATTTGTATATTTTCCTAGCTCGTCGTCGACGGGTACCATAGCGCATACTTAATCTAAAATACGGGTGTTTTTAACTGGTAAATAATGTACATCGTTGTGTTAGAACAAATATAATGACACATAAAAACAATAACAAACTAATAATACTATGCTCATTTGGTTTGATATCGATTTGCCTGACATCGTGGTATACAGTAATCAACACGCCAATCCGCCTGTCTGTTTATTAGCTTCCGCCCGTCCCGATATTGCTATGGAGACATTTGTAGCTCATATTAAAAAATTGTGTCACAACTGCTTTCTGCGTTATACCGAATATATTACATATATATAGCTTTTTAGAAGAAAGTAAATGGTAACAACCCGTTGGATTATCTTGTATATTGTGTCCGTATTGCATATTCATTTCTTCTTTACAAATGGGAGTATTTTATGGATAAAAAAGAAGGTATACGTGCTTGAATCAAGAAAAAGATTATATCATGCATTGGCTCCACCTCCTGTCCTGAGCTCCACCTCCATTGCTTTGGCTCCACCTCTTACCTGAACATACAAAATAATATGTTTAATCGACCACACACATTTTTGATAACAGCACATACTACATTTCGAAAGGCATTATTTTATGCCATTACTCCTCTAATTGTGTGTACATTATGTCTTAACACGTTCAAACTCATAAATTAGCTAGTTCAATTTCCAAATTGTCACGACTTATACAAGTCCTCACGTTAAAAACAGTGTCTAAAATTGTCATAAACCATATTAAACCAACTCACCTTTTATCACTGTTTACTTTTTCCTACTACTTCCTGTCATTAGCGCCACCTCGGAAGTATAATTTGCTCTTTTTCCAATGCATCTCCAAAAAGAGGTGGCGCCCGTGATTACAGACCGTGTTTGTTAAGTTTCTATTTATAAGCTGATAATTTGTTGTTTGTCATGACGCGTGCGTGAAAAATCTGTTGCAAATTTTCTTCCGCGATGTTTTGTTTATGAGGCTAAAATGTCACAAAACGCATGTCATTAGTTTAAACCTATTTATTTTAGCTCGATTGCATCGAAAGCCGAAGGCTTATAGAGACACTCTCGAGTCCGTTTCCTGGGTAGAACCAGTACTTGGTGTCTTTGGGGGATATCTTGAGAACGCTCCCAGTAAGGTTCGAACCCGGGACCTCCCGATCGCTAGGCGGACAGCATATCCACTACGCCACCGCGAAAAAACGCATGTCATTGACTTCCTTATAGCGGCGTTGATCTTTTTTAATTTCATTTTTTTGCCAGTTTGATTGCAAATGATGTTGGCATATCCATAAAGTTGTAAACATAAAGTGTACACAAATTAAATAGTTGGACTGGGTGCGCTTTCGACCAAAGCAGATATAGTCGATCGGAATTTAGTTAATAATGAGGGAATAAACCATGTACTGAAAATAGGGGAAATCGTGATTTTCTGTTTAAAAAGACACACTGCAATCGTCTGTATGTATAAATCGTCTGATTTCCCAGTATCGATTTGTCCATGTTTATAACCATTTGACCGCCTGTAGTACAGTGTACTCGTAACTAAAGATTTGACGGTTCTTTGTATACTATAGCAACAATGTTTTAGTTTGTAGAACAGATAACAAATGCACATATATAATAAAATAAATGTGTTTCGACATTTAACACACAACTTAGTAATTAGCAGGTGCTGGGATTTAGTTGATACACTTTGTTTTCCGTGTAATACATCAATTACGAATATTTTTATCTAACGCATGTATAAGATAAACTAAGATAAACCATTGTGCATTTCCATTGGTTGGACTCATCACCTACTTACAATCTTCATTAATTGCAAGTACTCTTTCGTATGACGTCATCAACATTTCTGTAGTTGACAGTTTGGTTAATTTTTTTTATCGATGTTATTCGGAACAATTTTTGAAGCACATCGATGACACTCCTGACGTGTAATTTGGCTGTCAAAGTATTTGGTTAAGAAACTGTAACGAAGTGAGTAAACTTGCAATTTTACACTGTTTGAGTATGTGCTAAAAAAGATCTGACACTCGTTGCTGTTTTATACAAAATTTTATTAAACTCGTCTAGGAACGTTTCTAGTAAGCTCGCCAAATCGACAACTCGTGCCAGATCCTATATACGAATATGTAGTAATATTGATTATATTTATTAAATGGGCGATCCTATATACCGGATTAACGTTGGTAATAAAAAAATATCTGACTCCAAGTAGAAATTGCATTTCAATGTTCAACCGATTATGTTTAATGCATCAGTAACTTATTATTGTATACGTTTAATCACAAACAGGGGTACACTTTTCAACAACAATTGTAATTTCCAGTCATATATGATTAAATGATAATTGTGACATATCTGTATAAAGCCCCCCAACAAAATCTGCTTGTGCAATATAGTACAATGCCATGCTAACTGGTTGCCGGAGTGTTGTCAACAGCGATGCACTTTTCTCACCATATCACTTAATTAACCGCTGAAAAGTGTGCAAACGCAGACGTATTACCTCTAGCATGACCTTAATTTAAAACTCATCTGTTTCGATGGCGTCCACTTTATATTATCGTTCGTGTTCCTGTTCGTTGTATGAACGTAATTTATACATATCCAGTGAATATATTATAAATAGGAATATAGATACTGATGAGGTGACCTTATGATATTTCATTAAAAAAAATATTAACGTGAGAAATTGTGCTGCTGATGCCACCATGTATTGCAAATCTTCAGTGACGAAACAGTCTCATATACGATTATTGTATTACTATCGTTCATAACGAGTAATGATTCGATAAACATAACGCATTTGTCTGTTTTGTCGCAGTTATCATATATTGATTGAAGATGCTTGAAAGCCTGTTTTTAATTCTTTGAAATCACTAATTACATTTAGTTTCAATAATATAAAAGACGAAACATGTTAACATTTTCTATAAATCGTCCATCTGCCAGTTAGTCATGCAATGTTTAAAGTTCGTTGTTTCTGTGTTTAGTTTGATACTTTAATATTATTGTTTTCCAAATGTGTAATCGAAATCTATGGAATATAAACGGCTTGGTGATATTGTTATGGACATGGAAATAAATACTGCTATCTTAAAAGAAACTGTATTAGTGCCCCCTTGGCAACTGAAGCAACTGAAGCATAAAGACATCGATAATACGAGACTAACATACTATTTAATTTTCGTTTTACAGGTACCCAATTATTGCTCCAATAAACACAATGTGAACAAGAGCGATGTATCTTCGCGATATCCAATCCAATTATGGAAGGTCAATAGCGCATAATGTTAGGTTTTTTCATACTGCTTAAGTGTTTTGGTTAAGTGTTTTTGTCAGAGCCCATTTCTCAAAAACTATCAAAGGTATCCATTTAAAACTTTCAATACTCGTTCAATATCAAAAAGGTAATTCATTACAACAAGACAGGTAACCATGTAATTTGTATTTCCAGAGTTATTTACATTGTTTGGATTTGCTACTTAGAATATTTTGACATTATTTTTGTTTCAATTATAAAAAATTTAACTATCAAAGACATTAAATTGAAACACAAGATACTTATTTTTGTTATTTTTGTTTTGTTTGTTCAAGGAACTATTATTTCGCATTTATCATTTTACTTCCGCCAAATCTGCTAAAACATGTTTTCTCGAGTAATCATAGAGCCTGCACTTACAACTACTCTAATGAGCAACACACCCTGATATATCAGTAGCTGTCAGTATGATAGGAAAGTAAATGGACATGTCTGTGTGTATTGACAGTATTACCTTAGATACAATTTTGCGTGTACTCATTCAATAAACGCTTCGAATAAGAATTAACTCAATAGGTATTTGTATTGCATACATGTTTATTATCTACAACATTATTTTCCACATACATCTCAGCATGTAATATGTGAACATTAAATAAAAATGTTAATTTACATATATTTGATATTTAAAGCAGTTAATAAACATGGTATTTAGAAGGTATACATATAGTGCACATAAGCATCGTCAAAAGATAAAAGATCACACAAATGCACATAATAAACGCAAAAACGTATCGTCTAAATAAAACCATTGTTCATAATAACTTACTTAAAAGCATAATTCAGAATTAACAGTCAATAAATCAAAATCATATCTCATATAAAACAATAATAAAGTCTTACAAACGGAAATTAATAATGTCATACTTAAAAGCATAAAGCAGAAATACAGAAATTAACATAGTCTTCAAATCAAAATCATATCTCATACAGAGCAACAATAGTAATGCAAAGTGTCGGCAATCCTTTCCATATGTGACTTTACTTGATACGTTCAGACAAAATGCAATGTAAAATAAGTTCAACTGGAATTCATTGCACAACTGGTTCTTTAGTTGAAATTTACATCCACCTAATGACAGTATGGGTATTAAATATATACAACATATAAGGTCAATAGTAAACAGAATTATTAACGCAATTCATGTAATATCGACACATTCAATGCAAATGTTAACAAACAATATTCACACACACAAACCATTGCACTGTTTCGGTAACACACAATATTCACACACACAAACCATTGCACTGTTTCGGTAACTCACAGTATTCACACACACAAACCATTGCACTGTTTCGGTAACAAAAGGTGGCCACACACACAAACCATTGCACTGTTTCGGTAACAAAAGGTGGCTAATAAGGTAAGAACGATGTTGTGAACCCGACTAAATGCAGTAGAGATTTTATAATGATTGTTGATGTGCAAGAACATGAATATAAACGATGTGTTAAATACAGTAAATGAAATCGTTGCTAAAGCTATTCCATGTATAGTCAATAGTGAATACTAATAAAACTGCTTGTTAGAAATCAATCATTTTTGAGGCGTGTCGTGGGAAAACCGGGATTAATGCATGTGCGTAAAGTGTCTTCCCGGATTAGCCCGTGCAGTCCGCACATGCTGTGGAGTCCGCATAGGCTGATCCAAGACGGCACTTTCCGCCTGCAGTGGATTTATGTTTAGAAGAGACTTCCTTGAAACAGAAACTACAATAAAAACGAAACAGGAATATACAATAAATGCGGAAAGTGCCGTCCCGGGTAAGCCTGTGCGGACTGCACAGGCTAATCCTGGACGACGATTTAAGCACGTGCATTAAGCCCGGTTTTCCCACGACAAAACTCATTTGTATTTTGTTGCCATGTTCCAGCTATAGACAATGTCGAAATCTATTCTTGCCATGTGACTTTTTTCAGCATTTACTTGAACCATTTATTGGCTGTAACTAATGCCTGCGTTTGCATCTTTGCTAATTGGAGCAATTTATAAAATTAATGTGATCTTTACTAAACGGAATATCAGATTAACTAGCATATATAAAACATCTATGATTTATTATTGGTGTTGTGTATATATGCAGTTAATAAATCATTTACTCCAAAATTAGACAGCTATTATTGGGCAGTTTCAACCAGTTCTAAGAGCTACATGTTGTTCATAATGTGATCGTTAAGGTGTTTATTTCATTCACGCTGTAACCAAATGCAGTGTGTGTTGACGTAATGTTGTTATTTTCTCTGCGAAAGAGGCAGTGTATATTACCGTAATGCTGAATTCACAGGCAGTATACATTGATTTAACGCTGTATTCAAATGAAATGTCTATTAACTGAATGCTCTATTGAAAGTCAGTGTTGATTAGCATTTTGCGGTTTTCGAAGGCATTATCTATTATGTAGGACACATGTCATCCTATGCACTCGTTATTGCGGTACTTGATGATAAAGCCTCGCTCGTGATTGCGTATGTATAGCATCGAAACAGCCTGGCGCTATAATACTCTCTGAATTTCGGGTTAAGCAATCCGTAAACCATTGGATTTATGGCAGAATTGAGAAAGTACGAGCGGACGCCAATCTCGTATCCCACTAGAGCACTTCCTTGTGCCGAATCCCTCAAGTCCTCAAACGTGTCTACTATGACTAAAATGAGATAGGGTAAAAAGCTGATAATAAAAACTAATGTGATCACTAGCATTATTATGGTGTATTTTATAGATTTGTTGTTCAAATCTGCTTTTTTACGCTGTCTTTCATTTGTTTCCACTGCGTTATGTCCTTGTGTGTCAGTACCTTTCATACGAAGTTGAATATTGTTGGACTTTCTTTCACTAGTCTCTCGACAATGATCGTACTTTTCAACACCACTGTCTTCGCCGTATGTTTTAGTTGTATCTAAATCTATGTGTTTTGAACCACGTAACTGCGATTTTGGTGTGTTAATGTGCAATAGTTTTCTTTTCTGTCGATATATGGACTTTCCAACGAGTGAATACATCACAATAAGGGTTCCAGTACCAATGATGAAGGTAATAAGGTAAACACAATTGAAAACCCAGATGGAGGTCTTATATCTATGTTCATTTGTAATTGTACAATCGTACCCATTTACACTTCTACCATTTAAAGCACTCAACTTAACTTCAACAGATGTATAAAAGATTAACGCCGGCCAGGAAAATATCAACGCGAGCAGAAAGGAAATACCACACAGTAGCTTGCATTTCGCCAAGTTCAATTGTTTCTTCAATGGTCGGCATATTCGTCTAAAGCGATCTACAGATATCGATAGAAGTGTAAATGCACTGCCCATAGCGGCCACGTGGTTTACAAAGCGCAGAAACTTGCAAAGTTGACCGTTTGTAAACGTGTAATAGAACGTCATGTCCACAATTTCAATCGGCATGGACACAGCAGAGCTTACCAAGTCGAATAACGCAACGGTGCAAATAAACACGGCGTGGCTGGAGCGCCTTGTTTGACACCCATAGTAATAGCAGACGAGAACGTTGCCAAGGAGGCCGACGAACATCAGCACGCTGAGATACACGATCACTGGGGTCATCAAAGCCGCTTTTTCCGAATTTAACTTTTCGAGTAATTCAAAATCGCTGATGTTTTTTTCGGTAGTCATTTTTTCCGCTTAATTTAACCGACTGAAAATTCGAAGTTTACCTGAAATGGACATAGTGTTTTTGGCTTACACGTTTATTGTAGTCCAATTGCAAGACATATCAACATTGAAAGTATTGCACACAAACAAAATAATGTAAAAATAAGAAAATTTGTATAGGCATAAATAATTTATAATCCACACATTTCATGACAATGAATTGGCACTGTAATAATATGTACAATTGATGCATGTAATTGCATTCGTATATGATGTACGTTTGATGATTTTTTTGTCAACCTGTGTATCTATGTTAACTTCAAATCGAGGCTTGAAAACCAGAAGGTACCAACTGCCAATGAAATCAACAGTAGCTGGTACCGTCTGGTTGTCCACCATCGAGATGAAATGAAGCACCAGATTATTCTCTAACGTGCGATGGGTACAATATATATATTTTTATATTTTCTTTATATTTCAACACTAGTTGAATAAATACGACGTTTTACGAGAAACATCAATTTTCTGTGTATATAAAATCCACATAAAAGAAATATTGTGCCATATATTATTTATCAAACGTTAGGCATACGCGCCCACGCACACAACTGTAATTTTCTCCAAACTTCGTACAGCATATCTTGGCTGATGGAAATTTACAAGTTACAATAGTCGCTTTTGGAAAACAATGCAAAATTAGACGTTGAAGAGCTACTGAATAGTTTAATAAAAGATTATCGTTAATGTTTTACACAACTTTTAACAAAAAATCTACAAATATGCTTCAGTGTTTTAGTCCACATTCCTGGAGAATAAAGAATTCACAACATTTTGCTTACTTTGAATGTTAATAGAAATATATATGTCCCTGGTTATTGAAATCCATGCAACCCGACTAAATTAAAATAACAATATAATAAATTCGATTTTACTCGTATCTTAACTGCTTGTAAATGGCACAAAAGCGCAATTTGTTTACTTATAGCATGGTGGATTTACAGCATACTTGAACAAGAGACTGTATAAATTACATTCAAAGGTGTAGGCAAGCTGATTGTCATTGCTTTTATTCTGATCAGGATGTCTGATCAGGATGTCTGATCAGAAGTAACACTTTGGGAACGGTTTTCAATGCCATGGCATGCGACTGGAACGCATTACCAACTTAATAAAAATATTTTTGCGTTTGTTTCCCAATAAATATGTTTAAATTCGAGAACAAATTTAATTGTAGCATGCAGAGATCCTTGAACAATAAGCCAGTTGCGTATTGGACTGCAGTGTATTGTCTTACTTTATTGTGAATTTTTGTTTACTGTTTAACAGCTTTGACAAAAAATCGCCGATAGTCATTGTCCACATTGTAGCTACGCTAATAAAAAAAACAATCTTCTCTTAGATAAAAAGTTGTCCGCGTTTGAAAATAAATTCAATTTTAAAATAAGTTAATATTTTAATTAGTTTTGTTTAATTTCCGTCTATAAGCAGATGATGTGCTGTTTGTAAATAATGGGTGCGTAAGTCTGTTTCAAATTTTCTTCCGCGGTGTTTTGTTTATGATGCTAACATGTCAAAGAACACTTATCATTAACTTCCTTGTAGCGGTGTAGATCTTCTTTTAGCTAATTACACCCTTTGTACGTCGGGAAACCAATTTGCAGATAAATCAAATTTCAGAGAAAACATGTCGTCCGCAATTGACAGGTAGGTACTTTTTTCTGCGATGTTAGTCAGTATATATACATAATTATTGTACACATGTATAAAGTAATGTCAAACATCATTATGTATCAAGTGTGTTGCAATAAATCCATGTTTTTCTAAGAAGAAATACATAACTTGTATAGGGCAAATACAAAATTTTGAACAATGCGACATATTTATTTAATTTTCGGCATCTGAATTGACAAATTAGTGAACTAAACCGTTACAGATTAATGGTATAATCTATCTAGAAAACCATTCAAATGTTTATTCGTTGATATCGTAGTGGTTTGTGAGTGAATATCAATTATTTCTTGAAACGGTATGTTCATTTATGGATAAAGCCGAACAGTTTGAAGAAACTTAAAATGGATAAAGCTTAAATTGCGCGATAAAATGAGTATGTTTTGCAAAGGAAGGTTCGTTTTGTGGTATTTTTGAAAAACTATTGTTAACAGATGAACTTGTATGTCGGACGTCGATGATGAAGGCAGGTCATTATGATGTGCCCATCAATGTATATAATAATGTATGCAAAAACACAAACATGTATATACCGGTATTCATTGTCGCCGGTAATCAAGTGTAAAGAAAACCCAAATTAGAATATATTGCACATTAGAATTTACTCATTGGACGACGAAATATAGCCACAATTTCACACAATATTTTGTAATTGTTATTACAGTACACGCACAGGTATTTTGATCTGTCTTGGTGTGCTTCAGTTGTATTTAAAATTGAATCTTAACACTAGAGCTCCGCTGGCGACACAAAGCAATATTTTTATGTTTGATTTTAATTAAGATAATGTCATTTTCAACACTATGTTGCTTATGTTGTTCATTTATATTTTGTTGCATTATATCTTGAAATATTTTTGCTAGAAAGCCTTATTTTCCAGAAGTTGCATTTAAAATAAGTTCTCTAAATTTTAATATTTCTTCGTCTTGGTTTATATGGTTATGGGTAACTATTTGTAATAAGGATTGGAATGATTCTTGACAGTAGTAATACTTGTAGTTTTCCATTTTCTTTACTTTTGTTACATGAAAAGAAAATCATACATTTTAATATATGTTATGAGAACCTTAACAACGTTTACTTTAATACAATTGTTGCACAACGCGTAAGAGAGCTTTTGCGGTTAACAATGTTAAAATCTTGTTCAAAAAGGTTTAAATGCATACATTTACAACAATTACATAAATAACTCTTTTGCAAGTTTTGATATTATCCGTTCAGTTAAAAAAAGTTTGGACTTCATCATCTAAAAGTTAGGGCAATTATCCATTTTACATTATATTGTCCCACAAAAATAACAATATAACGCGTTTTTGGTACATTTAAATAACACATAATGCAGATATACTAAGTAGGATGGCTGATACGTGAGGTTGTACATTAATAATTGCAAAACATATATATTATCTGTACTTTTTTTACATAAAATATTGCCAGGTGTACTGATTGTTCTACATTCTCAACCAGATTCATACTAATTTGGCCAAATAATTGCCATTAGAAGTCGTTTGTAACAGCGCATTATATGTACACAATATCATTGTATTTTTTGTGATATTTTAAATGTTGAAAATAACCTTAAAGATATAAGTTTTTGTGGATAAATAATGGAAAAAAAAAATTTGTCCGACATTTTTATCTCTGAAATCTGATTTAGCTTCTGCGATTTGGATTACCGACGTACAGGGGATGAATTTTGTTTCACGTGTTTGTTTGCAAATGATCTTGGCTCATCAATAAAATTGTGAACATCAAGTGTGGGTTACTCGTGATGTTGTACACGAATTAAATAATTGGATTGGGTGTACTTTTTACCGTCTGTATTTTTAAATTTTGTGATTTTCTTCATCGATTTGTCCATGTTTATAACGATTCCTGCTTGCATTCCGACCGGCTGTAGTACTGTGAACTCGTCACTAAAGACTTGACGGTTTTGTGTGCACTATAGCAACACTGTTTGAGTTTGTATAACAAGTGTACATATATTAATACAATAAATGTGTTGTGATATTTAACACACAACTTAGTAACTAGCATGTGTTGGGATTTAGTTTATCACATGCTTCACGTTGTTTTACGTGTAATGCACCAATAACGAATATTTTTACCTTACGCACATGTAAGATAAACTATCGTGCATTTCCATTGATTAGACACATCACTTCCTCAGGAATTGCAAGTACTCTTTCGTAAGACGTCATAAAAATTTCTGTAGTTGACAGTTTGGTTATTTTTGTCGATGTTATGTGGAACTATTTTTAAAGCGCAACGATGACATTCCTGACGTGTAATTTGGCTGTCAAAATATTTGGTTTAGAAACTGTAACGAACTGAGTAAACTTCCATTTGTACGCTGTACCGAACTGAGTAAACTTCCATTTGTACGCTGTTTGAGCATTCGATAAAATAGATCAGACAGTCCTTTCCATTTTATACAAATTTTATTAAACCCGTCCAGGAACTTTGCTAGTAAGCTCGTCAAAATGACAACTCGCGCAAGATCCTATAAATGTAGTTATATTGGTTATATTTATGAAATTAGAGATCCATATACCGGTCTAGCGTTGTTAATAAAAAAAGTCTGACTCCAAGTAGAAATTGCATTTCAATGTTCAACCGGTTATGTTTAATGCATCAGTAACTTATTATTGTATACGTTTAATCACAAATAGTGGAACACTTTTCAACAACAATCGTAATTTCCAGTCATATATGATTAACTGATAATTGTAACATATTTTCATGAAGCCCCCATCTAAATCTGCTCGTGCAATATAGTACAACGCCAATGCTAACTGGTTGCCGGAGTGTTGTCAACAGTGATGCACTTTTCTCACCATATCACTTAATTAACCGCTGAAAAGTGTGCAAACGCAGACGTATTACCTCTAGCATGACCTTAATTTAAAACTCATCTGTTTCGATGGCGTCCACTTTATATTATCGTTCGCGTTCCTGTTCGTTGTATGAACGTAATTTATACATATCCAGTGAATATATTATATATAGGAATATAGATAATGATTAGGTGTCCTTATGATATTTCATTAAAAAAAATATTAACGTGATAAATTGTGCTGCTGATGCCACCATGTATTGCAAATCTTCAGTGACGTAACAGTCTCATATACGATTATTGTATAACTATCGTTCATAACGAGTAATGATTTGATGAATATAACGCATATGTCTGTTTTGTCGCAGTTATCATATATCGATTGAGGATGCTTGAAAGCCTGTTTTTAATTCGTTGAATCACTAATTACATTTAGTTTCAATAATGTAAAAGACGAAAAATTTTGACATTTTCTATAAGTTGCCCATCTGCCATTTAGTCATGCAATATTTTAAGTTTGTTGTTTCTGTGTTTAGTTTGATACTTTAATAGTATTGTTTTCCAAATGTGTAATCGAAATCTATGGAATGCAAACGTCTTGGTGATATTGTTATGCAAATGAAAAAAATACTGCTATCTTAAAAGAAACATTATTAGTGCCCACTTGGCAACTGAAGCATAAAGACATCGATAGAACGAGACTAACATACAATTTAATTTTCGTTTTACAGGTACCCAATTATTGGTCCAATAAACACAATGTGAACAAGAGCGATGTATCTTCGCGATATCCAATCCAATTATGGAAGGTCAATAGTGCATCATGTTAGGTTTTTACATACTGCTTAAGTTTTTTGGTTCAGTGTTTTTGTCGGAGTCCATTTCTCAAAAACTGTATCCATTTGAAACTTTCAATACTCGTTCAATATCAAAAGGGTAATTCATTACAACAAGGCAGGTAACCCTGTGATTTGTATTTGCATAGTTATTTGCGTTGTTTGGATTTACAACTTAGAATATTTTGACATTATTTTTGTTTGAATTAAAAAAAAAATCAATAACTATTCAAGACATTAAATTGAAACTCAAGATGCTTGTTTTTGGTGCTGACCCCATTATGCAGACATGTAACTCTTTCAAGGGTAATGTTGAAGTGATTACCCTTTTTTCAACTTACAATTTTCGCTTTAGGTCAAATTTCTCAATACGTGTATGAGATATTGACTTGAAACGCAAAGTACATGATCACAGTGTCGAAGACAAGATAAGGTAAATATATCAAAGATTTTAATAGATTTATTGCCCTTTTTTCAACTTAGAAATTAAGCTTTAGGTCACATTTCTCAATATCTATAAAATGTTTTGAATTAAAATTCAACACACTTCATCACAATGATGAACACATTCCATTAACAAAAGGCCAGAATATTATCAAATACGAAAAAGTCTAGCGCCCAGCACACGTAGGCGGTGCTCTTGTATTAAATATTATCGTCCAATTGTACCTTATATACTATATTTAAATTGTTTATATACAGCGAATAAGATAAGGATTACCCAATTGTATATCAATATAATAAAATACATTTTACTTAAAACAGTGGATCTAAATATTAAGAAATATATTTAAAGTATATCCGTGTCGTAATCACATGTTGCTGCTTGATTTGTAACTGGTAATTGTTCTATACATTGTGTATTGTGTTGTATGCACTGCTATAAAATAGTATCAAATGTTTTATGTAATAAACATGTGAACTTGAAAAAAAACAGTATCACGAATGAGTAAAATGAAGTACTTTTGATAGGAAATGTTACCCTTAGAAATCTATGACAAGCTAGTTTTCATCATTTTCACACTAATATGATAGAGTGTAGAGTTTTCGCATGATTGATTTAGTGTACAGTGTTTTACAGTTTATCAGGAATTTATTTTTATTGTATTAGCTTTGTACTTGCTAAGCAAAGCATGTTTAGTTTAGTATTTTAGTACATTTTCAACAGCTTTTGCTGATTTGAAAGATAGATCACCTAGGAACTAACAACATGATAAATTATACGGTGGTACACATGCATATGCAACTATGACGTACCCTTTGTGTCAAAAGTACATAAACGCCTGCTAACTAAATATAGATGTAACTGTTGTTATAAAATTGTAACCGCAGTTACAATTTTATGACTGCAGTTTTATAAATTTGTAACGGCAGTTACATTTACAAATATAACCGCAGTAATAATTTATACCAACAGTCATAACAGATGGCAATCGTCATAAATTTATAACCGCGGTTACATTTTTCTGACTAAATGCTAAAGTTAAGCTTTAAGTCTGTTTGGCGAATTATATAATGCCTTTTTGTCAAAATTGCATTTATTTATTGAAATATGATTTTTAAACTATAAAAACAATTTAAAGATACATATTTTATAAATAACTAAATCAGAAAAAAAGTGTAACTGCAGTTATAATTTTATGACAACTGCCATATTTTTTACTTGAGGTATAAATTGTAACAACAGTTATATCTGTAAATGTAACTGCCGATACAAATTTATGACTCCAGTCATAAATTTGTAACTGCGGTTACAATTTTATAACAACAGTTACATCTATATTAAGCTGCCGTGCATATATGTACTTTTGACCCAAAGGGTACGCCATACAACTAGAGCTATCAGGAAAGGTGATTCAAACCCCACACATACCGCTTTGACACAGATGAAGAGGTTTGCAGTTGTATTGCATGGACACAGAACAATTTCTTGTCTGACAAGAAGACCTACATAAGAGGAAAGATGGGCTTGAAATGCTAAAAGAAGAGAACAATATATGCCCCTGACAACTATTTTGGCCTTTGACCTTCAAGAATGACATTGAACTTTCAGCTACATACCTGGTCTTTGTGTTTGTCTCAAAATGACACAATTTCTCCAGACAAGTTATTTTAAAACCATTCTAATATTTGACCTTGATTTGTGACCTTGGACTCACAAACCTTGTTCTTGCTTGGGATACATCCTCTGATGATGGTAAGCACTTTGTTCCAAATTAATGCAGGATCCCTCTGTAGGTACAATACAACCTGAATCACAAATAATATTCGTATATGTAACCTTTTTTCCTCTGCATTTATCATTTAACTTCAATCAAATCTGCTAAAGACATGTTATCGGGATGTAATCAAAGAATCTGTACTTACTTAATTCGCATGTGCAACACATCCTGATCAGCTACGTCACACGTTGTCGGTAAAGTAATAAAGTAAATTGGTATCGGACTCTACTCGGTAGTATATATTGACTTCATTACTACTGATAAAATATTATTTATTACGTGGATACGATTCGTAAGAAATAACACAATAAGAAATTGTATTGCATACGTTTCGTTTTTATCCACACAAATATTTGCTACACACGTCTACACATGAAACATGAGAACATGTTTGAACAAGTATTTCAAAGTTTAAGTATTTAATAAGCATGATGATTACAAAGTATACATATTGTGTACATAAGCACTTCCAATAGAAATTCAGCATACATGTATATAATTAAAGTGTGAAGTTTATATGGAGTGTTGCTTGAGAACGATGTCATTTTGATGAGTCGATAATATTTTCGTTTTTAAGGTTTACTGATTAGTTTCCCTTATTCCAGAAACTACTTAATGTCGGTCTCGTCGTTTTGCCATGTAGAAAACAACAGTAAATGAAATCGCTGCCAAAGCTATGCTATGCATATAAAATATCAAGCTGGCTGCTTGTTGGAAAACAGTCATAATCTATATTGTGCTACACTGTTCAGGCTCTAAGCATGTCGCTATCTTTCCTAGCAACATGACTTTCTTCAGTCTTGACTTAAACCATTTATTGACTGAAACTAATATCAGTGTTTGCATCTTTGTTAAACAGAGGAGTTGATGTGGTCTTTACTAATCGGAACATCAGATTAACTTGCTCATATAACACATTAATTAATTATTGTTGATGATGTATATATCAGCAGTTTAATTACTCATTTCCTCCAAATAATACTGCTATTTATGTCCAGTTCCAACCTCTGCATACCCTTCATAATTATCTGATTTATAATTTGTCTATTTCCTTCAAGCTGTAATCAAATGCAGTTTTTGTTGACGTTCTGTTTTTTTTCTTCAAAAGGCAGTGTCTGTTACTATAATGCTGGAATCAAGGGTAGTATGTATTAGTTTAATGCTGTATTGAAAGGTAGTGCGTTATTCAAAGTCAGTGTTTATTAAAATTTTGCGGTATTCGAAGGCAGTATCTGTTATGTAGGTCACGTGTCATCCTATGCACTGGTTATAGCGGTAGATCTACTTGAAGACAGCCTGGCGCTATAGAACTTTGTGAATTTCGGGTTAAGCAATCCGTAAACCATTGGATTTATGGCAGAATTGAGGAAGTACGAGCGCGCTCCAATCTCGTATCCAACTAGAGCACTTCCATGTGCCGTATCCCTCAAGACCTGAAACGGGTCTATTATGACTTAAATGAGATAGGGTAAAAAGCTTATTATGAAAATGGATGTGATCGCTAGCATGGTTATGATGTATTTTATAGTCTTGGTGTCCAAACCTTCTTCTTTACGCTGTTTACCATTTGTTTCCACTGCGATATGTCGTAGTGTGTCAGTACCTTTCATACGAATTTGAATATTGTTGGACTTGCTTTCACTAGTCTCTGGACAATGATCGTCCCTCTCAACACCAGACTTCGCGAAAGGCCAAAAAATCTGTCAGACATCCGGTCTGACAAGACAGAAAATTGTGTCAGACCAAATTGGTTTTTGTCAGACCGAAAAGAAAAAATAAAAAAATAATTTCTCATAAATAATGTCTTCCATTTAATATTGTTAACAAATATTAATAGCTGTGTATGCTATTAAGTCATTTGTTATTAAAATGACATAATCTAGCAATAAAACATTTGCCTACACTATGATATTTTTTTGGTCTGACAAAAACAAATTGGTCTGATAGATATTACTCTCAATTCCTATTTTAAAGATAAATTAATCTAAAAACGGGAAAATAAAAATGTGACAAATAAAATTTAACTTTAACCATTCTCTATTCGTATTCCAATTTTCATTAAATCTTCTAGTTTTTCTGTTCTTTTCATACTCTTTAGTTTTTTCTTTTCGTTCTTCATCGCTTAGTTTCTGTTTTTTTCCTGGCTTAGCGCCTTCGAAGTATCGAAGCGACGCCATACTTGAAACAAAATTTAGAGACAAAAGTATCGAATAATACGATTGGTTTGTTTGCAAGCACCTGCCCAATCAAATACGACGTTACATTTAGCGATTCGTTCGAAACGACAACTCTGCAAATTTCTGGTATGGGTTAAAGAATCAAATCGGACGTTATGAGACAGAAATTTTTACCGGACATCTGGACCGACGGTATGGCAAAAAGTGTCGGACCGACGTGAAAAATGTCGGACATGTCCGACGGTCCGACGCATTTGGCGAAGTCTGCTCAACACGACTGTTTTCGACGTCTGTTTTAGTTGTATCGAAATCTGTGCGTTTTGGACGACGTAACTGCGATTTTAGTCTATTAATGTGCATTAGTTTCTGTCGATATATAGATTTTCCAACGAGTGAATACATCACGATAAGGATTCCACTACCAATGATGAAGGCAATAAGGTAAACAAAATTGAAAACCAAAATAAACGTCTTGTAACTAATTTCATTTATAATTGTACAAGCGTACCCTTTCACAATTGTACCATTTGACGTTCTTAAATCAAGTTCAACAG
Source organism: Congeria kusceri (assembly GCA_027627225.1). Classification (NCBI taxonomy): domain Eukaryota; kingdom Metazoa; phylum Mollusca; class Bivalvia; order Myida; family Dreissenidae; genus Congeria; species Congeria kusceri. The sequence goes on along the minus strand of CM051039.1, from coordinate 23,447,589 downwards.
ATGTATAAAAGTATATCGCCGGCCAGGAAAATATTAACGCGAGCAGAACAGAAATACCACACAATAAATTGCATTTTGTCAAGTCTAATTGCTTTTTCAAAGGACGGCATACCCGTCGAAAGCGGTCTACAGATATCGATAGAAGCGTAAATGCACTACCTATAGTGGTTACGTGATTTACAAAACGCAGGAACTTGCAAAGATGACCGTTTGTAAAGGTGTATTAAAAAGTCAAGTCCACAATTTCACCCGGCATTGACACAACACAGCTTACCAAGTCATATAAAGCCACTGTACAAATAAACACGGCGTGGCTGGAGCGCCTTGTTTGACACCCATAGTAATAGCAGACGAGAATGTTGCCAAGGAGGCCGAAAAACATCAACGCGCTGAGATGACCGATCACTGGCGTCACCGATGACGCCTTTTCATAATTTAACTGTTCCAGTAATTTAGAATCGCTTATGTTTTGTTCGGTAGCCATTTTTCGCGGTTACTTTAACTGACTGAAAATTCCAAATTACCTGAAATGTATATAGTGCTTTGATTTACACATAAATGGTAGGTGAATGTTGAAACTATATAAAAATTAAGAAACATCACACATAGAGACACAATGATATAAAATAAATAATTATAATACCAATTATAATATTATTATAATAATATAATCTGTTTTTTATAATAAATAATAAATATTTCGATAGACATAAATCAATTCGAAGTAGATGTCAAAAAGGTTAACTAATGTAAAGCATTTAATCGCACAACAACTACTTTCTCATATGATGTGTTATTAGTATTTGATGACATAATATGAATGTAATATGCTTACACTGTAGAACAAAGTAATGGTATTTTGACGCAAACGTTGAATATTTAGTTCTGCACTAATCCACACATTTCATGACAATAATTTGGCACTGTTGGCACTGTTATAGAACGTAACATTGATAAATGTAATTATACTTGTAACTGATGTACGATTTCTTCTTCAACTGTTAACCTGTGAATCAACCGTAACGTCTGAATGTGTTATGAATCCCCAATTTATTTTAAATTATTCGATCGGTACACAATATCTCAGAACTCCATTAAAACAACTTGACGAAATATAACATAACATTTGCACGTATAAAGGTGATTCTACGAAAAATAGCAGACTATTATAAATTCCTCATAGAAAAAAAAAATATTGTGCTAAGCCAATAACTATAATTTTTATCAGTTTAAACATGAAAACCTATTGCTCATCTTGGCTGACCTGATGGAAATTGACTTTTATCCTTACCTTAAACAACAGAACGTGTAATATTTAGCTTAACACGTACTAGTATATTTAATGGTGTAAACTATTAAGATTTGTGAAATGGAAACACAGTTGAATCTAGTGAAGATGAATAACCCTCAAGGTTTTTGTCATGTGATACTGATTATAACAACAGTTTCATAATTGATCGTAATATTTGTATTATACTATAGACATGTACCGCTGTAAAATTTAAAATTACTGTGCTGTTTAAGAAAATTAAATATTCGTTTTTGGAAAACTACTTTTACGAACTACACGTTGTGATGCGACTCAGCTGTTGGAACAGTTTGGACAAAAAAATGTACAAGTGATTTATGTATCGTTATGTTTGATTACGTCAGATTTCAAGTCAAATTTCCTGGAGTATCAAACATTTGCAACATTCAGCTTACTTTAAATGTCACGAATGATAAATGTCCTTTGTTATTTAAATATTAAACACCATCTTATACAACCCGACGTTAATAAAACAACAAACATCCGAATTTTCTCGTATCTTAGCTTCCAACGAACAACCTGTGAACTGAGCTGAACGTTTCCCTAGTGCATGACGGATTTACAGCATACTTGAACAAGAGATATCGTGAGTTACATTCAATGGTGTAGCGAAGCTGATATGTATTGCTTTTCCAATCATTGATAAAGACGTGGAAAATAGGTTTTGTCCATTTTGCAAAACAAATATTGAAAATGAGTTTCATTTTCTGTTTATTTGTCCGAATTATTGGACATGCGCGAAACATACATTCCTTCTAAGTATTATACGCCCCATACGGTAAATAAATCCAATATTAATATGAGCTCACGTAATGAGAAAGTGATCAGAAATATTGCAATGTACATGTACTTGTTGTATGCATTTGAAAGGAGAAACGTATTGCTGCCTAACTCATAATTATATATTGCTGTACCATAGTAACCATTGTATTTTGTTTGCATATGTGTGTATTAAAAATAGTGATTATGTTAAGTTATATGTATTTGCAAGAGCCGGAGACCATATAACAATAAACATGGAATTGAATTGAACTGAGTGACACATTCGGAACTGTTTTTAATGTCATAGCAAGTGGGTGGAAAGCGAAAAATATATATAAACAATTTAACCAAAGAACTTAGGTACAATAAATAAATTATGTTCTTCGAGTACAGATGCTACATTTCTAGGTTTATGTCAAATTACAAGTAAAATAAAGTGCAAACTAGTCTGTATGACAAACGGGATTATTTCAACTTTGATATTGTTTATTTCCCTTTCTTAGGTGGTAATATTCCTAGTCCTTCGTATGTCATTTATATTTTCCAGTTAGATCGTTATGCGAGAGCCTGTTCATGAGTAAATAGTTTCAACAAACGTAACCCTTCGCTAAGTAAGACATTATTAAAACAGGAATTTCTATTTCATGAACTACTCAAAAAGTTTACTATGTTTTACAAAAAATACTTTGGTCTTTTTTCTAGATATAAATCTTCTTCAAAATGTTTATTGGTTAATGGAATTTCTCACCCATCATTTTATAGTGGTGTTTTAAAACGGTTGCGGAAGTGTTAATATGCTGACTTGGATGCTACAACATTATTTATAAATTGATACAGTCTTATCTATCAAAAGAAGTATAATTTGTCTATACTCAAAAACACTTGAATAATTACTTTTTGAAGTTTTTGATAGAGAATTTCTTTCAACCCTCAATAATTTCTCTATTTTTGTTCGGTAAACAGCTTTAAATATATCTTTCAATTTGGATAGTAATAGCTTTAAAACCTATCCTCAAGAGCGTTATAATAGTTTAACAATTTCATATGTACGGCACATTGATATAAAAACATTAAATTTAGCATTTGATTCACGTTTTGCAGAATTAAACAATTTTTCATTTTCTGTCTGCAAAGGTATTAACGGTGGTTTTCGTTGAATATTAAACTGCTGATTTTAATTATATAAATTATAAACGTTTAGCATATACATGCAAGCTATGTAATCTGGCATTTTACACCACGTACTAAGGCTTTTTTTCTGAGATGCACGAAGATGATCTGTGATTCTGTGAATGTGTACTATATGATGCTATGTTTTACTTCATTTCATCGTGCCTCAGAAAGTTGATGTTCTGTTGCCCTGGTGAACATTAAAACATTGAGTAATTAAATTGTAATTCAATCAAATAATATTTTATCTTATTATTATTTAATTTGAATGCTATGAGGTTGACTTTTATTTACGATTGTGATTAATTCCTGGCTAAGTGTGAGGTTCGACATGCCTTTAAACCGGTTTAAACCCCAATGCTTTGTATTGACCGTTCAAAGGCGATGACCACAGTTTCACGAGTCATTTTAAGCTCGTCTTTTCCAAGAAAGAAAAGTGGAGCTATTGTCGTCACTCTGTCGTCTGCGTCTGCATCAGCGTCTTCGTCAGCATCTGCGTTAGTTAAGTTTTTTGGTTAAGATATTTGGTTAAGTTTTTGTCAGAGTCCATTTCTCAAAAACTATCGAAGGTATCCATTTACAACTGTCAATACTTGTTCACTATCAAAAGGATAATTCATTACAACAAGGTAGGTAACCCTGTGACTTGTATTTCCACAGTTTTCTGCCCTTGTTTGGACTTATAACTTAGAATATTTTGACATTTTTGGTTAAATATAAAATTTCTCAATAACTATCAAATTGAAACTCAACATACTTGTTTATGGTGCTGACCCTATTATGCAGACATGAGAAGGTAACTCTTTCAAGGATTTTGTTGGAGTTATTACCCTTACAATTTTCGTATTAGGTCAAATTTCTCAATACCTGTATGAGGTATTGACTTGAAACTCAAAGTACTTGATCACAGTGATGACATTATTCTGTAGACAAGAGGATGTAACTCTATTAAGGATTTCGTTTGAGTAATTGCCCTTTTTCAAATTTGAATTTTCGCTTAATGTCAAATTTCACACTAACTATAAGAGAAATTGACTTGAAACTCAAAATACTTGATCACAGTTATGAACCCATTCTGTAACTCGGGGTAACTATATCAAGGATTTTGGTAGAGTTATTTCTCTTTTTTCAACTTAGAATTTAGCTTTAGGTCAAATTTCTCATGATTTATACGAGTTATTGACTTGTAATTCAACACACTTCATTACAGTGATGAACCCATTCTATTAACAGAAGGCCAGAATAATATCATATACGAGAAAGTCGAGCGTCCAGCACCCGTAGGCGGTGCTCTTATTATGTTTGTGTTGTGTTGCGCGTATTGTTCAGTATTGTATAGGCAATTGGTCACTTGCCTCAAATAAAAGAACAGCGGATGTTAATAGGGGTTTCACCATGGTAATGGCTCTGGAGTTTTATTATTCTTTTATTTAATAAAAATATGTTTGCGTTTGTTTTGCAATTATGTTGCAATGCGAGAACCAATTCACGTATCATGCAAAGAACATGGAACAATACAAGCAACTTCCAGTTGCATATTCAAGTGCAGTGTAGTGTCTTACTTTATTACTTTATTGTGAATTTTATGTTTATTGTTTAACAGCTTGGATATAAAATCACCGATATCAATTGTCCAAATTGTAGCTACGCTAATAACAATCATGTCTCGGTTATTAATAATAAGTTCTTGTTTTCCGCGTTTGAATATAAATTCAATTTCAAAAGGCGTGAGTGTTTTTGTTCGTTTTTTAATTACGACCCAAGCGTTGTTTAGTTTCCGTCTATAAGCAGACGATTTGTTGTTTGTAAATACGAGTACGTGAACAATCTGTTTTAAATTTTCTTCCGCGTGTTTTGTTTATTAGGATAACATGTCACAGAACATCTGTCAATAAATCTTTAAAGTATTGTTACACAGCAAACATCTTCTTGCGGAAGATAATTTGCATTCACTAGTATCAGGTTTCTGCAGTTGTCTTTTAACGCATGCGTTCTCATCTTAGTATTTAAAAAAAGAGCATGCACTTAATTAACTCGCAAGTGCAACATACCCCTAATGAGCTAAATATTACACGTTGTCAGTATAGAAGTATAGGGTATATCGACAGGGTTGTGTGAACCGACTACACTACTTCTGATAAATTTAGAATATTATAGTAGTATGGTGTCCTGAGAACTTGCACGCGACTGATACAAGTTCTCAGAACACCATACTAGTGTAATATTCCATTTATTATGTATACATTTTTTCATCATAATATTCTTTATAATACCAAACAAAGTACGAACTATTTTATTCACGAAGACTGTGTTGTTTTTTTCTAGAAAATGAGCTGAGTAATGATGATTCCATTAAATGCCGCTTAACGACTGTACACAAATTAGCTCCAAATAGATATAACAACAACAAACAACAACAAATATTTATTCACTTAAGCATATTACAGCTCATCGTGTTGACCAAATTCATAATAAGACAGACATGCGTGGAAATAATAAATAATAAATAATAAAATATTAGTAATCACAGAGCCGGTAAATAACAGCATATTTATCTAATACACAATTCATGAACAATGGATCTAATAATCTGCTTGTATGGGTAACAGGTGTGTGTGTGTGTGTGTGTGCGTGCGTGCATGCGTGCGTGCATGCGTGTGTGTGCGTGCGTGTGTGTGTGTGTGTGTATATGTATGCATGCATTTTTGACACGGCGTATATTTATACTTGAAATTCGCTACAACATAAACCCTTTAATTAGGGCAACCTAGTACATGGTAGATTGCCATAAAGGATACGTATGTATTAACTTTAACGAGTCTTTAATATGGGATGCCATTTTTTTTTTTGGCAGTCTAAAACGAAAACAAAATTTAGACAGCCCTAATGGCATATATGCTGTCGAAATGTCTATGTATGTTGCTCGAGTAGCAGTCTTTGTGTGAGTTTATGTGTGTGTGTGTGTGTGTGTGTGTGTGTGTGTGTGTGTGTGTGTGTGTGTGTGAGTGTGTGTGCGTGTGTAAGGTAGGGGGAGATATAGTATGCCTGAGGGTGTTGTGTGGTAGTATATAATGAACTGATTTGGTATATAAACACATGTTTGAGGAAAAACAATGATAACAGGCAACAAATACATTCATTTCTTAATAAACTGTACATAAATGACATTAACAAACCTTGAGTTAGAGAAACATATAATTATCTCTTTTCTTAAAGCATGTTATACAGTAAATAGCTAACTTCCTAAGCGTTCCTTTATTATTGCTATTCACAAGTTTCAAAAATTTGTGCATACTTGGTCTTGTTGAGAAGTATGTTGGTATGTATTTGGTTCTTTCTTCTAAATAAAACGGACATTTAACTATAAAGTGATACTCGTCTTCTAAGTCGTTAAGATTACATAAAGTGCACTTTCTTTCGTTTCTGCTAATGTTATAATGTCTGCCAGTTTCAATCAACAATTTATGTGATGATAGGCGTATTTTAGCAATGATATTTCTATGTTTTTTATTGTCAATAACATCTAAATACAGAGACCTTTCAAATACAGGTTTAAGTTCTTTGTAAACTAGTAATGAGGTTGATGAATCAACATTAACTCTCCACTCAGATATATACTGATCTCTGAGTCTAATCTTTAACAGAGGAATAAAGCTATCAATACTAACAGACTCAGGAAATAACCATACATCTGTAAATCCTGCATGATTCAAAATTTGGTGAACTTTGGAGGCCCAATTAACAGTGTTATTTTGTGCATCAATTTCTAATCTTTGCATATTAATGACAGTATTAAGGATACAATTTCCTTGTTTATTCTGATATAATTTTAAAAAATATTTAACAATTCTTAGGTATCTACCAATATATAAAGGGAATCGACCAACTTCAGCATATAATGACAATGAATTTGTTGATAATTTCACATTTAGCAGTCTTTTACAGAACTTTCTGTGAAGACGTTCAATATTAATTGCCGCAATAAATCCCCATACTTCGCAACTATAATTAAGGATTGACAAGACATATGAATCAAACAACTTGAACATAACATTTATTGGGACTTCCATGTCTTTTGTTATACAAAACAGGGAGTTCATCGCCCTTGTAGCTTTGCCATATAGTGTATTCGTGGCAGGAATAAATTATCCCCCACTTGACATAACAATACCAAGGTAGTTAAAATTGCTTACTATTTCAATTTCATTTTCTTTGTATGTCCATTTGTAATTTTTGTTTAACACGCCCCCTTTTCGGAAAACCATTATTTTTGTTTTTTCAATATTTACAGTTAAATTCCATTTATCACAATATGCTTCTAGATTATTTAACGATTCCTGTAGCCCTTCTTTAGTTTCTGAGAAAATAGCAGCATCATCCGCAAATAGGAGGAGATAAATGGACAATTGATCTAACGTTATTCCGGCGTTTACTCCGTTTTGTAGATTAAATTCTAAATCATTTACGAATAACAAAAACATTATCGGCGATGTTATCTCTCCTTGCAATAAACCGACGTTGCTACTAAAAAGGTCGGAAAGTGAGCCCATGTGTTTTACTTGAAGTTTGACCTCGCTATACATAGAGCGGATAAGTGATATTAACTTTCCATCGATACCAGAAAGAATCATTTTATGCCATAGCTGGCCGCGATTTATAACGTCATAGGCCTTCCGGTAATCGACGTAACAGCAGAAGAGTTTGTTTTTACTATGTATCTGTTTTTCTATTAAATAGTTAAGAATGAAAATTGCATCGACGGTACTGCAGTTGGGTTTGAAACCGAATTGAGCATCTGTAAGAATATCATGGGTTTCTGTCCAAGATTTTAAGCGTTCGTTTATGACACCTGTAAATAATTTCGCAAAGCAGCTTAACAACGTGATGCCTCTATAATTATTTGGGTCGGAACTATCCCCCCGTTTATATAGTGGAACAATAACTCCTGATGACCAGCTCTTTGGAAACTTTTTAGTATCTAAAATGTAATTAAATAATATTTCTAATGGTTTAACTATAATATGCACTGTTTCTTTAAAGTATTCATAAATTATATTATCGAGTGAGGCTGCCTTATTATTATTCAGACGCCTTATGGCTTTAATTATTTCTTCTGCGGAAATGGGTTTGTCGAGATTCGGGTAAGAGCTAACCGGATTTTCTATATTATCAAACTGTCGTAAAAAGCTATCGCTTTCGTCGTTGTTAACGTTAACGTCAGCCTCAGAAGCTAATGCATTGAAATAAACGTAAAATTCTTGCAAAGATATGTTGTCCGCTTTCGGTGAAACCGTTTTTTGTTTGAATAATTTCCAGAATTCGCGCGGCTTTTTGCGGCTCATGTTATTTAATTTCATGCCCTGTTCTCTGTTAAACTTAAATTTCGTTTTCCTGCAAAAATATTTATAATCTTTCCTTGCCGCTAGCATTGTTTCTCGCGTATGCTTATTCTTATTTAAATTATACTGGTAAACTGTTTGTATATATTCTGTCCGTTTTCGTTTACATTCTTCGTTAAACCATCGTCGCTTATCGGTGTCAGCAGAGGCGCAGTTATTATGATTGTTATTAACATTATTGCTTATTACATGTTTAAAATATTTTTCACCTCGTTTATTTAGGAAATAAGTAAATTCCGAGACTAGTAAATCCGGATCGCAGCGCGAGTTAACGCCTGATTGTAAATTGTGTTCTAGTTCTTGAACACCGCTGGTTATATCGTGCACGAAATTATCTCTGTACTCCGATTTCCACTTAAAATATATGCGCTGATTATTTTTACCGTTAGTAGTCGGGTTGTTCGTGCTCAGAGCAAATGTCACTGGGGCATGGTTGGAGAACTCCGTGAAATCGTGTACTTTAAAATCGGCTAAATCGTGGAAGTTTTTGACTGATGTTAACAAATAGTCGACTGTACTTTCCCCATTATGCGTAAAACAAGTTAATTTGCCAACTCCCTTATCTTGAAAAAGTCTACCGTTTACAATTCTTATGTTCGTAGATTTACATACATCTAACAAAAAGTCGCCAAATCTATTTGAACCAGGGTCACAGGCTGCCCTCTGGAGTGGGGTATCTATTTCAAATAAATCAAAATCACCCAGGCTTCTGTCATTGTCAATAAAATCAGCTTTATGGCCGGTTCTAGCATTTGCGTCCCCCGTGATAAATACTTTTCCTTTACTATTGAAAAAATTTATATTAGATTCTAGCAGTTGAAAAATGTCTACATCATACATATCATGTGTTGGTGAATTTTCGGGTGGAATATACATAACAACTAAATATATATCATATTCAATATTGAAATATGTTTTATCTATTTTAAGCCATAATAGACAATCTATGTTATTTCTTACTAGGGAAACTCCTTTGTGTATAGTGTCTCTAATGTATACGATGATCCCGCCGCTGGAACGCCTTGCTCTACGGTGTTGGAAGCGTCTATACGAGTGGATAGGATTGCTGTATCCTTTTAAGTCAATTGTAGAGTTCTTATTAGTCCATGTCTCAATTAAATGTCATGTTCGACCAAAAAAGACGAAAGTTTGCTGTCACCACGCTTTGCAGAAGATAGCCCTTCAATATTCCATGAACCAACTTTAATTACACTCCCACTGTTGGCCTATTCAACATATAGTTGTTTGTTTATGAACAGTCTGTCCACTTTGATATAGCTACATGCGTTGCTGTGTTCAGTGGCTATTATTAAGTCATCTTTAATTGCGTTGGATTAAATAATCAATAAATATCAGTCACCTTTTGTTATTATTGTTTTGCCTTTTGTTAAACGAATTTGAATAATAATGGTTGATTGTGATAACACGGCCGTAAACTTTTATTGTTTGTTTGTTTGTGGATCATGTTGAAAGTTGCTGAAGATCAGAATGTTGTGTTGGGTGCCTTTAGGAGTAATTGCTTTATTTATGTTCTTTTTTTCTTATGTATTATTACATCGTATACAACCAGTATAATACCGAGTATTCATTTAAGCAAACTTACAAATGCAATATAATGAATGTTTTAGAAGAAAAACAAACACACATGCATCTACAGTAGTATAATATATATACAATAAATGGAATAACTGTGTTCATTTATTATCTCATACCAGTTATTTTCTAACACACATTTTGATATATTTACACGATCCACTCGTACACCATATATTCTAACATACACACGTTGTGTCTGATAAGTTAACTATGGTGGCATAGAACGGTCTTACGATAACTACTTAAGGTTCGCAAAAATTTTCGTGTTACCACTAAAGTTTTGTGTTATTTATCTTATATCTTAATAGCGTTTGCGAATGTTTTCGACGTAAGATATTTAATGAAAAACAGGCCTGAAACTGCCCAGAACTGACATTAGAATTTCAGTTAATAAAAACAAACTTATGTGGTATCGCAAATATTAACTAATTCAAAATTGCGTTGTATGATAACTATAGCGATAATATTCGTCTTAGATAACTTGCAACACGAATTGGTTTGCGAATACATTTGCGATACATGAAAATTAAGTGGTATCACGAATATTAACGTGTTAAGATTTGCGTTGGACGATACTTTTTGTGATAATATTCGTGTTAGTAAGATAATGAAGACCTCGCGCCAAATAAAGTGGTAACACGAATGTTATCTAGTTAAGATTCGGGTTGTCAGATAATTATCATGATACTATTCGTGTTAGTAACATAATTCGGTAGACCTCGCAACCCCAAGAAAATGTATCTAATGTCAGTTATGGGCACTCAAAGGCCTTCTAGTATAGTAATTAAATATATTACAGAAACATATTCGCAAATGCTATCTGAATATCCAGATAAATATCATGATAAATAAGTGTTAACACGAATCTCTTCGCGAACGCTAAGTAGTTAACACGAATATTTTCGCGAACCTTAAGTGGTTATCGTAAAGTAGCTCTATGCCATAATAGTTAACCTAATATATATGAAAATACATTCATTCGTACACACAGTCACTCATTCACTCTGTTTTATAAACATCTTTTGCAACAGGAGTCTTATCCCTGTGCAAACTTTTTATAAGGCTCATAACGGATTACCGCTGTCACATCATGAGTTTTCATGTGAAGAAAAATGTAAAAAAGTGTTAACAATATCATATTGCGCCATTTACTATGAATTCAACGAATCTTATTTATTATGTAATTTCAGATTGTACCTTTGTTGCATTGCATACCAGTATCTTCTAAGAAAGAAATCTGACACCCAAAGATACATTTACGTACAATATTCAAATTAATAGTATTTGCAATATCTTCCTGCGCGGTCGCTTTATGTGAAAACCATCCATATTAAAAATGACTGAATGACATACTATTATAAGTACATGTAAGCATAGAGTCTTCCTGACATGATATGTATTTTAGGTACATCTTCCTTATCGATAAATCCAACAAAACACATTTTGCTGTGTTTCAGTGTTCATATCTTTATTCTGTAGAGGTGTAGCTATAGACTGAATAAAAGAATACGCACAATAAAACTTGCCAATTGTGAGGCGTTAGTTTAGTTTAAACATATTTATGTTAGCTCGATTGCACCGAAAGCCTAAGGCTTATTGAGACACGCTCGAGTCCGTTTCCTGGGTAGAACCAGTACTTGGTGTCGTTGGGGGAGATCTTGAGAACACTCCCAGAGTGGGGATCGAACCCGTGACCTCCCGATCGCTAGGCGGACACCATATCCACTACGCCACTGCGACCTCTGTGCGGCGTTAGTAATTTCTCTACAAATCATAATAATATGACTGAGGCGTGTCGTGGGAAACCCGGGCCCGATGCATGTTTATGTTCTATTTAGTTGATAAAGGTATATGCCGAACTAGAAATTTAAGATCTAACAATATTGAAGTTGTAGATATGCATTCAGACAATTTCCGAATTCGACCGTGTGTTTGTGTTCACACGGGATACTAGAAGAATACGGAAAACGTAAACGCTAGCAGCGAATACGGTTTCCTGTATTTGAATGTGGAATAGAGTTTGTATTGATGGCAGAAAGAAACAATAGGTATATAACAAAATGTGATATATTGCGTGGATACTTTGTGCTCAGACAAACGCTTTGAACAGGAAATAACACAATAATTATTTGTATTGCATACATGTTTACTATCCGCACAACTATTTACCACACAAGAAATAACATTAATTGCAAATTTTTTTATTTAATAAGCATGAGAATTAAAAAGCATACATATAGTGTACATAAGCACTGCTAGAAACGCAGCATACATGTACATAATTAATTTGCGAAGTGTAAAGTTTATAGTGAGTGTGTTTTAGAACGTGGTCATTTGGATGAGGCGATATATATGGGCGTGTATTGGGTTTAATAAACTGCTGCCGTTATTCAAGAAACAGCCTCGTCCGTGTACTATGTAGATGAACGATGTATTAAAGACGTTCGCAACAAAATGAAAATAATTGGGTTAATTCCTCCTTTTGCTTCATTTTTTCTTTATTGTATATAGGTTACAATATACTAATTTCATCTCTAATGTCCATTCAAAATAATTAATTTTAATAGTAAAAGTTCATAAAGCATATGTAATAATCAAAAACACACTATGCAATGTATTTCCAAACAAATGTAGTTCAGAAATGATTCATTAAATATCTTCATTCTATTGATACGTTTTTTTTATGTCTGTTAAAACTTAACAGGAAAAAGGCTACACAGGTACACTATATGAAATGCAATATCCCCCAAACAAGTTCGGTGAGCCATTCTTTTTATAAATGTTTTGATGTAAATATACATTGGTGCATGTCTGTGCGAAATTTTAAGAAAATCTGTCGTTTGGAACAAAATATGCATTTGATAAAAATGAAGTTTCAGAAAGCATTATTAGTTCCCATCCCACACACTTAAATATCCAGTCAAATTCATTATTTAAATAGTAAATGTAGGTAAAACGGTTTTATTATCAACATACACATGTATATTGCCAAACAAAGCATGTACAAACATATCAGTTGAAAGAACCATAACCTTGTTCGAAAAATAACTATCCTATATACTTAAAACATTGATAAAAATCCAAACTGAAAAAGGGGCTTCGACAGGTACCGTATTCAAAACCCAATACTTCCGGAACAAGGCCGATGACCCCTATTTTTTAAGACTGTTTTAGTTTCAGTATACAATGACGCATGTATGTGGGATATGTTAACACAATCTGTAGTTTGGAACAAAAAATAATCGTATATTTGATAAATTATTGATGTTTTCACAGGCAAATTTAATACAAATTTCACCTCGTTAAGCGTCTATTACAAGTCATTTGGTAAATGATAACTGTAGATAAAGCGCGTTTTATCATTTAACTGCACTTGTAATATACAAGTAATATACCAAACGAAACATTAAAAAAAATGATGCAATTAAAATCTCCATCTTTGTTTGAATATAAACGCTTTATATTATTCAACATTTTCAGTTACGCAAACTGAAAAAAGGCTTCGACGGGTACCGTATTCAAAATTATATATTTCCGGAAAACCCCTATTTTTGAATACTGTTTTGGTTTTAGGATACATTGATGCATGTTTGTGCCAAATTTTAAGAAAATCTGTAGGTGGAAAAAAATTGAAGGAATTGCGAACGTCTTTAAATACAGTAAATGAAATCGCTACCATCTTTATTATGCTACACTGTTCAAGCTATGAGCATGTCGCTATCTGTCCTAGCAACATGACTTTAGTCACAACTTGGACACATTTATTGACTTAAACTAATGCCAGTGTTTGCATCTTTGTTTAACATAGATGCTAATTAACTTGATGTGGTCTTTACTAAACGGAACAGCAGATTAACTTGCTCATAAAACATATTTATTATTTATTACTGGTGTTGTGTATATCAGCATTTAAATCAATCTTTTACTCCAAATAAGACAGCTATTATTGGTCTGTTCCAACCAGTCCCAAGAGCGTAATGCTGTTCATAATCATATGATTGATAAGGTGTCAATTTCATTCAAGATGTAACCAAATGCAGTGTTCGTTGTCGTTTTCTTTCTTCAAAGGCAGTGTATATGACTGTAATGCTGGATTCAAAGGTAGTATGTATTAGTTAAATGCTGTATTTAAAGGTAGTGCGTTATTCAAAGTCAGTGTTTATTAACATTTTGCGGTATTCGAAGGCAGTATCTGTTATGTAGGTCACGTGTCATCCTATGCGCTGGTTATAACGGTAGATCTACTTGATGATAATGCCTCGCTTGTGGTTGCAAATTTATTACATCGAAACAACCTGGCGCTATAGTACTTTCTGAATTTCGGGTTAAGCAATCCGTAAACCATTGGATTTAAGGCAGAATTGAGAAAGTACGAGCGCGCGCCAATCTTGTAACCAACTAGAGCACTGCCCTGTGCTGAATCCTTTAAGTCCAGAAACTCGTTAACTATGACTAAAATGAGATAGGGTAAAAAGCTGATAATAAAAACTGATGTGATCGCTAGCATGATCATGGTATATTTTATAGACATCGTGTTTAAATCTTTTTCCTTTCGCTGTATTTCATTTGTTTGACGTGTGTTATGTCCAACTTTCTCAATACTTTTCACGCGGAGTTGAACATCATTGGACTTTCTTTCACAAGTCGTTTCGTCCCTTTCAACACTCATGCCTTCGTCGTGTGTTTCGGTTGTATCTAAATCCATGTGTTTTGAACGACGTAGCTGTGATGTTGTTTTGGTAATGCGTACTAATTTTCTTTTATGTCGATATATAGACCTTCCAACGAGCGAATACATCACGATAAGGGTACCAGTACCAATGATGAATGTAATAAGGTAAACACAATTGAAAACCCAGATATAGCTTTTATAATTACTTTCCTTTGTAGTCGTACAATCGTACCCTTTCACAATTCTACCATTTGACGCACTCAAATTAACTTCAACTGATGTATAAAAGACTAACGACGGCCAGGAATAAATTAAAGCGAGCAGAAACGAAAGACCACATAGTAACTTGCATTTCATCAAGTCCAATTGTTTCTTCAAAGGTCGGCATATTCGTCTAAAGCGATCTACAGATATCGCTAGAAGTGTAAATGCACTACCTATTGCGAACACATAGTTTACAAAACTCATAAACTTGCAAAGATGACCGTTAGTAAAGGTGTAGTAGAAGGTCGTATCCACAATTTCAAGCGGCATCGACACAGCACAGCTCACCAAGTCAAATAATGCAACGGCGCAAATAAACACGGCGTGGCTGGAGAGCTTTGTTTGACGCCCATAGTAATGGCAGACGAGAATGTTGCCAAAGAGGCCGACGAACATCAACACACTAAGATACACGATCAATGGCGTCATCAATGACACTACTTCCGAATTTAACTGTTCCAGTAAGTCTGAATCGCTCATGTTTACTTCGGCGGTCATTTTACCGGTTACTTTAGCAAGAAGGGACTTCCAAATATTACCTGAAATGTATATAGTGCAACACTCGCAAACAATAAAATGGTACAAAAATAGTTACATTTTATTATTGTCTAGGCAAATATATCTTCGAAGTATCTGGCAAATTAAAGCATAATATTAATATATGGTATGAAATGACAACGAGTATCAGATCGTTTTATCACATGCTTTTAAACGAAAAACAATCTTATAATTTTACCAAAAGATGTTGATAAATCCTTAAAAGTTTTGTACTAACGTGTCGTCATTAAATGTTGACGACGTCATTTCACCAAAATAACGTCATGCGATTGGTCAGTCAAAAAATATTTAGTCAATGAAAACGCTCAAAATGTTAAGTGTAAGATAAAAATTTTCGTAATGGTTGTATTACATTGAAAACAAGGTATAGCGTGTGATAAAAACATGCTAAAACTCTTGCACATCTTGACTGGTGGAAATTTACTTTTATCCACATCTTGAAAAAAATTAGATGTTGTAATGCGACCCAGTAATTAAATACAACATCAACACACCTGAAGTCAACATACCTGGAGTATACAATTTTGCTTACTTTGAAAGTTACGCTCCTAGCAGGAGTATACAAGTATATGTACCTTTTTGTTAGGATTTTTAAACACCACATAATACAATCCGACTTAATTATATAACACAATGTAATACATCCGAATTTACACGTGTGATTTTTCCGATAAATAACTCGTGGACTGACATTGAAGCATACTTTGTTTACGCACTGCTTTACATATTTGCAATTATAATTAACAAAAGATAATTTTTCCTGTTACCGCCATCGTAATTTCGCGACTTCGACACTGTACACTGGTGTAGCAAAGCCGATTTTATTTTATTTTTTTCCGTTTTTCCTTCTGCTAAGGGGGGTAACAAGTGAAACATTTTGAGACGGATTTGCAATATTAATGCATGTGACTATAGTGCGTTTACAACTTAACAGAGATATATTGTTTTTCCTTCGCAGTTTTGTTTGAAATGCTATTATCAATTAATTTACCATAAACGGAACCTTAAACAATGATCCGTATTCAAATACAGTGTATAGTCTTACGTTAGTATAAATTGCGTATTTTATTGATAAAAGGAACACAAAAAGTGTTGCAAGCCAAAAACTATGACGTTTTACAAAGACACAAAATAATGCATTATGAGCGAAACACGTGTGTCCATTTCCTTAAAACAATGGATTTTTAACTAGTTTTAATTGCAATAACCCAAATTTTTCGGACGTAGGGCGTATGCAAGCCTAAAACGCACATTTGGGCACGTTTAAGATGACTATTTAATTTTCTAAATTTTGCCATTATCACCTATTGCGTGGCTTCATCCCCTATGATGAAATGTCACCTATCTTCATTACGAAAACTGCAGCTACGCTAAGATCAGTCTCGTCTCGACGTTAGTGTTTTCAAAATACATGTGTTCTCGAGTTAACCCGCGTATTAGTTATTTCCTTAAAGGGGCATATCGACGGTATTTGTCCAATAAATATTGACACATTTAAACAAGACATATGGTTATATTGTTGGAATCGTCAATAAAAATATACAATGTATATACGAAGCTAAAAACTGTGGATACACGGTTACAGCAGGATGCGATATAACGTCTGCAAAAGCGCGCACTTCAATGAAAACTTTCCAACGCTACACAATATTTATCAATGTTAACGCGTAACGGTACTTTATGTACATTCCATTTATATCGAATTTACTACTACCAGCACTACTTATTTTCCCGCGCCCACAAAACTGTCACCGTTGACCACTATTTAGTTGTTAATATATTTCAATCATATATATCTCTCAACTATTTATATAAACAATGCTATTGTATTTAACAATGTTTTAATATAAGTTATCTATAAATGAATTTTAGTTTTGCAAATATTACAATGATCGACCGCCGATACGCTCCTTTACTACGGCTCAATCTTAGCGTATTTTTCCTCAATTAGCGGATGCTCTTTGTTCGTATATACGGGTTCTGAAACTGAAACTGTTTAATTTGATGAAACGCCTATTTCTTGGTAAATATATTCAGCCTATAGGTCAAATTACACCAAAACGGAAGTCACATCCTCAGGGTTCATGCTGTCAATTAGATAATAAACACATATGGTTCAGTGTATAATGCATATGATTTTAAAAATACAGTTTAAATGATATGTTTTGGTATCAATTTAAAGGTATATATGTAAGAAATAAGAAAAAAAGGTTTTTTTGGCACTACTTTGTTCTTAGTGGTCCCCAGCTTCATAACTTTTGGCCCATGTATTCATGCACAAAATGGCAGCCTCCATGCCCGTCAAAACCGGTGTGTTTATTCTAAGGTAAATATTTTGAGTTACAACACATAGAATTTTTTGACGTGCTGTTTTTTCAAAAGGTTATGGCCTTATCTTTCCAACGATGTATGGTGATATATTGGAAAGTAGTTTGGTCATGGTGAAAATTGAGATCAAACATTGTATATTTTATATGTAACAATCAAGGAATTTATTTGCGCATGCGTAACCTATATACACTAGTTTTACATAAAACAATGCTTTTATTCATACAACAATAATTACCTAAAACAAACACACAACAATAAAACCCATAATGCATACAATTATATTACAACAAAATGGTTAAATATATTCAGTTAAACTATAATAAGTCCATAAAAAATAAAATAGCTGGTTAATACGAACGTTTTATAATTAAAGTAGGGTGATTTTCTTGAAAGAGTCAAAAGACACTGACTGTTTGATATTCAGTAGAAAGGAATTTCACAGTTTATGAAAACCTGTACTTAAATTTATGTCATTACATGTCATTACATGTTTTTCGTTTATTAAATGAAACCGAGTTACACTCGTAGTGTGTGGTAAAAAATCTTAAGCCCGTTATGCGAGGAACGTATTCTGACAACAACTCAGTCAAATATTCAGGCGCATCGCCAACATGACATCTATACCTGAAACATAAAATCTTAAAATTAATTCTCGCTTGTACTGGAAGCCAGTGTAAATCGTAGAATGTTTGTTTAGAACTGTCATATATGCTTCTGTTTAGAACAAGTTTTGCACACATGTTTTGAACGCGCTGCATCTTTCTCAGTTCACAATGAGCAAGACCTATGAAAATAGCCCTACAGTAATCTAAATGTCAAATTACCAATGATAGTATAAGAATTTTGGCGGCAGCTTGAGTAAGATATTTCCGAATGCATTCGATTTTGAAAAAGCTCAACTTCGCCGAAAGAACATTTGTGTTAACATGTGCTTTGAACGTTAACGTATCATCTAGAAAAGCACCCAAGTATCGAATAGTGTTCACACGTTAAATTTTATCTCCGACAATTTCCATATGATCAGATGAACATTGGGACAACTGCACCTTGCTGCCGAAACATATAAATTCCGTTTTTGAATTTGTTCTTTTTCATATTATTGTGTTTCATCCAGTCGTTAATTTTAAAACATTTTGAACTATGTAGATATTATTTAAATAAAGTTGTGGTCTAAGATATAAGTGATGTGTGAGATTGGATATATAATGGATGCATTATAGTGCTATAAACGAGTATGTCACTTTATTTATTCATAAAAAATGAACTAGTTTGGTTTTGTTGAAAAAGTCATTTCCCGCTTTGTTTCAAAAAGCCGGGAGGGGTATACGTGTAATAGAAAAACTTTGATTTACAGTTATACAAAAGGATTAAATCGTGTCAAGTCCATCTCGTATCTATTCGTCACGCTTGAGCGAGGCGTGGTATGCGGGACATCGATTCGGCCAGTCGATAACGGATTATTCATACAGAGGTTAGACTACAGAGGTTACATTATACGAAGTGTACAAAGTGAACAAAGTGAACTTGATGTAATTGATGTAATTGATGTAATTACTGTAATTACTGTACGATTACTGTACATGTACTGTGCCAAAATTATGAGCAAAAGGCCCCTTTCTTCATCGGCCAGTGAAGGAAATACTGCAGACACTAGTTGTATTGACTCTTCAGTTTTCGAAACACCAAATAATATCCAACAAAAGAAAACAAGAAATAAAAAGAAAACTAAGACCGAACAAGAAAATCCAAAACAAAAGTGCATGACTGATTTTGTTAAAGGAAAAAAGATGGATGCGCCAAGGGAGCAAGCGGAGACTGACTCTTTACAGAAACACTTAGAAGACATTAACTCTAAACTTTCAAAGGTTTTTTCAAAGGACGACACCCCCGTTCTGAAAACCATAATAAAAGAAACACTCGAAGAAATCAAAGAACGATTTCTTGGTTCTGTAATCAAACGCCTAGAAATTCTTGAAGGTACCCTGTTCGACCAAAAGAGAGAAATCGAATCACTAAAAGATCTAGTGAAAATGAAGAATACAGAGATTGAGTCTTTACAAGAAAAGGCTAGAAGATCAGAGCAGAAGCACGCTGAACAAATAAATGAGTTAGAGCAATATGGACGCAGAAATTTCCGGCCTTCCGAGCGATACTGAAACACAAGCGTCGGCGACTGTTGCAGAAGAAATGGCAACAATGCTAACAAGAAAACTGGGAATGGTGCTCTCGCCAGCAGACATCGACGTAGCACACAGACTAGGTAGATATTCAACCAACAACAAACCAAGGCCGGTAATTGTGAAATTTGTACGCCGACAAACAAAAATTGATGTCATGAAAAGGGCAAACCTGCTGAAGGGCTCCGGAATATATATAAACGAAGACCTGACAAGACTAAATTCAGAAGTACTTGCCTCACTCAGGATCAAAGACCCAGACCGGGTCGAAAAGGCCTGGTCATACGAAGGAAAACTCTTTGTGAAGTATAAAGGGAGTGACCGAAAAGAACTAATTACTTTTGAAAAATACCAAGAATGGCTGAACAAGTCCTGGATCCAAAAATCCAGCACTACAGCTGACTCGTACGCACGAAGAGTTTCAACTGGAAATAAGAGGAATTAATATAAATGCTCATCTAAAAATACCCATAAAAGTGTCTTAATAAAAAATAGACTGTGTTTTGGTATTAATCTTGTTAACAGCGGGTGATCTTATAAAATGCTTACTAGTAATGATATATTATACGGCCTGAACAAGGTAGCTTAATTTGTTAACTTTATATTATTTTGGAAAAGAGAAAAAAAAAAAAATAATAAAAAAACATCCTTTTTGCCGCATACATTGACCATGTATTTCTATTGGAAAAGTTAGTTGTGTTTAACCTACTGCATTTTACTGTACAGTTACTCCCCCTAGTAGAAAAACATTTAATAAGTCACGGAAATTGCGTTCATTTCTGTTTTGTTTACAGCTGATATCGACCGACTTATTGGGCAGTCATATACATAATTATACAGGGAGTAGAACCTTTTTTGCTATTGATTACTAATTTATAAAATTTGCTACATTAAACATGGCACATAAATCAAGATTTATTCGTGTAAACAAATTGAAAATTGTTAAAACTGAAACGCATAAATGTTAAAATTATTTTTTCTAGAAAATGTCATGGTATAAAAAGTTGAATCAAATGAATGTATTATAATAGTATATACAGTGTTGGCTTATGTATCTAAACACAACACTATTTAAAGGGGCATGTCGACAGTCCGTTTTTCCCTTAAAATAAATAAAGACATTCATTAAAGCAATTTACTATTTAAGGATAACTTTTTATCTAGATTAATAGTAAAAATAATTGTGTTCCAGATTATCTTATAGAGTATAAGCTGTCGATTTGCTCTTTAAATATCGTATCTAGAAAGGATATTGTTATGATGAGAAAACTCAGTAAATGTTTTCAAATGTTTGTTAATTTCTAAATTAAAAATCTTACTTGTGTAACTTGTACATATATGTTAAAATAAGGTAAATGAGTTGTTTGCAATGTATGCACATCTCAAAGATATTATTCATGCACAATAGTGGCTACTAGTAAATTAGCTGATTGAACATTGTGTACTATTACTCTTTTATTTTTCAGATCACAATCCATGCTTAATTGCAGTCCTCCAACTGTGCACAAGTGGCCTTTACACATGAACAACTCTCAAATAGTGTTGCTTTCATTATGCTGTGTATTTATTGTTGTTCGGTTTCACATACATGTAATATAAATGTGTTACACTTTTTGAAATAATTTTTCTCACAGCTGCAAATACAAATTGTGTTTAAAAATTTCTGGTGTGCTGACTTAAATTGTACTAAGCTACCAACAAATACATATAAAACATTATTTGATTATCCTTGATATAAAATTGCAGCTGATTGATATTAATGCCATCGATGTGCATACATTTTTTAAGAATACATTTTTTAAGAATTATTATTATTTATTTATTTTACTTTTTATACACATAAATGAAAAATGAATGCTTTTTTATTCCCTGTTTTGATATTTATAAATGATACTAGTTCAGGCTTTTTGACACACAAATCCAGTGTTTGTTTTCACCATTTACTATACTTATATGTTAGGTGTGCATGTTAACAAAAATTTCGTGTTACTATTGTGGTAGTGAATTTTGCATCTAGCTTATCGATAGGTTTCCACAATTCTCTGTAATTGTAGCATTTTAACACCAAAACGCCTTTCGTTTTTTTTTTCGCACTATGTTTAGGTGTTATTATAATGCTTAAAAAAAAAGACGGCACAATAAAACCTAAAACATCTTCATTGTAGAATTAAGATACATTAACACAATATTGTACATATAAAAACCTATGAGGTTGTTAAATGGGTTTTTGTGCAAAATCAAAAATAAATCACACTTAGTTGGTTTTTAGGGTGAAAATAAAATCTTCTATAAAATAATCAATATATAAAAAAACTTACTAGTTTCTTGTTCCAAAAAAAAAAAAAAAAAAAAAAAAAAATGTCACGTTATAATATCCTTGATACATAGAATTTACTAAATAGTTTTCTCTTATTATTTTAGACCACACTTTACAATTATAATAGCCAGTATTATTTACTCTATTGTGTTTTTTCTATGCAGTATAATTGTATATCTATATATACATATATATATATATATTATGCCTGTCTGTTTATTTTTTGTTTTTTGTTCTTTATGCAATACTGTTGTAACCTTTGTAACTAGAATGTCTGTGAAATGCTCGTCAAAACACCTTTCGGGCTGTAAACCATTTACTATAAATTTTTGTCAATTTTTTTTACTAACTAGTCTCAGATTGATGTACAATATTTTGCAAGCAGATGTGTTGTATTTTAATGTCAATACAATATGACATCTATAAAGATTGCATCTCTTAACTGCCGAGGCCTGTACTGTAAAAATAAGAGAACTGATGTTTTAAATTTTTTGAGAGAAACTGATTCTAATGTATTTTGTTTACAAGATGTACATTGGCCACAAGAACTGGAAAAGGAGGTGTATTCTTCTTGGGGTGGGCAATGCTATATAAGTTATGGGAAATCAAATGCGAGAGGATGTGCAATATTAGTAAAAAATAACATTGATGTAAAAGTTCATAACATTAAAAAAGATATTATTGGTAACTTGTTGGCATTAGATATTACATATGCGGAAATGTACTTCTCATTAATTACCGTCTATGGCCCTAATTCAGATAATCCACAATTTTATAAGGATGTGTTTAATACTATTGATGATTTTAGAAATGAGGATTACGTAATTTGTGGTGATTTTAACCTTGTCCTTGATAACAAATTAGATTATAGTAATTGTAAATCCAACAACTATAATATAAATACAAGAAATATTATTCTACAAGAAATTGCAAAGAGAAATTTAATTGATACTTTTAGGGCATTGCATGAAGATAAAATTAGATACACATGGAGGCGTACCAATCCTCTACAACAAGCAAGATTAGATTTCTTTTTGACTACCCAAAATATGGGTAACTTCTTAAAATCATCCAATATAAAACCTAGTATTAAATCAGATCACTCAATTATAGATATTTCATTCGAATTCAACAAAATTGAGCACGCGAAAGGTTGTGGAAATTTAATAATTCTCTTTTACACGACATTGAATACTTAAATTGTATAAATAATAAAATTGAAGAAATTAAATTACAATATTGCTTGCCAGTCTACAATTTAGAAAATATTCACAATATATGTAGCAGTGAGCTTTTGTTTACAATAAATGACCAACTCTTTTTAGAAACTTTATTAATGGAAATAAGAGGAAAAACTATTGCTTATGCAAGTTATAGAAACAAATTAAGTATTTCAAACGAGCAAAGATTATTAAAGGAAATCGAAGAAATTGAACAAAATCTAAACGAATCTAACAAAGAAACTCTTGTACAGTTAAATATAGAGCTTGATAATATTAGAAACACAAAACTAAAAGGTCACATCATAAGGTCGAAAGGCCAGTGGATAGAACAAGGAGAGAAAACAACCAGTTATTTTTGCTTTTTAGAAAAGCAACATTATACAAACAAAAATATACCATTTATTCAAAAAGACGATGGCACGGTTATTAACAATCAAAATGATATTTTAAAGGAAACGGCTGAATTCTATAAAAAATTGTATCAAAAAGTTGAAGTCTCATCTGACTTCACACTTAATGACTTGCAAAACATTCATGTAAATAAATTAAATGTCTCCCAATCACTCGAAATTGAAGGATTATTAAAATTTGAAGAAATAACTAGAACTCTCAAAAATATGGAAAATGATAAAAGTCCCGGGTCAGATGGCTTCTCTACAAATTTCTTTAAAGTTTTCTGGAATAAAATTGGACATTTTGTTTTAAGAAGTATAAATTTTGCGTACATTAATAATAACTTTTCTATAACTCAAAAACAGGGTATTATTACCTGTATTCCAAAAGAAAATAAGCCGAGACATTTCCTTAAAAACTGGAGACCTATCACACTGCTAAATACAGTCTATAAAATAGCATCTGGCTCAATAGCAAATAGAATAAAACCACACTTAACCAGTCTTATTTCAAGGGATCAAACGGGTTTTGTCTCAGGGCGGTTTATAGGAGAAAACACACGTCTGCTATATGACATACTGAATTATACAGAACAAAACAAAATTCCTGGGTTAATTATGTTGATTGATTTCGAGAAGGCTTTCGATACTTTATCTTTTAACTGCATTGAACAAACACTTAATTTATTTAATTTCGGGCCAAGTTTTAAACGTTGGATTAACATTTTTCTCAAAAACACTCAAACATCAGTTCAGTTGAATGGCTTCTTATCTGACAGCTTCTCAATAGGCCGCGGTTGTAGACAGGGAGACCCCATTTCACCGTATATATTTATATTATGTGCAGAAGTATTAGCAATTAAGATTAAATGTTGTAAAAATATAAAGGGTATACAAATAAATGGCGTTGAATACAAGATTTCTCAATTTGCGGATGACACTTCTCTGTTACTGGATGGTTCAGAAAATTCTTTAAATTCGACGCTTGAAATGCTCGACGACTTTGCATTTTTTTCAGGTCTTAAAGTGAATTTTGATAAAACTAACGTTATATGGATCGGATCTTTAAAATATAGTACTAGAGCTATTAAAACAAAATACAAACTTACATGGGGAACCACTAGATTTAAATTATTAGGAATCATGTTCGATGTTGACCTTAAAAGTATGATCGATTAAAATTTTTCTGATAAATTTATTAAAGCGAATAATATTATTAACCACTGGAAAAAGAGAAAACTTACACCAATTGGTAGAATAACTGTCATAAAATCACTTTTACTACCATTATTCACTCATTGTTTGTTTGCTTTACCTACACCAAAGACAGATATTCTTGATAAATTGAACAAATTATTGATGGATTTTGTTTGGGAAGATGCACCGTATAAAATAAGAAGTTCTACAATTACTCAAAGCTATGAGAAAGGTGGTTTGCAAATGATAGATATCTAGGCATATTGTAAAAAAATCAAACTTTCTTGGATACGAAAATTGTATACATGTTGCGATAGTAATTGCGCAATACTTGTAAGATCTATGTTTGACATAGGCAAATTTTTTAATACCGGAAAACTATACATTTCCAATGTCAAGAAAAAAATAAACAATGATTTTTGGTTAGAGGTTTTTACAAACTATGAACAGTTGCTTGATGTGTTAAACATTTATCATATGGACGATATTCTAAATATGCCTCTATTTTATAACACAAATTTTAAAATTGGTAATGAACCTATTTTTTTCAAATCACTTTACGAGAAAGGAATACGATTTGTGAGAGATATACTTATTGATTCTAACACTTTCTTAACGAAAAAACAGATAGAAACTATTACGGGAACATGCATGAATTTTATGAATTACGAAGGTCTTATAAAATCAGTAAACACGTTTATTAATAAAATGAATATACATTTTAACAAAAACGACCATCTCACGTTTGGTCCATCTCTATCGTGTTATGCGAAATATATTATTTGCTACGAAAGTAAAGATAGGTTTATTTATAATTGTTTTAATCAAAATGTTAAAACAACTTTATACAAAACAAAATGGGACGTATTTACTCTCTCGGACGAAGACTGGAAATGTATTTTTAAAACACTATTTAACATAACAAGAGATAGTTACTTACAATGGTTTCAAGTTAGAATTATCTACACTATTTTAGGTACAAATTCCTTATTATACAAAATGAAAATAGTCAATAATAATCTATGTAGCTTCTGCCAACAAAGCGAAGAAACTGTTATGCATCTTTTCTGGAACTGTGAAAAGACAAAAGATCTAATTAAAAAAGTAAACGAAATCCTTGCAAATAATAGAACTTTATTTAATACGACAGAAATAGACTGCCAAACTTTTGTATTAGGTGGTTCTTCAATTGCAACTAAGGATCTTACCCTTCTATGTCTAGAGATTAAGAGATATATTTTTACATGCAGAAGAAATAACATTACACCAAGTTTTAATGGCCTCACTAATAGCTTAGATTTTTATTGTTCAATTAATACTAGCTATAAACTCTCGGAAATTGAAGCAAAAAGATGGTCACTAATAAGTAATTTTTGTGAACAAAGCCTATAGGGACTTGGTTAAAGAAATGTAGATAACTATAAAACAAATGTAACTTTAATTTGTTTTTATACCGTAAATCTGCGCATTGAAAAAAAGAATTTAAAAAGAATATGGGCATTCATAATTTCATGTTGTTTCTGAAACTGGACCAACATTCGTATAATATTTGTACGTTCTATATGTATATTTAATACGCTGCTTGCATATAATGGTTTTTACGCTGTATGACTTGCATATAATGTGCTTTGTACTCTGTATGACTTGCATATAATGTATATTTTACAAACTATGATGGAAATAAAGGTTACAAACCAAAAAAAAAAAAAAAAAAAAATAAATTTTTTTTTTTTAAAGTGTGTATGTGCAATCTTACGACGTATATAGTGGCATAAATACCATTAACAAAATAAAGTTCATTAGCATATAGTTCTGTTTAAAATGGAATAAAAGTTAAGAACATACATTGCTTTTAAAAGGCACAATAATCTAGTTTTGAATCACCAAATAGTTTTCGTCTGTACAAGCGGTAACTCAAATACATGTATTTACGTAGACTTGACTGTTCGTTTAGGTTACACAACACTAAAAAAACGATGCAAAAGTCGACACTAGTACTTGCTGATTTAATTCATAATAATTACAATTTCCTTTGGTTTCATCATTTTACAGTGTTCTGATTGGCTGAAATGCATCATGTGACAGGCCTTTATTTTTCAATGAAGCCGGTTGCCTCTATTAATATTCATGAGGGACTACTTTTTATTGTTGTTTACATGCAGTGCTGTCACACAAAAAACACACCCAAATAGAAATACATTAACAGATTTATTCACATTTATACATGGCATTGTCAAAAAAAGAACTATTAATAAATATATTAATTAATTAATAATAAAGTATAAATATGTAAAATGTATGTTGTTTATTTCGTTTTGCCTATTTGATGAGCATTATGCATGAAAAAACAGAAATAACTTAGAGAAAAAATTCAACACAAACATAAAAAAATACTTTTTGGATAAAAATATTTGGGAAGTTAAAATAAACAGAGATGTGTACCATACTTCATGTTGCTTTTTTAAATGAACTTCATGATAACGACAAATTTATTCCTAGTACTGTACCGATACCGACACCTTTAATCGTTTTTGTGAGAGAAAAAAACGTGTCCATGTGTCGTATGAACAATCTGCACAGAACTTAAGTCAACACGAAACAAATATTGGGGATTTCCCAAACTTGTATATGTCTGATGCACATGAATGAGTTTTCGACTCGAAAACGGAAAGTATTTTAAAGCATTTCGAGGAGTTTCGAATATGGATTCGTCGGAACTTTTATTCTAATTTGTTATTTATCAGTGTTTTATAGGTTTTATTTTACTTTCATATTTTTCTTTGAAAATTTGATGAGATCGTACATACCCTCTTTAATATTTATATTTAATTATATATTAATCAAAAGAGGAAAACAAACGAAATTTAACAAACACAAACATAAAAATACACAATTTTACAGATTAAGGCAAAGAACGGTTTAGAAACAAGAAGTTTCAGTCAAATAACAGACATCCAGTTGAACAAACGTCTCACATTTTTTTACAAGGAAGCCACCGGAAAACCAAGCGAGCATGGTATGCAGTCATCCCGTGGAGCTTGCAAAAGAATACCACAAGAACACCTAGAAAATTGTGCGAGCCCCATCCAATTATCACCTCTGGGAGCTGAATGTCCCAGTTATCATTGTAAAAATCCCATTTTCAAGTACGCAAATGACTCGCAAGCTGCGCAGCTCAAAACACTCCTTGAAGTAGGCTCACGTTGGTCAATTAAGCATAAGCCAAGGATGATTTGCACAAAAGTCATCTGTTCATTTTATCGAACATTTATCCATTCACATTGCACGACAGGGCGAAGTATATCTTGTACATCCAGTTTGTGGCGAATCGTTATAACACACAGTAGCGAATCGTTATCCCCCTCTGGCGAATCGTCATTAAACTGTGGTGAATCGTTATGTGTCGAATCGTTATTGTGTCGAATCGTTACTAATTCTATCACTCGGGGCCAGGAGTTTCATCAGCAGCTGAAGCAAGTTTTAAAAAAATGAAAGAATTGTCATTTACTAGTAGGTCTGACTAAAACAATTTTATTTTTCTTCTTGTTCATAGTTCTATGCAAATAAGATACATAACAATTGGCCTTGTCAATTTGTGTCATACAGGTAAAGAAACTGTATACTGTGTTCCGATGGAGTCGCGGTACTAACGATTTTTTTGAATTACCAAAATGGAAAGCTAACACTTACAACTTTTAATTAACGATTATTAGGTGTAAAAAATGCCTCAAACACACATGGCAATCAACAAAAAAACACAATTATTTCATTTGGAATAACTGCAAAACACCAAACCACATTACACGGTCTAGTAGGTTAAATTTGACAACTTGGACGACGGAGTCGCGGTAATCTGTAACAAGGGAAGCAATCCATGCCAATTTTGAGAAATAAATAGTGTACAGTATCACCTTAATTACCGGAAAGGAAATAACTTATGTACATAACCCACGGGTAAATACTCCTACTAATTTGGCACAGATGACAGAGTAAAAACAGTATATTATTAAAGTCTGCAATGAAATCGGATGAGACTCTTAGAAGAAATGCATTACACAAGCATGTTTAAGTAAAAAAGAATGAACTTAGCAATATTGTATGCATTTTCAGATAGTTTTCATAATAAAAAGCCGAGACTAGAAAAAGAGGTGGGATTTGTTTACAAGATATGTCCACTAGATGACGTTTATTGTTTACCGCGACACCGTCCGTACCGCGACTCCATCCGAATAGAGTATACAGTAGATATTTTCGGCCGATGACACACAATCCATAGATTTGATATTTTGAACAGTAGTAAAATAATAAAAGTCGTTTACCTTTTTCTCGTCTTGATTTTAAATCCACACTGTTAGTTATATTTTGCCGAATTTCTGACACAAAACGTTTTAACACGACGTGTCAAAAAATGTGGTGTTGAAATACTTGTTCAACACTCGGTTTTAAAATGCATGCCATAATGGGTGTAAACATCGACTAACATTGAGGGTCTAACGGGTCGTTTTAAGAAAGAAATAAAACATACATATGAAACATTTCGTTTCAAATGCAAAAAAACATCAATTATTTAAATATATTTTACGCCTAAAGTACGGTTCCATCCACACATGCATATGGGCGTTTACAAAATTGCAACTATCTGAAAACAACTTTCGACTCGTTTAGCCTTCAGTCGTAAATCTAAACTGGAACGCGTTTCAATATTTCCGTCTCTCGCTACATGTTTATTATGGATACAAAACACCTTGTTCAAAATTGCTCTTACGAAATATCAACCAAAAAAAAAGTAAATCAAAAGTAAATTTTAACAGTAGAGCTACTGTATTATTTAAGATACCGCTGTGTTGCGACATACACACAACGCTACTGCAGTGCATGGGGGCGGAGACTACGAATCATACTTCAATGTATTGATGCGCGAATTGCAAAAAATAAATCCAAAATTCATTTACTCTTTTAAGGTGAAAATTTAAAGTATACACACTATTGTAATTATAATTGTAATTATAAGAATTGAAACGCTCTTTTCGGCGCTTCATCGATGTATGAAGGTCATTTTTTTGTATCTAATTTGTACATAAAGCCGTACATAAATACGAAAAAGTGTTTCCTTCGTCATTTTTTATGTTTTTTTTTTATCTGTTGGCTTTCAAGTTTTATTGTTACTTTAATCTGCTTATTTTGCAAATAATTGATATGAATTTCAGAAAGATCGTACATACACACTTTAACAGTACACTGAAGTTCATTCATGGCGTCGCGCTCACTATTTGCCAATGATGGACGGAAACGTTCATTTGCGATGTGGTTGTCAGAAAACGCGTATAAGGAGGTGGATGGCGAAACGCACTTAAAAGGGTATGTCATGAACAGCAAGGGCCCAATGCAGCTTCCCTGGGGCACACTGCATTCTATTCACCGCGGATACGACAGTGATGAGTCGATCCTTACAGTCTCTGCAACTGCATGGCCGAAGAAAGCGCAGTCCAACAGATTCCGTACTGGTTCCGAAGAACGTCGAGCAGGATGTCATGTTATCGCAGGTATCGAAGGCAGTGCGGAGGTCAATAGCGATCAAGGAGGTCGTTCGTTAGTCGCTAAAGAGCGGACTCGCAGGAATGTAATGTCTATACGCGGATTGGTATGTTTGTAATAAATTATTGGCATCACAGTGTTTATTCAGACGGCGTTCTCGATCAGTTTGGATACAAACGACACATTACTGACTGGTCTGTAGTTAACAAGGTCGAGGTCTAAACCAGCTTTCTTTTAACAGAGGTTTCGCTTTCGCCTGTTTGTAGTTTTCTGAGAAAACACCTTGTTGAAGTGTTCGCCAGATCAGTTAAGCTGGAACAGTGGTGGGCACTAGATACCACTAAGTCCCAGAAGAAAAGACGTCATAAAGAAGTATGTGACCTTCCATCCAGAGGTGGCCAGCGACTGCTCCTGACAGGACTCCATCGTGTCGAAGTTCAACAAGGAACTACGAAGGAAGGAAAAGAGAAGGGATCATTGCATGTCAGTGATTATCAACTCATGACCTCTACGGGATTTCCCAGAAGTCAGTCGCCCATGATGACCTCTACAGGACTGCTCGGAAAGGGAGTTACCCATTATACCCACGGGAGTTTACTACACTAACTTGTAGATATATGCACTGATACAATGTATTTGTTTGTATATATGTTCATTGTTGTTTGTTTAGAAGTACATGTTTTATAGTTTCATTTTCTAATGTACTATATTCACTGTATATACTTATGTATAAATATTATTGATGACATATGATTTGATAAATGTCAGAGCAATATTTCCAATTCGTAAGATTTTGTGTTCAGTTCTCTGAAAAGTGTTTGACTTCTGTTTGACTTAAGACATCAAACTGGTCAGAAGAAGGGATACTATTATTAACATTGGGTACGAAAAATGTGTTTGCAATTTTCTTCCGCAGTGTTTTTTAGGCTAACATGTCACAGCGCAGGTGTTTGATTAATTTTCTCGTATATCAATCTTAATTGTATTTCAATTCTTAATGTTTACATGCTTTCCACCATTCAAATGATTCCGAGGCTTAATCATATAATTTTGATACGCTCAGTGGTTTACCCGATATGTTGTAAACAAATTGAATAGCTGTACAAGTGCAAAAATAGTAATCTGCCCTATATGAATACATTACACAATGACTGAGTGTGCTATTTTTATCAGAACCGATCAACCAAAGAATTGCGTCATAATTTTTAATTTGAGTCTATTGTGAATTGTTAAGTTCATAAACAAGTATTGCACCATGATAACGCCAGTTTTAATATTGCAGTGGATAAAGCACTGGCATTTCAACGGAGTGGGCGGAGGTTCGATCCCAGGCTTGGATCGATATGTTATCAATTAATTGTTCATACCATACGAATTATTTTGAATTTATTTTAATTAATGTTTGAGTGTTTTGTATTATCGCCAATAGTAATAATAATGTTTGAGGAATATGTGACAACCGATGGAATTGTTACTTTGCTCACATATGAATATGTCTCTTTAATATCCAGTTGTTATTTAGCGTTACCTCCCTTGTTGGAGGTCTGCCCTCTCTAAGTGCATTCTAATTATATATTTGAGGCGTGTCGTGGGAAACCCAGGCTAAATGCATCTGCGTAAATTATCGTCCCGGGTTAGCCTGTGCAGTCCGCACAGGAAAATCCAGGACGACACTTTCCGCCTACAGTACATTTATGTTTAGAGGAGACTTCATAGAAACAGAAAATACTAGAAAAGCGGAAAGTGTCGTCCTGGATTAGCCTGTGCGGACTGGAATTCTTATACGGGACGACACTTTACGCAGATGCATTAAGCCCGGGTTTCCCACGACACGCATCATTGTAGTGACCATTACTCTAGTATTATTGTATAGGTATTAATTAAAGTAATTTTCTTTGTGAAGTTGTGCTTCCAATTAAAGCCCGAATTCTGTCCAGAGAATGAAAGTGTTTTTTTGAAGTTGTTGAATACATATTTTACAGAAAAAGAATGCATTGTATTGAAAGCAAGTCATCTGTATGGCGGTTAGATAGCCCTTTGACGTAAATACCACTGTAGGGGGAACTGAGCCGGTATACAATTACTCAATCGGATATATAAAGTAACTTATCTTACATTCATAAAATCCCATTAGTCTGTTGCTGTTTCGAGTACAGGTTTATCACATTAAATTGCTGAGACGGCGGAAGCGACGACACCAGCGACAATGATGGCGAGGATGACGACGAAGACTCCCTGACTCATGCACATGTCTCCGTCCTCCATGGGAGCTGCAAACGCAATAACACATTTAAGACATTTATTTTTTATTGATCAGCGAATTTACCCCCCAATATAACCCGGCATCCGAAAGGTTTACACCCCGCCTATTAGACACTTAAAAATTTACCGTTTAAAATAAGTGTCCTAAATATCCTCCAAGTGTAGATGTACACAATGGAAACAACACTTATTAAAAAAGCAACGTTTGTTTCTGTGTGTGTTCACTTTTACCGCAGTTTACGCAAAGCTGACGTTTGTGAATCTCGATTTTATCATCACAATTTAGTCAGTTTATAACCGTTTTGGAGTTCACTTTTTTGCATCAACACAATGTTTATTATTAATAAAGAAGCATTGATACCAGGAAACCTCACTGCTTTACCAGCGACACGCATTAATTTATCGATTTGCTAATGCGTAGCCTGCAGGGTATACAATAGTTCCTGTGGTACCAATTTCTGAATACTAAAATTTAATCATGTTGGCATGCACAAAAAGTAAAACAAACTTATTGTTTCTATATGGATAATTAAATATACAGTTCTTGCCATTGAAACTATTTATATAAATTCACGCACCTTCAATAATGACCTCCTCTGTGGTGATGGAGAGAGCAGACCCGACGCTGATGTCCTCTACTCCGTTGTCTTCCTCCGCCTGTCGCCTAGCAACGTGCCTCTTCTTCCGGCCGTAGCTCGTCTGACCGTCAGCGCAGGTCGTCTGCAACGAAAACAATATGGAACTTAATTAAATGTTGC
Organism: Congeria kusceri; assembly: GCA_027627225.1. Taxonomy (NCBI): domain Eukaryota; kingdom Metazoa; phylum Mollusca; class Bivalvia; order Myida; family Dreissenidae; genus Congeria; species Congeria kusceri. Next base: position 23,413,667 of record CM051039.1, on the reverse strand, counting down.
TGTTTTATTAAAAAAATTATCTTAATAGATATGTTAACATTAAAATAAAATAAATAAAATCAATCTAACGCAACACTTTAAAACTACATGAACAAATATCTTGGCGTTTGACAAGAGTGTTTATTTATAAATAATTATGCATACAATTTCTTATTATTTTATCCAGATCCTGATTATGTATTTATTATTTATGTAGCATGAAGACGTTCAAGTAATTATGTTTATTTTGTGGCATAATTTTTTCTGATTGAGTAAACTGGGATAATTCTCCTGATAGAAACTTTTAGCTCATTAATGTTCTTAATGCCAAAAAAAAAAATATAAATTAATAACCCTTTTCGGATGCATATAATATTTCATATGTCACATCAATATTGTCAGTAGATCGTGATAACCATTCAATGTATTCATGCTTCACAACAAACGTGCAAAATGTACATCTTGATAAAATATACAACAGGGAAAATTTCTAATTGCAGACTCTATGTAACCTTGACTTACCGGGTTGCAGGCTCCCAGGCAGACTTGGAGCACGCAGGAGAAAGGCATGCTGACGGAGCCGCCGTTCAAGTTGGTGGTACGGAAGGCGCCGAAAGAGGCCTCGAGGACGCCTTGCTGGATGCGAGACATGTGGGGAAACAGGTCGGTATCCACGGCGCATGCGTCAACAATGATGTCTATGTTATCGGCGGCGCAGTACTTGGCCTTGATGTCAAAGTCCTCGATGTACTCAGAGTCCAGCTGCAGGACCATGCTGATGGTGTCCGTCAGTTTCACTGTCTGTCCGCCGATGTCCACGCCATCTTTGTATAGAGTCATGAAGGCGGAGGGCTTGACCGTCAAATTCTGACCAGCGTCATCGTCCTTGTCCCTGAAGGGGAGACACATATGGTTAGCAAACTACACAGCGTCGGGTACAAGTATGCGCGATTTATTTGTAAAATGTAGTTGCAGATAGTATTTCATTTGAATCAAATCATTGAAATGTCATGAAGTTCTTAAGTTAGAATTATTAGCTGGCAGAAATACGCAGTACATAGTATAATTAAAATACTCTTCTAGCTAATACGTGTTTATCCTTGAAATATCCTAAGTTTATAAAAGAGACATGGCAAACAAACATACAATATATATATAACATGGTATAGAATCTTTTAAAATAATTTACAAATTTAAAAACGAGTAAATGGGTCGAATGTCAACATCAACACATCGATAATTGGCATCACATATAGTCACATGAGTACGTTTCTTAAGAAAAAAAGGAAGATTTTTTAAATTAATAAAATTCCTTAAGTCTTTGGTTGTGTAAGGTGTTCTTTCTTTATGTCATTGTCCCTATAAGGGAAATAAATTATTTTTATAAAATACATGATGTGGATTAAACGAAATTATTTGGTTTGCTAAACAGCGAGGATTTCATTTAATCAAATAATCAAAATGCAATGTAAATTCCTATAAGAGAGAATTAATAACTTGAAAATAAACATTATCAAGACAATATTAAAATGAAATTGAAAATAATATAAAACCAACAAGTGTTCTGACTTTAAATGTCTTAAATTCATAAATGAGACACAAAAATACAAAATACATTACATATTACGAGTATAATTAAAATAATAAACGAGCCAATACCAGTAAGAAGGTAATCTCAACTTAAACGACATCGATGTATGACACCAATGTATGACATCGCATTCTCATAAAGACCATGATTATTTAGAGAACTTAAAGTCTTACGCGGCGAGAAGACTGTTGGAGACAGTGAGGTCCCCGAGGTCGGCCACATGACCGACATCTGCTTGTCTGCCCCTGTCTGGTAGAGGGCGTTCTTCTGCACTATCACTTTCAACGACTCCTCCTGGGAACGAATAAGAAATAATCTTTATGGTTCTCATAATAGATCTAATATAAGTACGTGGATTAACTATTTGCTTCTTAACAAATTATTCTGTGGTACTTGATTGTGGCTTTAAATTTAAACAATGAATCAAACACATATGGCTTATACATAAACTATAACTCAACTTTTGACCAACTCAATATCCAATAAAATGTTGTGAAAATTTCCCGCGAGTAGTCTTGATTAAATGAATCCTAATATTGGCTAGATTGAAAATATTCGCACTAAACTGGTCATTAAAGAATGGGCGCAATACAGACATGTATGAGAAAGATCCAATTCACTAAATCACTCACCCATTGCAGATTACAAGAGGCGAAGTCGAACGAGTGGACGGACGCGCCGTCCGAGGTGGGGTAGCGACAGACGGAGCTCTGACCCTGAATGTACACGATACCGGAAGCGGAAGCGTTGAACAGGGTGATCTCCAGCTTGCTCTTCGTACAGCTGTCGATCGTCACTGAAAAGGGGAGACCACTCAGTTATGCTCTCGTATTTGTGTGGAAAAGGTGTAAAGTACTCGTATTTGTATGAAAAACATGAAGCTATTTCGTCGCTTAAGTCGACAAATAAAACGCTATTTTGTACAAAATATATGGTTAAAACATTTAATATATACTTGAATAGAGCCAACTAGAAATATAAACATGTAGATATCACTAAACAAAGACACCTATATGGTCTGTTGGATCCCTACATAGAGAGCGTTAAATTTCTCAAAACATCTAGTACTAGTTCTTCCCAAATATCGGACAATGCATATGTCGGAACCTTAACGCTTTCGACAAAATTGAGTTAAATGAAAGATGTGAAATTTAAGAAATATTTTTCGATTTATCGTTGTTTATCGGCCAATAAACAACGATTTGGAGCTCTAATGAGCAGGAATTAAACCACGAGGGCGTTAGCCTGAGTTGTTTAATAGCCATGCATCAAAACGACAAAGAATTGTTTATTGGCCGATAAACAACGATAATGAGAAAATTATTTGGATTTTAACATGATTTGACAAATATTTGTGCAATTGTATTATAACTACTTTGTACTATATTCCGCTCAGAATCGAAACTTCTTTTTGCGTTGTTTTAATACAGGTAGATTAATAACGATAATGTTATTCTTTGTCTATAGAAAAGTTATAGAAAAGTTAGTGAGTATCATGTTAAAATGAACGATATAACGTAACATACTTGTCGGGTCGAAGGCAGCTGAAGCAACGCCAACGATGACAGACGATATAAATATTATTTTCCCCGCCATTTTGTAAGACGGGAAACTCTGAAATACCAACAGAAATACTCACAAATCAACATGGGACAATCATATGTCAGAAACGTACAATTCTTTTAATGAACAAGTAAAGTTAACAAAAACGTGTTATTTTTTTTCTCTATTTTTAGTTTAAACTGTGTCAATATACGACGTGTAATATATAGAAGTATAAATATTCTACTATTCGGAAAATAATGATACTCTGAATGTGGTTTAAACAAAAATTCTGGAAATATATCTTAACTGGATATTTAAGATCAAAATGTTCTGCGGTTTTATTCATTAATGCCCGAGCTGTTAAAACATTATTAAAAGGACATTGTTGACTGACACACAGAACGTATCACAAGTTACATTTCCAATACATGTATACGTTTATTAAACTGGTCCATTTACCACTCTTTCGTAATTTTAGTGTCGTGGGAAAACCGCACTTAATGCATATGCGTAAAAGTGTCGTCCCGGATTAGCCTGTGTAGTCCGCACAGGCTAATCCAGGACGACACTTATCGCTTTATGGTATTTTCTGTTTCAAGGAAGTCTCTTCTAAACATAAATCCACTGTAGGCGGAAAGGGGCGTTCCAGATTAGCCTGTGCGGTCTGCACAGGCTCATCCGGGATCCGGGATGAGACTTTACGCACATTCATTAAGCCCGGGTTTCCCACGACACAATTGTATTATCTAGTTTGAATATTAACAAATTTGTACAGACATAGGGTTTTAATCTGTATTTTTGTGTAAGTTTTCTTACATTAATAGTAATTTTGTTGTCTTGTATATTATGATAATTATGATATAAACGATCATGCATATTACTAGTGTACACAATTCGATCAAGACAGTCTTATCTTTGCAAACCAGAGTGAAATTACATAAATAATAAGACAGAAACACAACTTACCTCGTGCCTGCAAGGCAATCGGATACAACGGAGCAAGGGTCTTCTACCGGGAGACTGGTGATGAGATCCGAACAGGGCCGTATTTATACTTGTCTCTTAATACGGTTACATACTACAATTTCAAACACAATAATCATATTCTCACCAAATTATAGCATTGCTATTGACTCGTAACTTTCTCGCCTTTTTACATTTTATTGAATAACTATTACTATGATAGTTAACGGATATTAGAAATAAAACATGCTGAATATCTGAAGTGTGAATTTGTAAATAATAAATAGCGGTTATCATGGTATATTTTGCGGCTAGTAATTAGATATCAATTTTAATGGATAATATTGTATATACGAACCCTTAAACACACGTTGAAGATTATGATGTTTACTGGAATAAACACATTCAAAGGACACGTGGGTCCTTTTCCATATCCTACAATATAACTCTGGTATATGCAGAATGAGGAAAAAATATACCTGCGTTAATTAATGGTTGAACAGTATAATATCGTTTTCATTCGAAATGTTACGTCATCGACAGTTTTAGATAGTAAAATTGCAACACAATATTGTAAAAAATATAAACGAAAAAAAAGAGGATACAAATCGTCTATTTCCACAGGTGCGGTATTTCTTATGGATATTAATAATTAGCTTTAGCTGACATCTTTTATGTGAAAACAAAGTAAAACATATTATAAATATTCAACCTTAATAATATTTACTTACTATGTTTTTAATTAACCTGTTCAAAGATTGGCAAATTGACAATTTTCAAAATGTTTGTCATAGAACTCATAAAGAAATGATTCATTATATTAAAACAAGCGAAACAACTCTCATGACTATGAAATGTATTGGAAATATCGCTCCGTTTATGGATAATCATCAATCGAAATGAATACAAATATAAAGCGTTTGTAACGCTAATTTTAGAAAACACGTGTATCACTAACATAGCGTTAAATAATAATAATAATAATAATAATAATAATAATAATAATCACTTTATTTTACGAAGGTGGCATATAAGACATAGTATTGTCATGACAAAAACATACCTTATTTTCATATGGCCTTCATACACATTCAAACATTCAACCAAATTCACATTTAACATATAATTACAAAACAAGCACACAGTAAATTTAAAAATGATAATAATAATGATAATGACAATAATAATAATAATAATAATAATAATAATAATAATAATAATAATAACAATAATAATAATCACTTTATTTTACGAAGGTGGCATATAAGACATAGTATTGTCATGGCAAAAACATACCTTATTTTCATATGGCCTACATACACATTCAAACATTCCACCAAATTCACATTTAACATATAATTATAAAACAAGCACACAGTAAATTTAAAAATGATAATAATAATGATAATGCCAATAATAATAATAATAATAATAATAATAATTTTCTCAATAAAAAACAATTACAAAGCATCGACAGACAGCAATAGAAAATAGAAATTATGCACAATGCATTGATACACTCTTAAAAAAGTTACATTTTTATATAAAATTCTCCATATACAAAACAAATATAATTATTTGCTAACAACAGCAATTTCAATATTCATTTTCTAATTTTCAATAAATATATCTATATCAGTAATATAATTGTGATATCTGTGTTACATCTATTAGACTTTTTCAAGTAAATATGTTTTATATGCTCGTTTGAATGATGGTAATGAAGATTTATTTCTTAACTCCATTGGTAAATTGTTCCATACGATTATGCAATAGTATGTATATGTATATTTGTAGTATTTTGTTCGTGGTTTAATTGGCAAAATAAGATCTTTGTGCATAGGTGACATATCCAACACAACCAAATGTATAAGTCCGAATGGCCGAGTGGTAAGGCATTTACGGACATTTTTCATAAAATACGAAAAATCTGTGAACACGTCCCTTTAAATAGCAAACGTTGCATTATTATTGTTATTGTCATGATTATTGCGAGTTTATTTATTGGCCCCTCCAACAGTTGTTTTCAAAAATGGCCGATAAACTAAAAAAAAAACCCACACATCTGCCTTTATTATGTACCACTATATTTGAATAAGATTACCACGCAATGTCGTACCAATACAATCAGCTACAATTATAGAAAGTCATTGCACAGTTGTTTCATAAAATAAAATAGTTAATTTTCAATTTGTGTGCCAGTCACCCATAGCCTGCGACCATGTAAAGACCAACACCCGAGCACCGACAACCAGTGGTTGCTAATGTCCTTTAAAATGTCTTTAATGGTTGTTGATGGTCGGTAGAAGATCGCCGAATTTTCGTACAACCGATCGCCGACCAGCCTCCGATCAATCGCCGACCAACCGCCGACCAGTTTCCGACTAAAATTTCATTGCTTTTTTCTGAGTTTTGGTCGTCAGAAGTTGTCGTTGATCGCCGCAAATTTTAGTTGTCGGTGGTCGGTAATCGGTCGGCGACCTATGTCTGACCTAGGCTTTATGGGAATGCAATAACAAAATGTATAGTGTTACTTTTTTCACACCGTAGTACCGATTCCTTCATAATCAGCAAAAAAAATGTTCAGCGAAAATGATAAAATAATGACAGCGGGTATGCAAAGTATGGTGTGTAAATATAATTGCTCTGATGTCTAAATATTGAATATTATTACGATGTTATAGTGTTTACGAAATACGTATGATCGATGAAACCCATGTTAAATCTAATTTATAAATTCGAATAGAGGAAAACACTGAAACAAAATGGCGACTAACTCGTGCGATTTCAGCTTGGCCGAACGCTGCCCTGGTAGGTAATAAGTAAAATAACGTCATACACAAGTTCGATTATTAAAACGATTTTTATAGTAATCATTTGTTTCGGTGTTTTACTCCAGGTCTATGTTTTTGTATGCTATAATAGGAACAATACGCCTTTTTTTCTGTATTTTTTCGGGCCTCTATGGACGTTAACGACCTCAAAAAGGTATATTATCCCTATAATAGTAAAGGGGTCTGGGCCTGTTCAGTTTGTGAAAAGTGAGCGCGATAAAAATGCTTAAATTTGTAAAGCTTTTAAGTGGAGTATGTGTGTAGGGATATTAGTATTGATATTGTACAATGATAATGATGATGGTGATGATGGTGATGATGATAATTATTATTATTATTATTGTTATTTTGAGGATGATGATTATGATGATGATGATAATAAGAACAATAATAATAATAATAATAATAATAATAATAACAATAATAATAAAGTATAAACAATCTTCAGAACGACTAATTTTTAATGGTACTATTTTACTATTTTTTACTTTATGACACATGTCAACCAATATTCCAATGTAGAGAATTGCGAAATTAGAAATTGAAATAAGCATTTGGTGGCTACGATATCTTCAATGCCTGGAAAGGTCCATAGGCGGTATTGAGGGGGTCGGAAGCGGCGTACGCCCCCTCTAAAATTGTCTAACATTCGAGTTTGTAAACCTTGCAATAACTTTAACATATGAATTGTGTTACCAATGACGTATTCTTTAATCCATTTATTGCATTTACCAAACCTGTTATGTTGTAGTTTCGTTAACTTATTCCTTTTTGACGATATTGCACCGTCCCTGTATTAATTCGAACACGTAAGAGAGACCAGGCGCAGTTTGTTGGCAGTTACTGAATATTTCCACCCCCTCTAATTAAAAATCCTCACCGCGCCTGAGGTCTATCATTGTGATTGTTTGACACATTGAAAACCTATTGGTACTCTTTCTTACAAATGTGCGGATGTACGGGTATATTCATGTACGTTGCACTACAGCTGTTAGGTCGTGATTTTGCAGGCACGCACGGACAATTGGTACCTACAAAGTTTTGTAAAACTATGATATATTGTGTCATGTACATACAATTTCGCCTATTTTCAGATGAACATTTGGACAACTGCGCTGCCGAAACATATATATTTCGTTTTTTAATGTGTTCATTTTCAGTTTATTGTGGTTCATCCAGTCGTAGTTCTATTTAAAATGGAATACAAGTTAAGAACAGACTTTGCTATTAAAAGGCACAATTAGCTAGTTTTGAATTACCAAATAGTTTTCGTCTGTACAAGCGGAAACTTGAATACATGTATTTACGTAGACTTGACAGTTGGTTTAGGTTACACAACACTAAAAAACGATGCAAAAGTCGACACTAGTACTTGCGAACTTGCAGTGTTTCCTTCGTCATTTTTATGTTTTGCTGTTTGCTTTCAAGTTTGAGTGTTTATTTCATCTGCTTTTTTGGAAAATAATTGATATGAAAGATCGTGCATACACACTTTAACAGTACACTGATTAAGTTCATTAATGGCGTAGCGCTAACTATTTGCCGATGATGGACGGAAACGTTCATTTCCGATGTGGTCGTCAGCAAACCCGTATAAGGACGGCGAAACGCACTTGAATAGTGTATGTCATGAACAGCAAGGGCCCAAGTGATGAGTCGATCTTTACTTTGCAACTGCGTGGCCGAAGAAAGGATTCGACTTATCAAAGCGCAGGCCCACACATTCCGTACAGGTTCTGAAGTACGTCGAGCAGGATTTCAAGCTATCGAAGGTATCGAAGGCAGTGCGGAGGTCAATAGCGATCTAGGAGGTCGTTCGTTAGTCGCAACAGAGAGGACTCGCAGGAATGTAATTTTATATACGCGAATTGGTATTTTTGTTATAAACTATTGGCATCACAGTGTTTATTCAGAACGGCGTTCACGATCAGTTTGGATACAAACGACACATTACTGACAGGTCTATAGTTAACAAGGTCGAGGTCTAAACCCGCTTTCTTTAACAGAGGTTTCACTTTCGCCTGTTTGTAGTTTTCAAGAAAACACCTTGTTGAAGTATTCACCAGATCAGTTAGAACATGTATCAGTTCATAAACATATGATTTGAGAAAATGTTAGAGCAATATTTCCAATGGACAAAAGAAGTGATATTTTTTAACATTGGGTACGTGAAAAAATGTGTTTGCAGTTATCTTCCGCAGTGTTTTTTTTTCAGGCTAACACGTCACAGCGCATTTGTTTGATTAGTTTCCTCGTAACAATCTTAATTGTATTTCAATTCTTAATGTTTACGCGCTTTCCACCATTCAAATGATTCTCAGGCTTAATCATATAATTTGACACGCTGTGTGGTTTACCCGATATGTTGTAAACAAATTGAATAGCTGTATAAGTCCGGAAATATTAACCTTCCACATATGAATACATGACACAATGATTGAGTGCGCTATTTTTTAGCCTGTGCAGTCCGCACAATATAATCCAGGACGACACTTTCCGCCTAAAGTAGATTTATGTTTAGAAGAGACTTCATTGAAACAGAAAATACTATATAAGCGGCAAGTGACGTCCTGGATTAGCCTGTGCGGACTGCACAGGCTTATCCAGGACGACACTTTACGCAGATGCATTAAGCCCGGGTTTCCCACGACACGCCTCATTTGTAGTGACCAATACCTTGGTATTATTGTATAGTTCTTAACTGAAGTTTTTGCTTTGTGAAGTTGTGTTTCCGAGTGAAGCCCGAATTCTTTCCAGAGAATTATAGTGGTTTTTTGAAGTTGTTAAATACATATTTTACTGACAAAGATTGCATTGTATTGAAAGCAAGTCATCTGTATGGCGGTTAAATGGCCGCTTGACGTAAATACCACTGTACGAACTGGGCCGGTATATTCACAAGTACTCAATCGGATATCTAAAGTAAAGTATCTTACATTCATAAAATCCCATCAGTCTGTGGCTGTTTCGAGTACAGGTTTATCACATTAAACGCTGTAAACTATTAGCAGCCATTACCCACGACACACCCTCTTTAAGCGTTGTTCATCTATAACAAATCAAAATGTACAAAATTCCTGAATACGTATTTTAATTTGAACTTACATTTTAATTGGGAAAATTAAAACTATTTTCTTGAATTGTTTTAAGGTTTTTATATGTAAGAATTATCAAGCTCTGTTTTCAACAGAAGCGGATTTCTGCTTCATACAATTCATTATTGACATAATTACACTTGCATATGAAGTAAAATACTTAAACAGAAAATAACACGTTGTTTTATTTGTGAATTTATTAATGTTTCTTTTTTCACGCAATAAATAATACACGCTATAGATGTTCGTGAACTTCCGTTGAGACATGTATATTTGACTTATGACGTCATCACACCGGTCATCTGCGTGCCGCTGCCGATCTTGCTGAGGATGCTGCACTTCATCTGCAACTTCCGGTACATGACGACGGCTGAGACGGCGGAAGCGACGACACCAGCGACCATGATGGCGAGGATGACGACGAAGACTCCCTGACTCATGCACATGTCTCCGTCCTCCATGGGAGCTGCGAACGCAATAACACATTTAAGACATTTATTTTTTATTGATTAGCGAATTTTCCCCCCAATATAACGCGGCATCCGAAAAGTTTACACCCCGCCTATTAGACACTTGAACATTTACCGTTTAAAATAAGTGTCCTAAATATCCTCCAAGTGTAGATGTACACAATGGAAACAAAACTTATTAAAAAAGCAACGTTTGTTTCTGTGTGTCTTCACTTTTACCGCAGTTTACGCAAAGCTGACGTTTGTGAATCTCGATTTTATCATCACAATTTAGTCAGTTTATAACCGTTTTGGAGTTCACTTTTTCGCATCAATACAATGTTTATTATTAATAAAAAAGCATTGATACCAGGAAACCTCACTGCTTTACCAGCGACGCGCATTAATTCATCGATTTACTAACGCGTAGCCTGCAGGGTATAAAGTAGTTCCTGTGGTACCAATTCCTGAATACTAAAATTTAATCATGTTGGCATGCACAAAAAGTAAAACAAACTTATTGTTTCTATATGGATAATTAAATATACAGTTCTTGCAAAATTGAAACTATTTATATAAATTCACGCACCTTCAATAATGACCTCCTCTGTGGTGATGGAGAGAGCAGACCCGACGCTGATGTCCTCTACTCCGTTGTCTTCCTCCGCCTGTCGCCTAGCAACGTGCCTCTTCTTCCGGCCGTAGCTCGTCTGACCGTCAGCGCAGGTCGTCTGCAATGAAAACAATATGGAACTTAATTAAATGTTGCTGTTTTATTAAAAAAAATATCTTAATAGATATGTTAACATTAAAATAAAATAAATAAAATCAATCTAACGCAACGCTTTAAAACTACATGAACAAATATCTTGGCGTTTGACAGGTGTGTTTATTTACAAATAGTTATGCATACAATTTCTTATTATTTTATCCAGATCCTTATTATTTATTTATTATTATGTAGCATGAACACATATAAGTAATTATGTTTATTTTGTGGCATAATTTCTTCTGATTGAGTACACTGGGATAATTCTCCTGATAGAAACTCTTAGCTCATTAATGTTCTTAATGCCCCGCCCCCCCCCCCCCAAACCCACCCCCATAAATTTATAACTCTTTTCGGATGCATATAATATTTCTTATGTTACATTAATATTGACAGTAGATCGTGATAACCATTGAAGATAAAAGATAACTATTGAATGTATTCATGCTTCACAACAAACGTGCAAAATGTACATCTTGATAAAATATACAACAGGGAAAAGAGTTTCTAATTGCCGACTCTATGTAACCTTGACCTACCGGGTTGCAGGCTCCAAGGCAGACTTGGAGCACGCAGGAGAAAGGCATGCTAACGGAGCCGCCGTTCAAGTTGGTGGTACGGAAGGCGCCGAAAGAGGCCTCGAGGACGCCTTGCTGGATGCGAGACATGTGGGGAAACAGGTCGGTATCCACGGCGCATGCGTCAACAATGATGTCACTGTTATCGGCGGCGCAGTACTTGGCCTTGATGTCAAAGTCCTCGATGTACTCAGAGTCCAGCTGCAGGACCATGCTGATGGTGTCCGTCAGTTTCACTGTCTGTCCGCCGATGTCCACGCCATCTTTGTATAGAGTCATGAAGGCGGAGGGCTTGACCGTCAGATTCTGACCAGCGTCATCGTCCTTGTCCCTGAAGGGGAGATACATATGGTTAGCAAAATACACAGCGTCGGGTACAAGTATGCGCGATTTATTTGTAAAATGTAGTTGCAGATAGTATTTCATTTGAATCAAATCATTGAAATGTCATGAAAGTTCTTAAGTAAGAATTATTAGCGGGCAGAAATACGCAGTAGATAGTATAATTAAAATACTGATCTAGCTAATACGTGTTTATCCTTGAAATATCCTAAGTTTATAAAAGAGACATGGCAAACAAACATATAATATATATAACATGGTATAGAATCTTTTAAAATAATTTACAAATTTAAAAACGAGTAAAATGGGTCGAATGTCAACATCAACACATCGATAATTGGCATCACATATAGTCACATGAGTACGTTTCTTAAGAAAAAAAGGTAATTTCTTAAATTAATAAAATTCCTTAAGTCTTTGGTTGTGTAAGGTGTTCTTTCTTTATGTCAGTGTCCCTATAAGAGAAATAAATTAGGTTTATAAAATACATGTTGTGGATTAAACGAAATTATTTGGTTTGCTATACAGCGAGGATTTCATTTAATCAAATAATCAAAATGCAATGTAAATTCCTACAAGAGAGAATTAATAACTTGAAAATAATAATTATCAAGACAATAGTATAATGAAATTGAAAATAATATAAAACCAACAAGTGTTCTGACTTTAAATGTCTTAAATTCATATATGAGACCTTACACACAAAAATACAAAATACATTACATATTACGAGTATAATTAAAATAATAAACGAGCCAATACCAGTAACGAGGTAATCTCAACTTAAACGACATCGATGTATGACACCAATGTATGACATCGCATTCTCATAAAGACCATGATTATTTAGGGAACTTAAAGTCTTACGCGGCGAGAAGACTGTTGGAGACAGTGAGGTCCCCGAGGTCGGCCACACACATGACCGGCATCTGCTTGTCTGCCCCTGTCTGGTAGAGGGCGTTCTTCTGCACTATCACCTTGAACGACTCCTCCTGGGAACGAATAAGAAATAATCTTTATGGTTCTCATAATAGATCTAATATAAGTACGTGGATTAACTATTTGCTTCTTTACAAATTCTTCTGTTGTACTTAATTATGGCTTAAATTTAAACTATGAATCAAACACATATGGCTTATACACAAACTATAACTCAACTTTTGACCTTCTCATTATCCAATCAAATGTTGTGAAAATTTCCCGCAAGTAGTCTTGATAAAATAAATCCTAATATGGTATTGGCTAGTTTGAAAATATTCGCACTACACTGGTCATAAAAGAATGGGCCCAATACAGACATGTATGAGAAAGATCCAAGTCACTAAATCACTCACCCATTGCAGATTACAAGAGGCGAAGTCGAATGAGTGGACGGACACGCCGTCCTAGGTGGGGTAGCGACAGACGGAGCTCTGACCCTGAATGTACACGATACCGGAAGCGGAATCGTTGAACAGGGTGATCTCCAGCTTGCTCTTCGTACAGCTGTCGATCGTCACTGAAAAGGGGAGACCACTCAGTTATCCTTTCGTATTTGTGTGGAAAAGGTGTAGAGTAAAGTACTCGTATTTGTGTGAAAAACATGAATCTATTTCGTCGCTTAAGTTGACAAATAAAACGCTATTTTGTACAAAAAATATAGTTAAAACAATTAATATATACTTGAATAGAGCCAATTAGAAATATAAACATGCAATCCCTACATAGAGAGCGTTGAATCGCTCAAAACATCTAGTACTAGTTCTACCCAAATGTCGGACTCTGCATATTTCGGAATCTTTACGCTTTCGACAAAATTGAGCTAAATGAAAGATGTGAAATTTAAGAAATAATACCACGAGGGCGTTAGCCTGAGTTGTTTTATAGCCAGGCATCATAACGACAAAGAGTTGTTTATTGGCCGATAAACAACGATAATGCGAAAAGTATTTGGATTCTAACATGATTTGACAAATATTTGTGCAATTGTATTGGAACTACTTTGTACTGTGTTCCGCTCAGAATCGGAACTTCTTTTTGTGTTGTTTTAATACGGGTAGTTTAATAACGATAATTTTATTTTTTGTCTATAGACAATTTAGCGAGTATCATGTTAGAATGAACAATATAACGTAACGTACTTGTCGGATCGAAGGCAGCTAAAGCTACGCCAACGATGACAGACGATAGCAAGATTATTTTCCCCGCCATTTTGTAAGACGGGAAACTCTGAAATACAAACAGAAATACTCACAAATTAACAGGGACATTCATATGTCATAAACGTATAATTATTTAAATGAAAGAGCAAAGTTAACATGAACGTGTTTCTTTTTTTCTCTGTTTTTATTTTAAACTGTGTCAATATACGACGTGCAATATATATAAATATAAATATTCTACTATTCGGAAAATAATGATACTCTGAATGTGGTTAAAATTATATGCTTTTTTCTGGAAATATATCTTAACTGGATATCTAAGATCAAAATGTTCTACGATTTTATTCATTAATGCCCGAGCTGTTAAATCATTATTAAAAGGGCATTGTTGACTGACACACAGTACGTATCACAAGTGACATTTCCAATAATGTATACGTTTATTAATTTGGTCCATTTACCACTTGTTCGTGATTTTAGTGTCGTGGGAAAACCGGGCTTAATGCATATGCCTAAAAGTGTCGTCCAGGATTAGTCTGTGTAGTCCGCACAGGCTAATCAAGGACGACAGCTTCCGCTTTTATGGTATTTTCTGTTTCAAGGAAGTCTCTTCTAAACATAAATCCACTGTAGGCGGAAAGTGGCGTTCCGGATTAGCCTGTGCGGTCTGCACAGGCTAATCCGGGATCCGGGACGACACTTTACGCACATACATTAAGCCGGGTTTCCCACGCCACGCAACAGTTGTATTATCTAGTTTCAATATTGACAAATTTGTACAGACAGAGGGTTTAAATCTGTATTTTTGTGTAAGTTTTCTTACATAAATAGTAATTTTGTTGTCTTGTATAAAAAATCGAATTATGATATAAACAATCATGCATATTACTAGTGTACACAATTTGATCAAGACAGTCTTATCTTTGCAAACTAGAGTGAAATTACATAAATAATAAGACAAAAACACAACTTACCTCGTGCCTACAAAACAATCGGATACAACGGAGCAAGGTCCTCTACCGGGAGACTGGTGATGAGATTCGAACAGGGCCGCATTTTATACTTGTCCCTTAATACGGTTACATACTACAATATCGCACACAATAATCATATTCTCACCAAATTATAGCATTGCTATAATTTACTCGTAACTTTCTCGCCTTTTTACATTTTATTGAATAGCTATTACTATGATAGTTAACGGGCATTAGAAATAAAACATGCTGAATATCTGGAGTGTGAACTTGTAAATAATAAATAGGGGTAATCATGGTATATTTTGCGGGTAGTAATTAAATATTAATTTTAATGGATAATATTGTATATACGAACACTTAAACACACGTTGAAGATAAGGATATTTACTGGAACATACACATTCAAAGGACACGTGGGTTCTCTTCCATATCCCACAATATAACTCTGGTATGAGCAAAATGAGCAAAATATACATGCATTAATCAATGGTTGAACAGTATAATATTGTTTTCATTCGAAATGTTATGTCAGCGACAGTTTCAGATATTAAAATTGCAACACAATATTGTAAAAAATATAAACGAAAAAAAAGAGTATACAAATCGCATATTTCCACTGATGCGGTATTTCTTACTGATATTAATAGAGAGCTTTAGCTGATAGCTTTTATGTGAAAACAAAGTAAAACATATTATATTAATTAAACCTTAATAATATTGACTTACTATGTTTTAAATGGACCTGTTCACAGATTGGCAAATAGACAATTTACAAAAGTTTTGTAACAGAATTCAAAAAAATGATTCATTATATTATAACAAGCGAAATAACACTCATGAATAAGAAATATATTGGAATTATCGTTTCATTTATGGATAATTATCAATCAAAATGGATAAAAATATAAAGCGTTTGTAACGCTTTTCATTAGGGATGCAAAGGATACCCGAAAATAGCCGCATTCTCGGTTCCATAAAAATTAAATCGAGTTCGGTTCCTCATTGGAAAATTTGGGTCCGGTCGGGTATTAAAATAGTAGTGTTATTCAAGCTTGTTAATCAACGTCATCTTTCTTAAAATTATTCTTAATCTAAAACCATATTCAACAATTTAATAAAACCAAGACCCGATAGGCATAGGTGTTTCTAGTTTTTGTTTTACAAATAAAAGCAAATATTCTGCTGGCGCTCTTGGATATTGGAGTGCATCGCTGAACGAACGCCACCTGAACAGCTGTATGGAAGTCTTAAGCCAAGGACTTTCAAACCATCAATTTGAGGAAATGGATGTAGCAGAGTGCAGTTGCTTTAATGGGACTGAATTTAAACTAAGAGCATATGACCAAACTTAAGTAAATGTGAAATGTATCGTTAATGAAAAGAAGTGATCAAATTTTTACAGCGAACGCAACTGTCGACGGTTGGAAGTGTGGTTATTCAGTATTTATCCTTCCCTTTTCCTGCGCTATATATTTTCGCCGTCAAATTCATGGTTGTTGATGGTTGGAAGACGATCGCCGAATTTTCCTAGACCGATCGCCGACCAGCCTCCGATCAATCGACGACCAACCGTCGACCAGTTTCCGACTAGAATTCGATTGATTTTTTCTGAGTTTTGGTCGCCAGAAGTTGTCGTTGATCGCCGCAGATTTTAGGCTTTAGGGGAATGCAATAACAAAATGTATAGTGTTACTTTTGTCACACCGTAGTACCGACTCCTTCATGGTCAGCAAATGTTCAGCGAAAATGATAACATAATGACAGCGGGTATGCCTATCATGGTGTGTAAATAAAATTGCTCTGATTTCTAAATATTGAATATTATTACGATATCAGGATATTATAGTATTTACTAAATACTAACACGTGGGAACGAGATACTAACTCGTTCCCTCGACTTAGTATCTCCTTCGCTTGACTTAGTATCTCGTTCCCTCGACATAGTATCTCGTTCTCATGAGTTAGTACCTCGTTCCCACGACTTGGTTTCTCGTTCCCACGAGTTAGTATCTCGTTCCAACAAGTTAGCATCTCCTGGGAACGAGATTAAAAAAGAGTAGTGCAGGTCACTTCTGTGCCACCATAATAAATAGAAGGACCTGCAGGTACAAAGTTGTTCCTACAGGCATACTTTTGTACCTACAGGTATAAATTTATACCCGGGCTAAAATTGTACCGATAGTATATTTTCTGACCCAAACCAAAATTAAGCAGACAGTCTTAATGCAACATTGTTTTTATTTTTAATGTAAAATCTTTCAATGTTAATATTAAATACGTATATCAATAAGTAAATTTAACAAGCACACAATTGTGTTTTCATAACATTGTTTAATGCACCTGTATATATCTGTAAGAATAATAATGTGTCAACAGTTATATATTTGTACCTGTAGGTATAAATTGTACCTGTAGGTATTCTTTTAAATGTGCCTACATGTATAAATTTAGACCTATAGGTACAACATTTCACCTGTGGGCATAAATTTTACAGCTGCAGGTATACTTTTTTATAGCAATTGAACTCGTACATAATAATTATATTTACTTTTGACTAATACTGTACGCCATATAAAATTGGGCGAAGATACGACGAGACGACGTTTATATCGCTTCGGCGCATCGTGTCGGCGCTTCGGCGTATCGTGTCGGCGCTTCGGCGTATCGTCTCGGCGCTTCGGCGCATCGTGTCGACGCGTCGGCGTATCATCTCGGCACGTCGGCGTATCGTGTCGGCGCGTCGGCGACCTCAGAAATGAAAGGGCGCCGACGCGCCGAGACGATACGCCGATAAGATCGTGCATGGAAATAGCCGATAGCTTGGTTTGTCTGTTAGCAGTTATTTTCTCTTTATGTTCGGCATGCGTATGACTGAAGTGTGTTTACATTGCGCTAATTGTTCTTCATTCCAGAAGCAAGCAAATGACAATAATTTTTTAAGCAGTGGAACTGATTGTTTTAAATGTTCATTTTGCTTGCACGATACATGTTTATTGTGAATGGGCAGTGCATGATGTTTTAAGCATTGTATATTACAACCAAATACATGTCTCATTCTCTTGTCTACAGGCGTTTTGCATATTTTATGTCGAATTCCAGGGTTTAATGAGTTTGAGAATATCTGCAACTTGTGTTATGTGTTCACTGTTGGAATCTCTTGCGGAATAAACTGTTTGGATTAACCATGTTTCGTTGTATATATTAAACACTGCCTGACTAAACAATACCATTCCAAGAGCGTAATTTACCAGGAAACTTGTATCATAGAGTCTGGCATTTGGAAAATTTGCAAGTTTATGATAGGGTGATCTAAGGAACTACAACATTTTATGATCATGTTCACTATGAATGATTTCTAAAATAAAAATTAAATGATGGGGTGAATCTAAGGAGCTACAAACCTTAAGTCAAATATGACATGATGATCATGCTTTTTATGAATGATTTCTATAATACAATGAAGACAATTATGTTTCCAACAAGAATATTCTTTCGTCAATTTTATTCGAACTTGTAGCCTTTGGCTAATGGCAGACAGATCATTGTTTATGTTCAGCAAATCTATCTTAAGTTTTTAAAATGGGCTTTCACACAATGGCCACCAACTTGTGACAAAAAGGTAAATGGGTAGTTTGAACATTTCGAAAACAATAACATTGGTGGAACCTATATTTGGTCCACGATGCCACTTTGACCTATACTTATGGCCTTGACCTTTAGCCTATGGACCTGATTCATACATGTGACACTCTGTCTTACTGAGGCAAACATTTGTGCAGTAAGTAATTTTAAAATCCATCAATCCATCCTTAACAAGTCCGGACAAGCAAACATTCAATTTCGACCTTTAAACTTAAAGTATGACCTTGACCTTTGAACTACAGTCCTGGTTTATGCGCGTGCCATGCTGTCTCATTTAGCCAAACATTTGTTTCAAGTCATTTGAAAATCCCCCGATCCATGGCCATGTTATAGTCAAGCAAAAAGCCAATTTCGACCTTTTACCTCTAAGTGTGACCTTGACCTTTGAACCTGGTTAATTTGCGCTTTACGCCATCTCAATGCGGCAAACATTCGTGCCAAGTAGTTTGAAAATCCCTTCATCCATGGCCAAGTTATAGTCCGGTCAATCAAAAAAGCCAAATTATAATCGAAGGGCAATTAATTTCTGCGAAATCATCAGACTATCAAAATGCGCCTGTCCTTACAGGGATGCTGAATATAAAGTTTCCTTATTTTCGAGTGATTAGTGCCAGAGATTTTGAGCAAAAACTCCCTAACAAATCATCAGACCGGAACGACCTGACAAAATGCGCATGTCCTGTTGGTAGGGATTAGGGGTGTAACGATATACCTACCGGTATATCCGCGGTATCAGATCTCGCGATAATATATCGGGATATGTAAATTACTTACCAGTATTGAACGATATGTACTGTTTGTGTGTTTACAATGTCATTTCATAAAGTAAATATTATTATTTTTGTATTGTTTTTTTTTTATATATTATTGTTTGGTTTTCTTAATTAATTATTACTTCCGTACCTGTTGTGGTGATTTTGCATTTGTCTACATATCTGCTCCAAATTACAATGATGATTATAATAATGAAATAATTTGCTATCGAAATGGATACCGATTTTGGCTACTTGACATACTATTTCTTGATTTTTTCAGGAATTACTTAAAGATGAACATGCTATGAACAGGCTAAGTTCGTGCACTGTTTATAACAAATTGACCGTCTGAAACCTAGGTAATTTTAGAGAGATAGAAAGAGAAATAGTGCAGTTTAATATGGGCAATATATCGCGTTATTTATCGCGATATATTTCAAAATATTGAAAAACAAATATCGCGATACGAGTCAGGGATATCGTTACACCCCTAGTAGGGATGCTGCATATAAAGCTTCGTAAGCTCCTGAGATCTCGCGCGGAAATTAAAATTAAATATTAGAACAAACTACTGCATAACGTAATTGCTCTTTTGCGAAATAATGTAACTTACCGCGAAAACATATTATTTTCATGAACAGTTTAACTATTCCAAAGTTTTCAAGAAAATATGTAATTTTTCGCAACAAATGCATTATTAACTTATTATAATAATAATTCTACTCTAGAACCATGCTAATTCGTTGCATAGTTATCCATACTATCTTGAAAATAACTGGCACATTTTGTTTGAAATACCAGTTTAATTGTTTGGTAGGTACATCACTGTGCAAATGCGCCAGTTCTTTGCTTGGAATCTAGTACTTATACACTCAGAGGTGACCAGCTTGTGCAATATGATACACGGTTACTTGATAGTAAGAGGCGACTATCCACAGCTTGTCTGACGTCACACAAATTCTGCTAGAATCTAAATACATGTAGTAACTACATGCTGTACTTCAGATGACATGTATACTCGATAGGAAGGTTCCAGAAAGAGTGCAGCTTATCTGCTGTCACAAAAGTCAACGAGACAAGTAAATACACGATGTTGTAATTCCATAAAGAAGTCTGTATTCAGATTTGATGTAACTTACATGTGTATAATGCATTACGTCAAACTGACCCATGAGCATTGATAAGAGGTTAACAAAGCATTAAATAGTCAATATAGTCAAATAAACATATAATTAAATTACATCGTACAATTAAACGCTTAAATGTTCAACGGGTTCAACACAACTGTTAGTAAATTAGGTCTACAATTTGTTATTTAATTATTTACAGACATTTACAAATAATACGTCCGATAAAAATATTGTTAGTATAAATTGTTATGTATAAATTTATTTCTAGAATAAATTCTAATTTATATCCCGATATATTATCGCGAGAACTGATACCGCGATATACCGGTAGATATATCGTTACACCCCTAATCCCTACCAAGAGGACATGCGCATTTTGTCAGGTCGTTCCGGTCTGATAAAAATAATTCGTCCGTTATATACATTCCGGTAT
The DNA here is from genome assembly GCA_027627225.1 of Congeria kusceri. NCBI lineage: Eukaryota > Metazoa > Mollusca > Bivalvia > Myida > Dreissenidae > Congeria > Congeria kusceri. Next base: position 23,392,444 of record CM051039.1, on the reverse strand, counting down.
TTATCATAAATGTTTTGTTAGTATAAATTGATATCATGTGTTCTCGATAGGACGAATGAAGGTTTCAGAAAGAGTGCAGCTTATCTGACGTCACAAAAAGGTTGCCAGACCTGGGGCCGTATTCCAGAAACATCTTAAGTTGATTTAAATAGTTTCACTTAAGTTCCATTTTTTGTAAGGTAATATTTTTAAAACTACATATAAATTAACGAATCCAATTACAGTTAAGTAAATAGTAGTTAATAATAAATTGACAAGTAGAGGCTGTAGCTATAGGATCAAAGCCTGGAAGAAATAATGCGTGTTGTTATATGAGAAAATGGGATGAACAATTAGCGGAATATGAAAAACAATATATGGACGCATGGAAAAGATGAACTAATACAATTTTTGGAATATTCAAACAAAATACATGACAACATCAAAGTGGAATTAAGATGGGATAAGACACAGATGGAATTTTTAGACACAACTATTCAACTAGAGAAAAGCAAAATAGAAACTGATTTATACTCCAAGCCTACTGATAAACATCAATATGTCAAATATGACTCGGACCATCCAGCAAATGTCAAAAAAGAAATTCCCTATGGACTAGGTATAAGAATAAGACGAATATATCCCAACGAAATCAAATACCAAAATCGCAGGAAATAACTCAAAATACATCTAAGAAAAAGAGGATACCGAGGCAAATTTATAGATCGAGAATGTTGATAATTTAAATAGAAAAGACCTACTACAGAAGAAAGGGAAAAGTAATTCAGCCAGAAACAGAGTACCACTAGCTTTGACTTATTAAAACGATCTTCCAAATATCCACACCATAATTCGGAAACATACAGAAAAGCTCTATAAATCAGAACGGCTTAAACGTGCATTCACAGAGGTTCCAATTGTAGCATATAGACGTGACAGAAATATTGGTGACATTTTAGTACATGGTAAGACAAAGTCATAAACATTTGTTTCCAACAAATACCTGAAACATGTAAAAAGGAATATGTAGTTTGTAGAATGTTAGAAAGAGGTTTCCACAACAGTCACGAAAGCGAAGTTCCAAAAGATGTAAACAAACAAAACTGTAACATTCACAATCTAATATATGGAATATACTGCAACAAATGCCCAAAAATGATATATGTAGGGAAGACAAGTAGAACACTGAAAGAACGTGCCAATAAAATTTTGGTGTATATTTACTCACAATTTTCTGGCGTACGTCACATGTTAGTGACTGGATAAAATATAGTAGACAGAAGTTTTCACAGCCTTGCACACCTGAATGTGCAGTTTATATGTTCGGTAGGCAAAATTAAAAGTCTTACAATGTTCGGAATTTTTACTTGTAACATTATTGTATTTCAAATGATGTTGCTAAATTATTAAGATTATTATAATAATACTCTAGCTGTTTTTTTTTTTTTCTCTAATGTCAACTGTAAAGTTTATTTGTGAGAATATTTAACACAAACTATCCTTCTTAGAGTGTACGATAACCCCCATAAATACTGGAGAGAGTATACAATTACTCGCTAATTTTCAGAAGTAAGCGTACATTTACCCCAAAGTACAAAAGCTTATCTGGAGCATTGCTGTCAGACTACTAACCATACGTTTATCCAAATGACACTGTTACTCGGTACCAGCAGGGGAGGTTACAGTAAGACTTGGCATGTTAATATACCAATTCTAATATGACGCGCGCAGATTTTTCTATAGACAAAGAACAAAATTCATCGTTGTTAAACTACCAATAAACGAAAACTGGAAGAAAACAATAGTTCCACAACTGTAAAATATAGTTCGCATTGTATTTGCAGAAAACGTTGTCAGTACATTTTAGAACGCTAGCTAACGCCCTCGTGGTTTAATGCCTACGCATCGATAAACAACGATAATGCGAAAATTATTTCTTAATTATTTCTCTAGACATAATGAACAGTTTGTCAAGTTAACATAAGTATTGAATATGTGTTTATAACATTACGAAAGTATACGTATTATGTTATAATAAGACAAGACAAACAAAAGTTTATTTTGTAAATATAGGCCACCGGCCCAAAATACAGAGTATTAATTACAAACATATCATAATAAGAGTTATGTTGCATCAATATGATCAAAATCGTTCCTTTTCATCATTGCATTAACAAACAATGCTATGTTGTTTAGTTTTCTATCATCTAAAATTTGCATAAGACTACAAAAATATATATATTGTGTTACACATTGTAATATGAATAAATATTTATTTGCCTCTTTTGGCTATATTTAGTACATTTAAAAAATGCATGAAAAATTTGTCGTCAACACAGTTATCATTTAAATGAACTAAACAATATCTACAAATACGGCTGTCTCTTGAAACTTCTAAATGTCGACCGTCTCAATGGCTAATTTGTGAATAGAGCAACGGAACCTAGCTAATGATGTTCAAACAAAAATGAAATATTGATATTTAATCGATCTTTTGTCATACATATTAACTTAAACCAATATTTAACGCATTTCACATGATGTTATATACAAAGAGGTAATCTACCGGATTCTTCCAAAACAACACTGTCATTAACAGGTTTTTACACGAAGAAAATCTCTACAATACTGAATTTGAACTTGCTCAAGAATATGAGAGATTTCTGTTCCGCATATACCGATCCTTAAGTCAGTATCTGCTTGACCATGCAATCAAATTTTTATAATTTAAAACAATCGGTATGCGAAACATATCTTAAAGATTTCTGGTATGGTTTAATAGCAAACAAATGGATTTTCTGGCTTGAGAGGCGAATATTTCGTAAGCTTTTCTCGACGATAGTTTTGGCGTAAAAAGAAGACCCACATATTTATACATGTACTGATGTGACATTTATCGGCTTGTCATCATAAACCCAATGTTCGTATGATCTAAGCGGACCGCTGTGCTAAATACGATTATTTCTGTCTACTTTGGATTAATGGCCATACCAGTGTTTTACAAAATTCACAAATGGAGTTCAATTGTGACTGGAGCTCAAAAGCAGTGTCGGCGCAGCTCGCAACGACGTCTTCAAACATAATGCATACTATATCCGAAATTTCAACAGTGATAAAAATACTTTTATGACCTTTAGATCTAAGGAAGGGAGACAAATCGTTTATGTGCAGGTTGAAAATTATGGTGTTACTTACGTCCCCTTGCTTAGCCGCGATGTTTCAATTAAAGTTTAATGTGGAGTAGTTATCATTAACCGGAACACATGCGCGTAAATTAGAATACATATATTTTAATACTTGAACTAGCTTTTCCCTTAAACAATTCCGGAACATAATGGTGAATAATTTATGGAGAATCAAGCAATCAAAGGCCTTTTGGAAGTCCACATATAGCACATAAAATCTTCCCCCGGGTCTGCCTATATATTTGAAATATACGTTGATGTGGAAATAAATAATAAAATTGGTTCAAACTGTTTGCTCCACTGCTTTGCAGTCCTCTCCATTATACTGCTTAACGTAGTAAACTACTTGCGATTTATTTATTTTAAGTTATATTTCTGTCAGATTTGTGTCCGTCTTTAGTAACAATTTTGCACTAAAACTTTTCTTATATGACATCAAATAGACCGTCTATTGATTGACAAGATATCACATACATATAGTGAACCTATAAATGTGTATATTCAATATTGCCACATTCTTATTTTTCCCCAGCATGCATCATGCAATATGCCATTTTTGTTCGTGCTGATTTTACTACAACAGAACTATTTCATACAGATTGTATGACTACACAATGTCTGTGCCCATGCATGTAACTCTGTGGGTATTATTGTTTGATATGAACAGAGTTGCAACCCATAAGATACAAGAAGCATCTGTTATATTTCAAAGATTAGAAAAACTCTTAACTTTAAACCACAATTTCTGCAAAAGATAATGTGTACATCAGTTTTCAATATCCGATTTTATATGTTGTAAAGCTTTGAGATAAATAACACTTTACAAAATGGTTCTCTTTTCATTATTCATGGAGTTATTACCTTTGGGTTAGTTCCTTGTGTGGAATATAACTACAGGTGTATTTTTGGTATAGGGAATTAAAAAGGTATTCAAGTATGGTTTTACTTTCAGTAATATAATTCAACCAATTCGTGTAAATACAATACCACCCACTAGCAATAATTCACACTTTTTGAGTGAAAACAAATTCACATCCCCTTGCAATGCCAATTCTTCCTTTTATACTAGCACAACACCAACTCAAAGTCCTGGTTATCACATACAATTTTATTTTATAATTCAAAAATAAGTTTCTTTTGAAAAAAAGCTCGGCGCCCATTCATAAAAAACGTGTTGTTGTTTATCTGTTATTTGGATGTGTAAAGTACCGTAAGCGAAAGAGGCATCCTCTAGCGGTTGTGTACATTACAAAGTATACACTGAATAAAAAGTGTTTATGTAAATGAAACATAACATTGACGTTAATTAGTATGTTTTATTTTTAACTTGGTTTAACAAAATTAATGTTATTTAATAGTACAAATTATATAAGACTATATGTAATGCTTTAGTCGTATTGATGTGAATACTCTTTATATTAATTAAACCAGTAATAACTTTAAAAGTTTGATCTTTTATTCAAAGCAAACAAATATACTTTTACTTTTTATGCTCCCGCACGTAATTAACCTAAAGCAAAACAATATGTTGTGCTCGCTCGCACCTTTATTTTTACTTATTTGTTTTTAGAAAACAAAAATCCCATTACAAAGTCTCAATTTCGTTGAACGAGTCTGAACACATTAATGCAACGAGTCACAATTTTGGAGACTTTTGTAATAAAGTTGAGGGTGCATAGACTTCTCATATATTACTTTCGATACGTTTTAGGTATTATAGTGTTCACTATATGAATACACGCATATCAACTACACATTTAATTACAGAGTCTCAATTTCGTTGAACGAGTCTGAACACATTAATGCAACGAGTCACAATTTTGGAGACTTTTGTAATAAAGTTGAGGGTGCATAGACTTCTCATATATTACTTTCGATACGTTTTAGGTATTATAGTGTTCACTATATGAATACACGCATATCAACTACACATTTAATTACAGAGTCTCAATTTCGTTGAACGAGTCTGAACACATTAATGCGACGAGTCACAATTTTGGAGACTTTTGTAATAAAGTTGAGGGTGCATAGACTTCTCATATATTACTTTCGATACGTTTTAGGTATTATAGTGTTCACTATATGAATACACGCATATCAACTACACATTTAATTACAAAGTCTCAATTTCGTTGAACGAGTCTGAACACATTAATGCGACGAGTCACAATTTTGGGGACTTTTGTAATACAGTTGAGGGTGCATAGACTTCTCATATGTTACTTTTCGATACGTTTTAGGTATTATAGTGTTCACTATATGAATACACGCATATCAACTACACATTTAATTACAAAGTCTCAATTTCGTTGAACGAGTCTGAACACATTAATGCGACGAGTCACAATTTTGGAGACTTTTGTAATAAAGTTGAGGGTGCATAGACTTCTCATATATTACTTTCGATACGTTTTAGGTATTATAGTGTTCACTATATGAATACACGCATATCAACTACACATTTAATTACAGAGTCTCAATTTCGTTGAACGAGTCTGAACACATTAATGCAACGAGTCACAATTTTGGAGACTTTTGTAATAAAGTTGAGGGTGCATAGACTTCTCATATATTACTTTTCGATACGTTTTAGGTATTATAGTGTTCACTATATGAATACACGCATATCAACTACACATTTAATTACAGAGTCTCAATTTCGTTGAACGAGTCTGAACACATTAATGCAACGAGTCACAATTTTGGAGGCTTTTGTAATAAAGTTGAGGGTGCATAGACTTCTCATATATTACTTTTCGATACGTTTTAGGTATTATAGTGTTCACTATATGAATACACGCATATCAACTACACATTTAATTACAGAGTCTCAATTTCGTTGAACGAGTCTGAACACATTAATTTAACGAGTCACAATTTTGGAGACTTTTGTAATAATGTTGAGGGTGCATAGACTTCTCATATATTACTTTCGATACGTTTTAGGTATTATAGTGTTCACTATATGAATACACGCATATCAACTACACATTTAATTACAGAGTCTCAATTTCGTTGAACGAGTCTGAACACATTAATGCAACGAGTCACAATTTTGGAGACTTTTGTAATAAAGTTGAGGGTGCATAGACTTCTCATATATTACTTTCGATACGTTTTAGGTATTATAGTGTTCACTATATGAATACACGCATATCAACTACACATTTAATTACAGAGTCTCAATTTCGTTGAACGAGTCTGAACACATTAATGCAACGAGTCACAATTTTGGAGACTTTTGTAATAAAGTTGAGGGTGCATAGACTTCTCATATATTACTTTCGATACGTTTTAGGTATTATAGTGTTCACTATATGAATACACGCATATCAACTACACATTTAATTACAGAGTCTCAATTTCGTTGAACGAGTCTGAACACATTAATGCAACGAGTCACAATTTTGGAGACTTTTGTAATAAAGTTGAGGGTGCATAGACTTCTCATATATTACTTTCGATACGTTTTAGGTATTATAGTGTTCACTATATGAATACACGCATATCAACTACACATTTAATTACAAAGTCTCAATTTCGTTGAACGAGTCTGAACACATTAATTTAACGAGTCACAATTTTGGAGACTTTTGTAATAATGTTGAGGGTGCATAGACTTCTCATATATTACTTTCGATACGTTTTAGGTATTATAGTGTTCACTATATGAATACATGCATATCAACTACACATTTAATTACAAAGTCTCAATTTCGTTGAACGAGTCTGAACACATTAATTTAACGAGTCACAATTTTGGAGACTTTTGTAATAATGTTGAGGGTGCATAGACTTCTCATATGTTACTTTCGATACGTTTTAGGTATTATAGTGTTCACTATATGAATACATGCATATCAACTACACATTTAATTACAAAGTCTCAATTTCGTTGAACGAGTCTGAACACATTAATTTAACGAGTCACAATTTTGGAGACTTTTGTAATAATGTTGAGGGTGCATAGACTTCTCATATATTACTTTCGATATGTTTTAGGTATTATAGTGTTCGCTATATGAATACATGCATATCAACTACACATTTAATTATAGAGTCTCAATTTCGTTGAACGAGTCTGAACACATTAATGCAACGAGTCACAATTTTGGGGACTTTTGTAATAATGTTGAGGGTGCATAGACTTCTCATATATTACTTTTCGATACGTTTTAGGTATTATAGTGTTCACTATATGAATACACGCATATCAACTACACATTTAATTACAAAGTCTCAATTTCGTTGAACGAGTCTGAACACATTAATGCGACGAGTCACAATTTTGGAGACTTTTGTAATAATGTTGAGGATGCATAGACTTCTCATATGTTACTTTTCGATATGTTTTAGGTATTATAGTGTTCACTATATGAATACACGCATATCAACTACACATTTAATTACAAAGTCTCAATTTCGTTGAACGAGTCTGAACACATTAATGCGACGAGTCACAATTTTGGAGACTTTTGTAATAATGTTGAGGGTGCATAGACTTCTCATATATTACTTTCGATACGTTTTAGGTATTATAGTGTTCACTATATGAATACACGCATATCAACTACACATTTAATTACAGAGTCTCAATTTCGTTGAACGAGTCTGAACACATTAATGCAACGAGTCACAATTTTGGAGACTTTTGTAATAAAGTTGAGGGTGCATAGACTTCTCATATATTACTTTCGATACGTTTTAGGTATTATAGTGTTCACTATATGAATACACGCATATCAACTACACATTTAATTACAAAGTCTCAATTTCGTTGAACGAGTCTGAACACATTAATTTAACGAGTCACAATTTTGGGGACTTTTGTAATAATGTTGAGGATGCATATACTGGATTATTTATCTTCGGGTCACGTGGTCTCACAGTGGGTAGACACGCATTTTGTGGCTTACGATTTTCTCTTAAATTTCGGACTTTAAAACCCTATTAACATCTAGGAAACTCAATAAGAATGACAGGAATAGTGTCGGATTAATGTCACAAAAAACATCTTCGAGAAAAATAACGAAACAAGTGCTAATTCGCAGAAAGAAAATCGAAAAGAAATTTCACCTTTATCGGATATCACACACGGCATAGGCCACTTTACACGTAGCGCGGAAATCTCGAGCAGCGGTGTTTACAATGTTATTGCTGACAGTGGACGCGGAGTGGAAAATGAAAACCTTATAAAGAAAGCCAGGTATGAGCCATACTTAAACTTCAATACTTATGTTCACCCACTCAATATGGCGCATGCGCCGAGCCCATATGGACTCCCAACGTATGGTCACAGTCCGCGACCCGGGTCCCAGTTCGGTATGCAACCAACGTGGGCAACGGAACTATTGTAAGAGGTAAAGGACATAAAAAAGTCACACATGAAATCATTGGACAAGATAGAAAAAGCTGTAAACCAGATAAGCACCAAACTCTCAGAGCTAGAAATTAGAGTGTCAGACAATAATAAAAGGGTCACAGACACTGAAGACACAACAGCCGCGCTGATAAAGGCCAAACAGCGAATAAAGACCTTGAGCGAAGTGTATCGATGGCCTACTGTGAACAAACTAGTAGCACTCATGAATACTGATTCCTAACATATGTTGTATAATACAGCGAAGTTTATATTTTATGCAAACAAAATGCGAATATCATAAAATATAAAATGAAACATTATATTGTTTAACATGTATATGTTTTGCCATATTTCATGTATATGCTCCTGTTAACTATGGATTGTCTTACCCATTGTATATTGATTTGTGTATTGTTTTGCTATAAACATTGTACAATGTTTTATGCAATAACTTTTATGGAAAGGACTTCTCATATATTACTTGCCGATACGTTTAAGATGCTATAGTGTTCAATATATGAATATACGTGTATCAACTACACATTTATTTTTACCTTTATATGCCAAATCGGTTAATTTGTTATGAACAAAATTAACGGTGTCACTTGTGTTGATGTTTTTTTCCTTCTTAAAGTCAAACATTACAACATCGTTTATTTTAAGAGACGTACATACATACATATAAAAGACATAAAATTATAGCATTTATTAAAAAAAATGCGCAGCCGAGATATGGCTGCATAAACAGTCATAATTATAGAATACACCGGCTTCCTATGACCAATTAGTTGAACTCGTGTTCTTACACTGGAAACATTTACACAGTTGGAACCTATAGAAGACTCTGAACTTTGGGTTAAGAAGTCCATACACCAGAGGATTTAAGGCGGAATTTAGAAAATACGACTTCAGTCCAATTTGGAAAGCCACAAGATCACCGTCTGTCGAGTCCCGCAACTTCAAAGATCCATCCAGAATAACCAGAACTACGTACGGTAAATAGCTGATTATAAATATTGACGTTACCACGAACATTATCATAGTGTACTTTAGGGATTTAATTTCGATTACTTTGCTTTGTTTCATACTGCTTTCATCTATTTTCTTATCGCCTTCTAATTCCAACTCCTTCACTGTGACTTCATCTGTTAGTTTACTTCCATTTGCATAATCTGATTCAACTAAAGTAGTAATTGTTCATTCCACATCGATCTTGAAACCGCTTGATCTGTTGTTTAATCCGTCTTATTTATTTCTCGAATGCAGTCCGTTGTTTTTCTTATGTCGTAAAATAGATCGACCAATGAGTGAATACATCACACACAGAATGGCTGTGCATGCGACGAAAGTCATAAAGTACACTCCATGAAAGATCCAGATATAGTCGTTATAGCTGCCAGCTGTGATCAAAGTACAGTCGTTTCCGGTTATGTTCTGACCATTTTTTCCCATCAAGCTTACTTCGACGGAGGTATAAAACACTGCAGCTGGAGCAGCGTAAATCAAAGCAGCGAAGAAAGATATTCCACACGTAAGCTTGGCTTTTTCCAGGATAAGTTGTTTCTTGAAAGGTCGACATATTCGTCTGAACCTATCTATTGCAATTACTATAAGTGTTAAAGCGCTGCCGATTGCACCCATGTAGTTAATATACCGTAGACATTTACACATGATAACGTCAGTAAATTTAAAGACCAGATCTACCATTTCAATCGGCATAGACACACCAGAAGTTATCAAGTCGAACAGCGCAAGCGTTCAAATAAACACGGATTAGCTGGAGCGCCCTGCTTTAAACCCACAGTAATAGCAAACGAGACTGTTGCCAAGGAGACCGGAGAACATCAGAACGCTGAGATACACGATCGTTGGCGTCATCGACGCGTTCAGCTCTTGCCGCAAAACGGAATCGCTTAGATTTTGTATGGTCGACATGGTAGTATTTCCTTATGTGTGCAATAATCTGGTGCTGAAATAAAACGGACGTGAGTTTTTGAGAATAACAGAAAAATCGACTAGAATGTGATAGAGGTTAAGTAATTATGAAATGAGGAAGTCTAATAAAACGCTTTCATGATCTTTCAAAACGACATATCTGACTACTTGCTGTTTTTGTAAATAAATAATTTGAATCCATAACTAAAAACAAAGCAAGACAAAACACTATATATTTAATTGATGTGTTATTTACAAATTATTAAAAACAGTTATTCTTGATAACAATAATTAACATGCAACAAGACAAACCAATCATGTAATTCTTTACACAACTCTAGAATATATAGAAATAACATTTGACTACATACCTTGTTTGTGTAACTTTGATATTTGAACGAGCCCGTTTCGTTAGAACAGTGAGCATGATAATCAAACATATGAAACTCCAGATGCAGCAGCAGGAACTTATGAAGTTCCTGAAGCTGTTAACTTCCGGTTTCTGTATAGCAGCTGTTCCTGCCAAACCCACAGCCTTTTATGAGTGGTTTACACCATTATTAGTTGCGTTTCGTTTAATATATCTCCACGATAGCCTGTGCAATAATGCAAGGTCATTAGAGCCTAAGGTTAGGTTTGTACGATTGCTTAATTTTCACATTTTATATTACAATAGTATTATTTAAATTATTGATTACATTAAATTTTATAAAGCAAGATTTTTGTCATTGACAACTGCTTACTAAATATTAAATACTATCGTCCAGCTGTACCCTATATAATATTTCTAAATTTTTATATACAGCAAATAAGATTATGATAACGCAATTGTATATCAATGTAATAAAATAGATTTCACTAAAAACTGTGTTTCTAAATATTAAGAAATATATTTCAAGTATACCGTGTCTTACTCTCATGCTGCTGCTAAATTAGTATTCGTTAATTGTTCTATAAATTGTGTTATATCTTGTATGTAGTGCTATACAATATTGTCAAATATTTAAGGCAATAAATATGTGAACTTGAACAAATAAATTAATCCGTATCACGCATGAGTAACATAAGGTACTTTTGATTTGAGATGTTACACTTCGAAATCTATGACAAGCCGGTTTTCACAATTTACAGAATAATACAATGGTGTAAAGTCCATAATTGATATACTACACAATTTTTTTGATAGTTTATAAGGTATTTATTTTTATATTATTTTATTAGTTTTGTACTAGCAAAGCAAAGCATGTATAGCTAAGTATATTTTCAACAGATTTTGCTCATGTGAAATATATAAATAAGGTGACCTATAGGCCCAATGGACCGGGTGTACTGAAATATGTTTAATATTATGCTGTTTATTTATGTAATGCACATGTCACTATAATAAACCATTTACTACTACTATATATGTATCCAAGGAACTAACCAGGATACAATATATTACTCAGGCATATACTGTAAACCACCTATGATCACTAACCAAATGTATTATTTCGCATTTATCATTTAACTTCGTCAAATCTGCTAAAGCATGTTTTCTGGATGTAATCAAAGGGCCTGCACCTACATAACTCTCATGAGCAACACACCCTGATATATCAGAAGCTGTCAGTATAATAGTAAATAGACACGGTTGTGTGTATTGAATGTATTACGTCAGATACAATTTTCCGTGGATTCACAAACGCTTCGAATAAGATTAACACAGTAGGTATTTGTGTTGCGTACATGTTTATTATCTACAACATTATTTAACACAGACATCTCAACTTGTCATATGTGAACATTAAATTGAAATGTACATTTACATATATTTGATATTTGAAACGGTTAATAAGCATGGTGTTTAAAAAGAATACATATAGTACACATACGAATCGTCAATAGATCAAGGATCACCATACATGCACATAATTAACGCAAACAACGTATCGTCTTTAAAAACCGAATATTAATAATAACGTTCTTAAAAGCATAATTCAGAAATACAGAAATTAACAGTCATCAAATCAAAATCATATCTCATACAGAGCAACAATAGCAATGCAAAGTGTCGGCAAACCTCTCCATATTTGACTTTATTTGATACTTACAGGCAACAATGCAATGTAACATAAGCTCAACTGGAATTCATTGCAAAACTGGTTCTTTAGTTGAAATTTACATCAACGTAATGACAGTATGGGTATTGAATATAATTATACAACGTATAAGGCCAATAGTAAACAGAATTATTAAAATGTAACATAAACGCAGTTCATGTTATATCGACACATTTAATGCAAATGTTAAAAAACATCATACACACACACAAACCATTGCACTGTTTCGGTAACAAATGGTGGCTAATAGGGTAAGAACAATGGAGTAAACATCATATAAAAATAACGCGTTTGAAACCCGACTAAATGCAGTAGTGAATTGCAATCTTTATAATGATTGTTGATGTGCAAGAACATGAAAAAAACGATGTGTTTAATATAGTAAATGAAATCGTTGCTAAAGCTATTTCATGTATACTCAATAGTAAATACTAATAAAACTGCTTGTTAGAGATCAATCATTATTTGAGGCGTGTCGTGGGAAAATCGGGCTTAATGCATGTGCGTAAAGTGTCTTCCCGGATTAGCCTGTGCAGTCCGCACAGGCTGACACAGGATGGCACTTTCCGCCTACAGTGGATTTATGTTTAGACAAGACTTCATTGAAACAGAAAATACAATAAAAGCGGAAGTGCCGTCCCGGGTTAGCTTGTGCGGATTGCACAGGCTATCTGGGAAGATGATTTACTCACATGCATTGAATTAATGTGGTCTTTATTAAACGGAATATCAGATTAACTTGCATATATAACACATTTATGATTTATTATTGGTGTTGTGTAAATCAGCAGTTTAATAAATCATTTACTCCAAAATAAGACAACTATTATTGGGCAGTTCCAACCAGTTCTAAGAGCTTCATGTTGTTCGTAATTATATGATTGATAAGGTGTCTATTTCATTCAAGCTGTAACCAAATGCAGTGTTTGTTAACGTAATGTTGTTATTTATTATGTAGGACACGTGTCATCCTATGCACTCGTTATAGCGGTACTTGAAAATAAAGCGTCGCTCTTGATTGCGTATTTATTACATCGAAACAGCCTGGCGCTATAGTACTTTCTGAATTTCGGGTTAAGCAATCCGTAAACCATTGGATTTATGGCAGAATTGAGAAAGTACGAGCGCACACCAATCTCGTATCCAACTAGAGCACTTCCCTGTGCCGAATCCCTCAAGATCTGAAACGGGTCTATAATGACTAAAATAAGATAGGGTAAAAAGCTGATAATAAAAATGGATGTGATCGCTTGCATGATCATGGTGAATTTGATAGACTTGGTGTTCAAACCTTCTTCTTTGCGCTGTCTACCATTTGTTTCCACTGCGTTATGTCCTAATGCGTCAGTACCTTTCATGGCTGTGTCGATTGTGTTAGTTGTATCTAACTGCGATTTTAGTCTTTTAATGTGCATTAGTTTTCTTTTCTGTCTATATATAGACTTCCAACGAGCGAATACATCACGATAAGGGTTCCAGTACCAATGATGAATGTAATAAGGTAAACAAAATTGAAAAGCCAGACGTAGGTCTTATAACTAATTTCATGTGTGATTGTACAATCGTACCCTTTCACAATTCTACCATTTGACGCACTTAAATCAACTTCAACGGATGTAAAAAAGACTAACGCCGGCCAGGAATATATTAAAGCGAGCAGAAACGAAAGACCACACAGTAGCTTGCATTTCGTCAAGTCTAATTGCTTCTTCAATGGTCGGCATATTCGTCTAAAGCGGTCTACGGATATCGATAGAAGTGTAAATGCACTGCCCATTGCGGCCACGTGGTTTACAAAACGCAGAAACTTGCAAAGATGGCCGTTATTAAACGTGTAATAGAGCGTCAGGTCCACAATTGCAATCGGCATGGACACTGCACAGCTTACCAAGTCAAATAACGCAACGGGGCAAATAAACATGGCGTGGATTGAGCGTCTTGTTTGACGCCCATAGTAATAGCAGACGAGAACGTTGCCAAGGAGACCGAAGAACATCAACACGCTGAGATACACGATCACTGGGGTCATCAATGACGCTACTTCCGAATTTAACTTTTCCAGTAAGTCAGAATCGCTGATGTTCTGTTCGGAAGTCATTTTTCTGGTTACTTTACTTGACTGAATATCCCTTGTTTATCTGAAATGTGTTTTTGGTTTACACATATATGATAGGTCAATGTTAAATATATAAAAACATTAAGAAGCTGCACATCGAAACAAAAATAATATTTAAATGATAACATTTTTATAGCCATAAATCATTTTGAAGTAGATGTCAAAAAGGTTAAAGAATTTAAAGCAAAAAATCGTCCCACATATACTTTTCCCATATGATTTGATATTAAAATTTGCTTACATAAGGTTGTTGCTCTAGCAAAATATACTCGCTGTGTTATATGCTTACATTGTAAAACAAGGTAATGGTATTTTTTATTCTGTGAAACAAACACTGGGAATGTTCCGTTCTGCATAAAAACACATCCACACATTTCATGACAATAATTTGGCACTGTGTACATGGGTACCAAATAACTTATAGATTTTCATTTACAAATGTTGACTTAATACAATACACAATTCGCACGTGTCAATGACGTTCTAAGAGAAGCAGCAATATTTTGTGTATGAAAGTCCCTCATAAAAGAAATATTTTGCATAAAATATTTATGAAACGTTAGGCATACGCACCCAAGCACACAACTGTAATTTTCTCCAAACTTCGTACAGCATATCTTGGCTGATGGAAATTGACAAGTTACAATAGTCGTTTTTGGAAAACAATGCAAAATTAGACGTTGAAATGCGACTGTGTAGTTAAATTAATCGGCGAAAATACAACATCGAATTATTTATCGTTATTGTTTTACACAAGTTTTAACAATAAATGTACAAACTACAATTTAAAATCTTAAATATTAAATGTTAAATATACTTCCGAATTTTAGTCCACATTCCTGGAGAATCAAGAATTTGTCCCTTGTTATTGAAATCTTAGTCGCCATTTCAACCCGACCACTTTAAAATAACAATATATAATAAATTCGATTTTACCCGTATCTTAACTTGTAAACTGGCACGAACACGCAATTTGTTTACCTAGTGCATGGCGGATTTACAGCATATTTAAACAAGAGACTTTATAAATTACATTCAAAGGTGTAGCCAAGCTGATTGTTATTGCTGTTATTCTGATCATGTTGTCTGATCAGAAGTAACACTTTCGGAACGGTTTTCAATGGCATGGCATGTGATTGGAACGGGTTACCAACTTAATAAAGATATATATGCGTTTGTTTCGCAATTATGTTGAAATGCGAGAACAAATTTAATTGTATCACTCAGAGAACGTTGAACGATACAAACAACTCTCAGTTGCATATTTAAATGCAGTGTAGTGTCTTACTTTATTGTGAATTGTACGTTTATTATATAACGGCTTTGATATAAAATCACCGATATGCATTGTCCACATTGTAGCTACGATAATATGAATCTTGTCTCGGATAATAAGTTATTATTTTCCGCATTTACAAATAAATTTAAAAATACGTATTTTTTAATATTGTTTTGTTACGACTGAAGCTTTGTCACGGTCTGTAATCACTGGCGCCACCTCTTTTTGGAGATGCATTGGAAAAAGAGCCAATTATACTTCCGAGGTGGCGCTAATGACAGGAAGTAATAGGAAAAAGTAATCAGTGATTGAAGGTGAGAAACAATTTTACCTTCCATCAATGTAGAGAAATATGAAGTCACAACTCATTTCAAAACGTGAGGACTTTTATTAGTCGTGACATGGTGGAAATCGTACCAGCTAATTAATGAATTTGAACGTGTTGAGATATAATTTACACACAATTAGAGCATTATTGGCATAAAATTATTCCTTTTGAAATGTATTATGCGCTGCGTTATCAAAAATGTTTGTTTCAGGTCGACTACACATATTATTTTGTATTTTTACGTAAGAGGTGGAGCCAAAGCAATGTAGGTGGCGCCCAGAACAGGAGGTGAAGCCAATGCATATTGTACAGTTAGAAGAATTGCCATATTTTGATGAACGTTTCATTCTACGTTTTGTGACTATAAGCATGATAATCATATTGACCACTTAAATTGTCACAACTATAACTTAAGCAGTATCAAAAAGTACATGTATACAGTTAATCAAATTCTGTCTGTCTGTAAAATTCAAGTAAGGTGTACGACTCTTTAAGGATTTATAAATGAATAGAAATCGAACTCCGTTGAACCTTATAAACACCATTCCTAGTATTGTTTTTTATTATTTGTAGCAAGAGTAAATTAAAATGACAAATTATAGAAAGGTTTCCACTGTAGCAGTTAGGACACTACTTTCTGATTTGTATATTTTCCTAGCTCGTCGTCGACGGGTACCATAGCGCATACTTAATCTAAAATACGTGTGTTTTAACACATAAATGTTAACACATTAATGACACATAAAAACAAGAACAAACTAATAATACTATGCTCATTTGGTTTGATATCGATTTGCCTGACATCGTGGTATACAGTAATCGACTAGTCAATCCGCCTGTCTGTTTATTAGCCTCCGCCCGTCCCGACATTGCTATGGAGACATTTGTAGCTCATATTAAAAAATTGTGTCACAACTGCTTTCTGCGTTATACCGAATATATTACATATATATAGCTTTTTAGTGGAAAGTAAACGGTAACAACCCGTTGGATTATCTTGTATATTGTGTCCGTATTGCATATTCGTTTCTTCTTTACAAAAATGGGAGTATTTTATGGATAAAAAAGAAGGTATACGTGCTGGAATCAAGAAAACGATTATATCATGCATTGGCTCCACCTCCTGTCCTGAGCTCCACCTCCATCGCTTTGGCTCCACCTCTTACCTGAACATACAAAATAATATGTTTTATCGACCACACACATTTTTGATAACGCAGCACATACTACATTTTGAAAGGAATTATTTTATGCCATTACTCCTCTAATTGTGTGTACATTATGTCTTAACACGTTCAAACTCATAAATTAGCTAGTTCAATTTCCAAATTGTCACGACTTATACAAGTCCTCACGTTAAAAACAGTGTCTAAAATTGTCATAAACCATATAAAACCAACTGACCTTTTATGACTGTTTACTTTTTCATACTACTTCCTGTCATTAGCGCCACCTCGGAAGTATAATTTGCTCTTTTTCGAATGCATCTCCAAAAAGAGGTGGCGCCCGTTATTACAGACTGTGTTTGTTAAGTTTCTATTTACAAGCTGACAATGTGTTGTTTGTCAATACGCGTGCGTGAAAAATCTGTTGCAAATTTTCTTCCGCGATGTTTTGTTTATGAGGCTAAAATGTCACAAAACGCATGTCATTGACTTCCTTGTAGCGGCGTTGATCTTTTTAAATTTGATTATTCTTGCCAGTTTGATTGCAAGTGATGTTGGCTTATCCATAAAGTTGTAAACATCAAGTGTACACAAATTAAATAGTTGGACTGGGTGCGCTTTCGACCAAAGCAGATATAGTCGATCGGAATTTCGTTAATAATGAGGGAATAAACCATGTACTAAAAATAGGGGAAATCGTGATTTTCTGTTTAAAAATACACACTGCAATCGTCTGTATGTATAAATCGTCTGATTTCCCAGTATCGATTTGTCCATGTTTATAACGATTTGACCGCCTGTAGTACAGTGTACTCGTAACTAAAGACTTGACGGTTCTTTGTATACTATAGCAACAATGTTTTAGTTTGTAGAACAGATAACAAGTGTACATATATAATAAAATAAATGTGTTTCGACATTTAACACACAATTTAGTAATTAGCAGGTGCTGGGATTTAGTTGATACACTTTGTTTTCCGTGTAATACATCAATTACGAATATTTTTATCTAACGCATGTATAAGATAAACTAAGATAAACCATCGTGCATTTCCATTGGTTGGACTCATCACCTACTTATAATCTTCATTCATTGCAAGTACTCTTTCGTATGACGTCATCAACATTTCTGTAGTTGACAGTTTGGTTAATTTTTTTTGTCGATGTTATTCGGAACAATTTTTGAAGCACATCGATGACACTCCTGACGTGTAATTTGGCTGTCAAAGTATTTGGTCAAGAAACTGTAACGAAGTGAGTAAACTTGCAATTTTACACTGTTTGAGTATGTGCTAAAAAAGATCTGACACTCGTTGCTGTTTTATGCAAACTTTTATTAAACTCGTCTAGAAACGTTTCTAGTAAGCTCGCCAAATCGACAACTCGTGCCAGATCCTATGTACGAATATGAATATGTAGTAATATTGATTATATTTATTAAATGGGCGATCCTATATACCGGATTAACGTTGGTAATAAAAAAAATATCTGACTCCAAGTAGAAATTGCATTTCAATGTTCAACCGATTATGTTTAATGCATCAGTAACTTATTATTGTATACGCTTTATCACAAACATGGGAACACTTTTCAACAACAATTGTAATTTCCAGTCATATATGATTAAATGATAATTGGGACATATCTGTATAAAGCCCCCCAACAAAATCTGCTTGTGCAATATAGTACAATGCCAATGCTAACTGGTTGCCGGAGTGTTGTCAACAGCGATGCACTTTTCTCACCATATCACTTAATTAACCGCTGAAAAGTGTGCAAACGTATTAATTTAAAACTCATCTGTTTCGATGGCGTCCACTTTATATTATCGTTCGCGTTCCTGCTCGTTGTATGAACGTAATTTACACATATCCAGTGAATATATTATATATAGGAATATAGATACTGATGAGGTGACCTTATGATATTTCATTTTAAAAAATATTAACGTGAGACATTGTGCTGCTGATGCCACCATGTATTGCAAATCTTCAGTGACGAAACAGTCTCATATACGATTATTGTATTACTATCGTTCATAACGAGTGATGATTCGATAAACATAACGCATTTGTCTGTTTCGTCGCAGTTATCATATATTGATTGAAGATGCTTGAAAGCCTGTTTTTAATTCTTTGAAATCACTAATTACATTTAGTTTCAATAATATAAAAGACGAAACATGTTAACATTTTCTATAAATCGTCCATCTGCCAGTTAGTCATGCAATGTTTAAAGTTCGTTGTTTCTGTGTTTAGTTTGTTACTTTAATATTATTGTTTTCCAAATGTGTAATCGAAAGCTATGGAATATAAACGGCTTGGTCATATTGTTATGGACGTGGAAATAAATACTGCTATCTTAAAAGAAACTGTATTAGTGCCCCCTTGGCAACTGAAGCAACTGAAGCATAAAGACATCGATATTACGAGACTAACATACTATTTAATTTTCGTTTTACAGGTACCCAATTATTGGTCCAATAAAAACAATGTGAACAAGAGCGATGTATCTTCGCGATATGCAATCCAATTATGGAAGGTCAATAGCGCATAATGTTAGGTTTTTTCATACTGCTTAAGTGTTTTGGTTAAGTGTTTTTGTCAGAGCCCATTTCTCAAAAACTATCAAAGGTATCCATTTAAAACTTTCAATACTCGTTCAATATCAAAAAGGTAATTCATTACAACAAGACAGGTAACCATGTAATTTGTATTTCCAGAGTTATTTACATTGTTTGGATTTGCTACTTAGAATATTTTGACATTATGTTTGTTTCAATTAAAAAAATTTAACTATCAAAGACATTAAATTGAAACTCAAGATACTTATTTTTGTTTTTTTTGTTTTGTTTGTTCAAGGAACTATTATTTCGCATTTATCATTTTACTTCCGCCAAATCTGCTAAAACATGTTTTCTCGAGTAATCATAGAGCCTGCACTTACAACTACTCTAATGAGCAACACACCCTGATATATCAGTAGTTGTCAGTATGATAGGAAAGTAAATGGACATGTCTGTGTGTATTGACAGTATTACCTTAGATACAATTTTGCGTGTACTCATTCAATAAACGCTTCGAATAAGAATTAACTCAATAGGTATTTGTATTGCATACATGTTTATTATCTACAACATTATTTTCCACATACATCTCAGCATGTAATATGTGAACATTAAATAAAATGTTAATTTACATATATTTGATATTTAAAGCAGTTAATAAACATGGTATTTAGAAGGTATACATATAGTGCACATAAGCATCGTCAAAAGATAAAAGATCACACAAATGCACATAATAAACGCAAAAACGTATCGTCTAAATAAAACCATTGTTCATAATAACTTACTTAAAAGCATAATTCAGAATTAACAGTCAATAAATCAAAATCATATCTCATATAAAACAATAATAAAGTCTTACAAACGGAAATTAATAATGTCATACTTAAAAGCATAAAGCAGAAATACAGAAATTAACATAGTCTTCAAATCAAAATCATATCTCATACAGAGCAACGATAGTAATGCAAAGTGTCGGCAATCCTTTCCATATGTGACTTTACTTGATACGTTCAGACAAAATGCAATGTAACATAAGTTCAACTGGAATTCATTGCACAACTGGTTCTTTAGTTGAAATTTACATCCACCTAATGACAGTATGGGTATTAAATGTATACAACATATAAGGTCAATAGTAAACAGAATTATTAACGCAATTCATGTAATATCGACACATTCAATGCAAATGTTAACAAACAATATTCACACACACAAACCATTGCACTGTTTCGGTAACACACAATATTCACACACACAAACCATTGCACTGTTTCGGTAACACACAGTATTCACACACACAAACCATTGCACTGTTTCGGTAACAAAAGGTGGCCACACACACAAACCATTGCACTGTTTCGGTAACGAAAGGTGGCTAATAAGGTAAGAACGATGTTGTGAACATCATATAAAATAACGCGTTTGAAACCCGACTAAATGCAGTAGAGATTTTATAATGATTGTTGATTTGCAAGAACATGAATATAAACGATGTGTTAAATACAGTAAATGAAATCGTTGCTAAAGCTATTCCATGTATAGTCAACAGTGAATTCTAATAAAACTGCTTGTTAGAGATCAATCATTTTTGAGGCGTGTCGTGGAAAAACCGGGATTAATGCATGTGCGTAAAATGTCTTCCCGGATTAGCCCGTGCAGTCCGCACATGCTGTGGAGTCCGCACAGGCTGATCCAGGACGGCACTTTCCGCCTGCAGTGGATTTATGTTTAGAAGAGACTTCCTTGAAACAGAAACTACAATAAAAACGAAACAGGAAATACAATAAAAGCGGAAAGTGCCGTCCCGGGTAAGCCTGTGCGGACTGCACAGGCTAATCCTGGACGACGATTTAAGCACATGCATTAAGCCCGGTTTTCCCACGACAAAACTCATTTGTATTCTGTTGCAATGTTCCAGCGATAGACAATGTCGAAATCTATTCTTGCCATGTGACTTTTTTCAGCATTTACTTGAACCATTTATTGGCTGTAACTAATGCCTGCGTTTGCATCTTTGCTAATTGGAGCAATTTATAAAATTAATGTGATCTTTACTAAACGGAATATCAGATTAACTAGCATATATAAAACATCTATGATTTATTATTGGTGTTGTGTATATATGCAGTTAATAAATCATTTACTCCAAAATTAGACAGCTATTATTGGGCAGTTTCAACCAGTTCTAAGAGCTACATGTTGTTCATAATGTGATCGGTAAGGTGTTTATTTCATTCACGTTGTAACCAAATGCAGTGTGTGTTGACGTAATGTTGTTATTTTTTCTGCGAAAGAGGCAGTGTATATTACCGTAATGCTGAATTCACATGAAATGTCTATTAACTGAATGCTCTATTGAAAGTCAGTGTTGATTAGCATTTTGCGGTTTTCGAAGGCATTATCTATTATGTAGGACACATGTCATCCTATGCACTCGTTATTGCGGTACTTGATGATAAAGCCTCGCTCGTGATTGCGTATGTATAACATCGAAACAGCCTGGCGCTATAATACTCTCTGAATTTCGGGTTAAGCAATCCGTAAACCATTGGATTTATGGCAGAATTGAGAAAGTACGAGCGCACGCCAATCTCGTATCCCACTAGAGCACTTCCTTGTGCCGAATCCCTCAAGTCCTCAAACGTGTCTACTATGACTAAAATGAGATAGGGTAAAAAGCTGATAATAAAAACTAATGTGATCACTAGCATTATTATGGTGTATTTTATAGATTTGTTGTTAAAATCTGCTTTTTTACGCTGTCTTTCATTTGTTTCCACTGCGTTATGTCCTTGTGTGTCAGTACCTTTCATACGAAGTTGAATATTGTTGGACTTTCTTTCACTAGTCTCTCGACAATGATCGTACTTTTCAACACCACTGTCTTCGTCGTATGTTTTAGTTGTATCTAAATCTATGTGTTTTGAACCACGTAACTGCGATTTTGGTGTGTTAATGTGCAATAGTTTTCTTTTCTGTCGATATATGGACTTTCCAACGAGTGAATACATCACAATAAGGGTTCCAGTACCAATGATGAAGGTAATAAGGTAAACACAATTGAAAACCCAGATGGAGGTCTTATATCTATGTTCATTTGTAATTGTACAATCGTACCCATTTACACTTCTACCATTTAAAGCACTCAACTTAACTTCAACAGATGTATAAAAGATTAACGCCGGCCAGGAAAATATCAACGCGAGCAGAAAGGAAATACCACACACTAGCTTGCATTTCGTCAAGTTCAATTGTTTCTTTAATGGTCGGCATATTCGTCTAAAGCGATCTACAGATATCGATAGAAGTGTAAATGCACTGCCTATAGCGGCCACGTGGTTTACAAAGCGCAGAAACTTGCAAAGTTGACCGTTTGTAAACGTGTAATAGAACGTCATGTCCACAATTTCAATCGGCATGGACACAGCAGAGCTTACCAAGTCGAATAACGCAACGGTGCAAATAAACACGGCGTGGCTGGAGCGCCTTGTTTGACGCCCATAGTAATAGCAGACGAGAACGTTGC
This sequence comes from Congeria kusceri, assembly GCA_027627225.1. Taxonomy (NCBI): domain Eukaryota; kingdom Metazoa; phylum Mollusca; class Bivalvia; order Myida; family Dreissenidae; genus Congeria; species Congeria kusceri. Next base: position 23,368,897 of record CM051039.1, on the reverse strand, counting down.
CAAGGAGGCCGACGAACATCAGTACGCTGAGATACACGATCACTGGGGTCATCAAAGCCGCTTTTTCCGAATTTAACTTTTCGAGTAATTCTAAATCGCTGATGTTTTTTTCGGTAGTCATTTTTTCTGCTTAATTTAACCAACTGAAAATTCGAAGTTTACCTGAAATGGACATAGTGTTTTTGGCTTACACGTTTATTGTAGTCCAATTGAAGACATATAAACATTGAAAGTATTGCACACAAACAAAATAATGTAAAAATAAGAAAATTTGTATACGCATAAATAATTTCTAATCCACACATTTTATGACAATGAATTGGCACTGTAATAATATGTACAATTGATGCATGTAATTGCAATCGTATGTGATGTACGTTTGATGATTTTTTTGTCAACCTGTGTATCTATGTTAACTTCAAATCGAGCCTTGAAAACCAGAAGGTACCAACTGCCAATGAAATCAATAGTAGCTGGTACCGTCTGGTTGTCCACCATCGAGATGAAATGAAGCACCAGATTATTCTCTAACGTGCGATGGGTACAATATATATATATTTATATTTTCTTTATATTTCAACACTAGTTGAATAAATACGACGTTTTACGAGAAACATCAATTTTCTGTGTATATAAAATCCACATAAAAGAAATATTGTGCCATATATTATTTATCAAACGTTAGGCATACGCGCACACGCACACAACTGTAATTTTCTCCAAACTTCGTACAGCATATCTTGGCTGATGGAAATTGACAAGTTACAACAGTCGCTTTTGGAAAACAATGCAAAATTAGACGTTGAAGAGCTACTGAATAGTTTAATAAAAGATTATCGTTAATGTTTTACACAACTTTTAACAAAAAATCTACAAATATGCTTCAGTGTTTTAGTCCACATTCCTGGAGAATAAAGAATTCACAACATTTTGCTTACTTTGAATGTTTATAGAAATATATATGTCCCTGGTTATTGAAATCCATGCAACCCGACTAAATTAAAATAACAATATAATAAATTCGATTTTACTCGTATCTTAACTGCTTGTAAATGGCACAAAAGCGCAATTTGTTTACTTATAGCATGGTGGATTTACAGCATACTTGAACAAGAGCCTGTATAAATTACATTCAAAGGTGTAGGCAAACTGATTGTCATTGCTTTTATTCTGATCAGGATGTCTGATCAGGATGTCTAATCAGAAGTAACACTTTGGGAACGGTTTTCAATGCCATGGCATGCGACTGGAACGCATTACCAACTTAATAAAAATATTTTTGCGTTTGTTTCCCAATAAATATGTTTAAATTCGAGAACAAATTTAATTGTAGCATGCAGAGATCCTTGAACAATAAGCCAGTTGCGTATTGAACTGCAGTGTATTGTCTCACTTTATTGTGAATTTTTGTTTACTGTTTAACAGCTTTGACAAAAAATCGCCGATAGTCATTGTCCACATTGTAGCTACGCTAATAAAAAAAACAATCTTCTCTTAGATAAAAAGTTGTCCACGTTTGAAAATAAATTCAATTTTAAAATAAGTGAATATTTTAATTAGTTTTGTTTAATTTCCGTCTATAAGCAGATGACGTGCTGTTTGTAAATAATGGGTGCGTAAGTCTGTTTCAAATTTTCTTCCGCGGTGTTTTGTTTATGATGCTAAAATGTCAAAGAACACTTATCATTAACTTCCTTGTAGCGGTGTAGATCTTCTTTTAGCTAATTACACCCCTTGTACGTCGGGAAACCAATTTGCAGATAAATCAAATTTCAGAGAAAACATGTCGTCCGCAATTGACAGGTAGGTACTTTTTTCTGCGATGTTAGTCAGTATGTATACATAATTATTGTACACATGTATAAAGTAATGTCAAACATCATTATGTATCAAGTGTGTTGCAATAAATCCATGTTTTTCTAAGAAGAAATACATAACTTGTATAGGGCAAATACAAAATTTTAAACAATGCGACTTATTTATTTAATTTTCGGCATCTGAATTGACAAATTAGTGAACTAAACCGTTACAGATTAATGCTATAATCTATCTAGAAAACCATTCAAATGTTTATTCGTTGATATCGTAGTGGTTTGTGAGTGAATATCAATTATTTCTTGAAACGGTATGTTCATTTATGGATAAAGCCGAACAGTTTGAAGAAACTTAAAATGGATAAAGCTTAAATTGCGCGATAAAATGAGTATGTTTTTCAAAGGAAGGTTCGTTTAGTGGTGTTTTTGAAAAACTATTGTTAACAGATGAACTTGTATGTCGGACGTCGATCATGAAGGCAGGTCATTATGATGTGCCCATCAATGTATATAATAATGTATGCAAAAACACAAACATGTATATACCGGTATTCATTGTCGCCGGTAATCAAGTGTAAAGAAAACCCAAATTTGAATATATTGCACATTAGAATTTACTCATTGGACGACGAAATATAGCCACAATTTCACACAATGTTTTGTAATTGTTATTACAGTACACGCACAGGTATTTTGATCTGTCTTGGTGTGCTTCAGTTGTATTTAAAATTGAATCTTAACACTAGAGCTCCGCTGGCGACACAAAAGCAATATTTTTATGTTTGATTTTAATTAAGATAATGTCATTTTCAACACTATGTTGCTTATGTTGTTCATTTATATTTTGTTGCATTATATCTTGAAATATTTTTGTTCGAAAGCCTTATTTTCCAGAAGTTGCATTTAAAATAAGTTCTCTAAATTTTAATATTTCTTCGTCTTGGTTTATATGGTTATGGGACACTATTTGTAATAAGGATTGGAATGATTCTTGACAGTAGTAATACTTGTAGATTTCCATTTTCTTTACTTTTGTTACATGAAAAGAAAATCATACATTTTAATATATGTTATGAGAACCTTAACAATGTTTACTTTAATACAATTGTTGCACAACGCGTAAGAGAGCTTTTGCGGTTAACAATGTTAAAATCTTGTTCAAAAAGGTTTAAATGCATACATTTACAACAATTACATAAATAACTCTTTTGCAAGTTTTGATATTATCCGTTCAGTTAAAAAAAAAAGTTTGGACTTCATCATCTAAAAGTTAGGGCAATTATCCATTTTACATTATATTGTCCCACAAAAATAACAATATAACGCGTGTTTGGTACATTTAAATAACACATAATGCAGATTTACTAAGTAGGATGGCTGATACGTAAGGTTGTACATTAATAATTGCAAAACATATATATTATCTGTACTTTTTTTACATAAAATATTGCCAGGTGTACTGATTGTTCTACATTCTCAACCAGATTCATACTAATTTGGCCAAATAATTGCCATTAGAAGTCGTTTGTAACAGCGCATTATACGTACACAATATCATTGTATTTTTTGTGATATTTTAAATGTTGAAAATAACCTTAAAGATATAAGTTTTTGTGGATAAATAATGGAAAAAAAAATTGTCCGACATTTTTATCTCTGAAATCTGATTTAGCTTCTGCGATTTGGATTACCGACGTACAGGGGATGAATTTTGTTTCACGTGTTTGTTTGCAAATGATCTTGGCTCATCAATAAAATTGTGAACATCAAGTGTGGGTTACTCGTGATGTTGTACACGAATTAAATAATTGGATTGGGTGTACTTTTTACCGTCTGTATTTTTAAATTTTGTGATTTTTCTTCATCGATTTGTCCATGTTTATAACGATTCCTGCTTGCATTCCGACCGGCTGTAGTACTGTGAACTCGTCACTAAAGACTTGACGGTTTTTTGTGCACTATAGCAACACTGTTTGAGTTTGTATAACAAGTGTACATATATTAATACAATAAATGTGTTGTGATATTTAACACACAACTTAGTAACTAGCATGTGTTGGGATTTAGTTTATCACATGCTTCACGTTGTTTTACGTGTAATGCACCAATAACGAATATTTTTACCTTACGCACATGTAAGATAAACTATCGTGCATTTCCATTGATTAGACACATCACTTCCTCAGGAATTGCAAGTACTCTTTCGTAAGACGTCATAAAAATTTCTGTAGTTGACAGTTTGGTTATTTTTTGTCGATGTTATGTGGAACTATTTTTAAAGCGCAACGATGACATTCCTGAAAACGTGTAATTTGGCTGTCAAAATATTTGGTTTAGAAACTGTAACGAACTGAGTAAACTTCCATTTGTACGCTGTTTGAGCATGCGATAAAATAGATCAGACAGTCCTTTCCATTTTATAAAAATTTTATTAAACCCGTCCAGGAACTTTTCTAGTAAGCTCGTCAAAATGACAACTCGCGCAAGATCCTATAAATGTAGTTATATTGGTTATATTTATGAAATTAGAGATCCATATACCGGTCTAGCGTTGTTAATAAAAAAAGTCTGACTCCAAGTAGAAATTGCATTTCAATGTTCAACCGGTTATGTTTAATGGATCAGTAACTTATTATTGTATACGTTTAATCACAAATAGTGGAACACTTTTCAACAACAATCGTAATTTCCAGTCATATATGATTAACTGATAATTGTAACATATTTTCATGAAGCCCCCATCAAAATCTGCTCGTGCAATATAGTACAACGCCAATGCTAACTGGTTGCCGGAGTGTTGTCAACAGTGATGCACTTTTCTCACCATATCACTTAATTAACCGCTGAAAAGTGTGCAAACGCAGACGTATTACCTCAAGCATGACCTTAATTTAAAACTCATCTGTTTCGATGGCGTCCACTTTATATTATCGTTCGCGTTCCTGTTCGTTGTATGAACGTAATTTATACATATCCAGTGAATATATTATATATAGGAATATAGATAATGATTAGGTGTCCTTATGATATTTCATTAAAAAAAATATTAACGTGATAAATTGTGCTGCTGATGCCACCATGTATTGCAAATCTTCAGTGACGTAACAGTCTCATATACGATTATGTATAACTATCGTTCATAACGAGTAATGATTTGATGAATATAACGCATATGTCTGTTTTGTCGCAGTTATCATATATCGATTGAGGATGCTTGAAAGCCTGTTTTTAATTCTTTGAATCACTAATTACATTTAGTTTCAATAATATAAAAGACGAAACATGTTGACATTCTCTATAAGTTGCCCATCTGCCATTTAGTCATGCAATATTTTAAGTTTGTTGTTTCTGTGTTTAGTTTGATACTTTAATAGTATTGTTTTCCAAATGTGTAATCGAAATCTATGGAATGCAAACGTCTTGGTGATATTGTTATGCAAATGAAAAAAATACTGCTATCTTAAAAGAAACATTATTAGTGCCCACTTGGCAACTGAAGCATAAAGACATCGATAGAACGAGACTAACATACAATTTAATTTTCGTTTTACAGGTACCCAATTATTGGTCCAATAAACACAATGTGAACAAGAGCGATGTATCTTCGCGATATCCAATCCAATTATGGAAGGTCAATAGTGCATCATGTTAGGTTTTTACATACTGCTTAAGTTTTTTGGTTCAGTGTTTTTGTCGGAGTCCATTTCTCAAAAACTGTATCCATTTGAAACTTTCAATACTCGTTCAATATCAAAAGGGTAATTCATGACAACAAGGCAGGTAACCCTGTGATTTGTATTTGCATAGTTATTTGCGTTGTTTGGATTTACAACTTAGAATATTTTGACATTATTTTTGTTTGAATTAAAAAAAAATCAATAACTATTCAAGACATTAAATTGAAACTCAAGATGCTTGTTTTTGGTGCTGACCCCATTATGCAGACATGTAACTCTTTCAAGGGTAATGTTGAAGTGATTACCCTTTTTTCAACTTACAATTTTCGCTTTAGGTCAAATTTCTCAATACGTGTATGAGATATTGGCTTGAAACTCAAAGTACCTGATCACAGTGTCGAAGACAAGATAAGGTAAATATATCAAAGATTTTAATAGATTTATTGCCCTTTTTTCAACTTAGAAATTAAGCTTTAGGTCACATTTCTCAATATCTATAAAATGTTTTGAATTAAAATTCAACACACTTCATCACAATGATAAACACATTCTATTAACAAAAGGCCAGAATATTATCAAATACGAAAAAGTCTAGCGCCCAGCACACGTAGGCGGTGCTCTTGTATTAAATATTATCGTCCAATTGTACCTTATATACTATATTTAAATTGTTTATATACAGCGAATACGATAAGGATTACCCAATTGTATATCAATATAATAAAATACATTTTACTTAAAACAGTGGATCTAAATATTAAGAAATATATTATATCCGTGTCGTAATCACATGTTGCTGCTTGATTTGTAACTGGTAATTGTTCTATACATTGTGTATTGTGTTGTATGCACTGCTATAAAATAGTATCAAATGTTTTATGCAATAAACATGTGAACTTGAAAAAAACAGTATCACGAATGAGTAAAATGAAGTACTTTTGATAGGAAATGTTACCCTTAGAAATCTATGACAAGCTAGTTTTCATCAATAATATGATAGAGTGTAGAGTTTTCGCATGATTGATTTAGTGTACAGTGTTTTACAGTTTATCAGGACTTTATTTTTATTGTATTAGCTTTGTACTTGCTAAGCAAAGCATGTTTAGTTTAGTATTTTAGTACATGTTCAACAGCTTTTGCTGATTTGAAAGATAGATCACCTAGGAACTAACAACATGATAAATTATACGGTGGTACACATGCATATGCAACTATGACGTACCCTTTGTGTCAAAAGTACATAAACGCCTGCTAACTAAATATAGATGTAACTGTTGTTATAAAATTGTAACCGCAGTTACAATTTTATGACTGCAGTTATAAATTTGTAACGGCAGTTACATTTACAAATATAACCGCAGTAATAATTTATACCAAGAGTTATAACAGATGGCAATCGTCATAAAATTATAACCGCGGTTACATTTTTCTGACCAAATGCTAAAGTTAAGCTTTAAGTCTGTTTGGCGAATTATATAATGCCTTTTTGTCAAAATTGCATTTATTTATTGAAATATGATTTTTAAACTATAAAAACAATTTAAAGATACATATTTTATAAATAACTAAATCAGAAAAAAAGTGTAACTGCAGTTATAATTTTATGACAACTGCCATATTTTTTACTTGAGGTATAAATTGTAACTGCAGTTATATCTGTAAATGTAACTGCCGATACAAATTTATTACTCCAGTCATAAATTTGTAACTGCGGTTACAATTTTATAACAACAGTTACATCTATATTAAACTGCCGTGCATATATGTACTTTTGACCCAAAGGGTACGCCACACAACTAGAGCTATCAGGAAAGGTGATTCAAACCCCACACATACCGCTTTGACACAGATGAAGAGGTTTGCAGTTGTATTGCATGGACACAGAACAATTTCTTGTCTGACAAGAAGACCTACATAAGAGGAAAGATGGGCTTGAAATGCTAAAAGAAGAGAACAATATATGCCTCACAAACCTTGTTCTTGCCTGGGATACATCCTCTGATGATGGTAAGCACTTTGTTCCAAATTAATGCAGGATCCCTCTGTGTAGGTACAATACAACCTGAATCACAAATAATATTCGTATATGTAACCTTTTTTCCTCTGCATTTATCATTTAACTTCAATCAAATCTGCTAAAGACATGTTATCGGGATGTAATCAAAGAATCTGTACTTACTTAATTCGCATGTGCAACACATCCTGATCAGCTACGTCACACGTTGTCGGTAAAGTAATAAAGTAAATTGGTATCGGACTCTACTCGGTAGTATATATTGACTTCATTACTACTGATAAAATATTATTTATTACGTGGATACGATTCGTAAGAAATAACACAATAAGAAATTGTATTGCATACGTTTCGTTTTTATCCACACAAATATTTGCTACACACGTCTACACATGAAACATGAGAACATGTTTGAACAAGTATTTCAAAGTTTAAGTATTTAATAAGCATGATGATTACAAAGTATACATATTGTGTACATAAGCACTTCCAATAGAAATTCAGCATACATGTATATAATTAAAGTGTGAAGTTTATATGGAGTGTTGCTTGAGAACGATGTCATTTTGATGAGTCGATAATATTTTCGTTTTTAAGGTTTACTGATTAGTTTCCCTTATTCCAGAAACTACTTAATGTCGGTCTCGTCGTTTTGCCATGTAGAAAACAACAGTAAATGAAATCGCTGCGAAAGCTATGCTATGCATATAAAATATCAAGCTGGCTGCTTGTTGGAAAACAGTCATAATCTATAGTGTGCTAAACTGTTCAGGCTCTAAGCATGTCGCTATCTTTCCTAGCAACATGACTTTCTTCAGTCTTGACTTAAACCATTTATTGACTGAAACTTATGTGAGTGTTTGCATCTTTGCTAAACAGAGGTGTTGATGTAGTCTTTACTAATCGGAACATCAGATTATCTTGCTCATATAACACATTTATTAATTATTGTTGATGATGTATATATCAGCAGTTTAATTACTCATTTCCTCCAAATAATACTGCTATTTATGTCCAGTTCCAACCTCTGCATACCCTTCATAATTATCTGATTTATAATGTGTCTATTTCATTCAAGCTGTAATCAAATGCAGTTTTTGTTGACGTTCTGTTTTTTTTCTTCAAAAGGCAGTGTCTGTTACTATAATGCTGGATTCAAGGGTAGTATGTATTAGTTTAATGCTGTATTGAAAGGTAGTGCGTTATTCAAAGTCAGTGTTTATTAAAATTTTGCGGTATTCGAAGGCAGTATCTGTTATGTAGGTCACGTGTCATCCTATGCACTGGTTATAGCGGTAGATCTACTTGAAGACAGCCTGGCGCTATAGAACTTTCTGAATTTCGGGTTAAGCAATCCGTAAACCATTGGATTTATGGCAGAATTGAGGAAGTACGAGCGCGCTCCAATCTCGTATCCAACTAGAGCACTTCCATGTGCCGTATCCCTCAAGACCTGCAACGGGTCTATTATGACTTAAATGAGATAGGGTAAAAAGCTTATTATGAAAATGGATGTGATCGCTAGCATGGTTATGGTGTATTTTATAGTCTTGGTGTCCAAACCTTCTTCTTTACGCTGTTTACCATTTGTTTCCACTGCGATATGTCGTAGTGCGTCAGTACCTTTCATACGAATTTGAATATTGTTGGACTTGCTTTCACTAGTCTCTGGACAATGATCGTCCCTCTCAACACGACTGTTTTCGACGTCTGTTTTAGTTGTATCGAAATCTGTGCGTTTTGGACGACGTAGCTGCGATTTTAGTCTATTAATGTGCATTAGTTTCTGTCGATATATAGATTTTCCAACGAGTGAATACATCACGATAAGGATTCCACTAACAATGATGAAGGCAATAAGGTAAACAAAATTGAAAACCAAAATAAACGTCTTGTAACTAATTTCATTTATAATTGTACAAGCGTACCCTTTCACAATTGTACCATTTGACGTTCTTAAATCAAGTTCAACAGATGTATAAAAGTATATCGCCGGCCAGGAAAATATTAACGCGAGCAGAACAGAAATACCACACAATAACTTGCATTTTGTCAAGTCTAATTGCTTTTTCAAAGGACGGCATACCCGTCGAAAGCAGTCTACAGATATCGATAGAAGCGTAAATGCACTACTTATAGTGGTTACGTGATTTACAAAACGCAGGAACTTGCAAAGATGACCGTTTGTAAAGGTGTATTAAAAAGTCAAGTCCACAATTTCACCCGGCATTGACACAACACAGCTTACCAAGTCATATAAAGCCACTGTACAAATAAACACGGCGTGGCTGGAGCGCCTTGTTTGACACCCATAGTAATAGCAGACGAGAATGTTGCCAAGGAGGCCGAAAAACATCAACGCGCTGAGATGACCGATCACTGGCGTCACCGATGACGCCTTTTCATAATTTAACTGTTCCAGTAATTTAGAATCGCTTATGTTTTGTTCGGTAGCCATTTTTCGCGGTTACTTTAACTGACTGAAAATTCCAAATTACCTGAAATGTATATAGTGCTTTGATTTACACATAAATGGTAGGTGAATGTTGAAACTATATAAAAATTAAGAAACATCACACATAGAGACACAATGATATAAAATAAATAATTATAATACCAATTATAATATTATTATAATAATATAATCTGTTTTTTATAATAAATAATAAATATTTCGATAGACATAAATCAATTCGAAGTAGATCTCAAAAAGGTTAACTAATGTAAAGCATTCAATCGCACAACAACTACTTTCTCATATGATGTGTTATTAGTATTTGATGACATAATATGAATGTAATATGCTTACACTGTAGAACAAAGTAATGGTATTTTGACGCAAACGTTGAATATTTAGTTCTGCACTAATCCACACATTTCATGACAATAAGTTGGCACTGTTGGCACTGTTATAGAACGTAAAATTGATAAATGTAATTATACTTGTAAGTGATGTACGATTTCTTCTTCAACTGTTAACCTGTGAATCAACCGTAACGTCTGAATGTGTTATGAATCCCCAATTTATTTTAAATTATTCGATCGGTACACAATATCTCAGATCTCCATTAAAACAACTTGACGAAATATAACATAACATTTGCACGTATAAAGGTGATTCTACGAAAAATAGCAGACCATTATAAATTCCTCATAGAAAAAAAAAATATTGTGCTAAGCCAATAACTATAATTTTTATCAGTTTAAACATGAAAAACTATTGCTCATCTTGGCTGACCTGATGGAAATTGACTTTTATCCTTACCTTAAACAACAGAACGTGTAATATTTAGCTTAACACGTACTAGTATATTTAATGGTGTAAACTATTAAGATTTGTGAAATGGAAACACAGTTGAATCTAGTGAAGATGAATAACCCTCAAGGTTTTTGTCATGTGATACTGATTATAACAACAGTTTCATAATTGATGGTAATATTTGTATTATACTATAGACATGTACTGCTGTAAAATTTAAAATTACTGTGCTGTTTAAGAAAATTAAATATTCGTTTTTGGAAAACTACTTTTACGAACTACACGTTGTGATGCGACTCAGCTGTTGGAACAGTTTGGAAAAAAAAATGTACAAGTGATTTATGTATCGTTATGTTTGATTACGTCAGATTTCAAGTCAAATTATCTGGAGTATCAAACATTTGCAACATTCAACTTACTTTAAATGTCACGAATGATAAATGTCCTTTGTTATTTAAATATTAAACACCATCTTATACAACCCGACGTTAATAAAACAACAAACATCCGAATTTTCTCGTATCTTAGCTTCCAACGAACAACCTGTGAACTGAGCTGAACGTTTCCCTAGTGCATGACGGATTTACAGCATACTTGAACAAGAGATATCGTGAGTTACATTCAATGGTGTAGCGAAGTTGATTTGTATTGCTTTTCCAATCATTGATAAAAACGTGGAAAATAGGTTTTGTCCATTTTGCAAAACATATATTGAAAATGAGTTTCATTTTCTGTTTATTTGTCCGAATTATTGGACATGCGCGAAACATACATTCCTTCTAAGTATTATACGCCCCATACGGTAAATAAATCCAATATTAATATGAGCTTACGTAATGAGAAAGTGATCAGAAATATTGCAATGTACATGTACTTGTTGTATGCATTTGAAAGGAGAAACGTATTGCTGCCTAACTCATAATTATATATTGCTGTACCATAGTAACCATTGTATTTTGTTTGCATATGTGTGTATTAAAAATAGTGATTATGTTAAGTTATATCTATTTGCAAGAGCCGGAGACCATATAACAATAAACATGGAATTGAATTGAACTGAGTGACACATTCGGAACTGTTTATAATGTCATAGCAAGTGGGTGGAAAGCGAAAAATATATATAAACTATTTAACCAAAGAACTTAGGTACAATAAATAAATTATGTTCTTCGAGTACAGATGCTACATTTCTAGGTTTATGTCAAATTACAAGTAAAATAAAGTGCAAACTAGTCTGTATGACAAACGGGATTATTTCAACTTTGATATTGTTTATTTCCCTTTCTTAGATGGTAATATTCCTAGTCCTTCGTATGTCATTTATATTTTCCAGTTAGATCGTTATGCGAGAGCCTGTTCATGAGTAAATAGTTTCAACAAACGTAACCCTTCGCTAAGTAAGACAATATTAAAACAGGAATTTCTATTTCATGAACTACTCAAAAAGTTTACTATGTTTTTCAAAAAATACTTTGGTCTTTTTTCTAGATATAGATCTTCTTCAAAATGGTTATTGGTTAATGGAATTTCTCACCCATCATTTTATAGTGGTGTTTTAAAACGGTTGCGGAAGTGTTAATATGCTGACTTGGATGCTACAACATTATTTATAAATTGATACAGTCTTATCTATCAAAAGAAGTATAATTTGTCTATACTCAAAAACACTTGAATAATTACTTTTTGAAGTTTTTGATAGAGAATTTCTTTCAACCCTCAATAATTTCTCTATTTTTGTTCGGTAAACAGCTTTAAATATATCTTTCAATTTGGATAGTAATAGCTTTAAAACCTATCCTCAAGAGCGTTATAATAGTTTAACAATTTCATATGTACGGCACACTGATATAAAAACATTAAATTTAGCATTTGATTCACGTTTTGCAGAATTAAACAATTTTTCATTTTCTGTCTGCAAAGGTATTAACGGTGGTTTTCGTTGAATATTAAACTGCTGATTTTAATTATATAAATTATAAAAGTTTAGCATATACATGCAAGCTATGTAATCTGGCATTTTACACCACGTACTAAGGCTTTTTTTCTGAGATGCACGAAGATGATCTGTGATTCTGTGAATGTGTACTATATGATGCTATGTTTTACTTCATTTCATCGTGCCTCAGAAAGTTGATGTTCTGTTGCCCTGGTGAACATTAAAACATTGAGTAATTAAATTGTAATTCAATCAAATAATATTTTATCTTATTATTATTTAATTTGAATGCTATGAGGTTGACTTTTATTTACGATTGTGATTAATTCCTGGCTAAGTGTGAGGTTCGACATGCCTTTAAACCGGTTTAAAACCCAATGCTTTGCATTGACCGTTCAAAGGCGATGACCACAGTTTCACGAGTCATTTTAAGCTCGTCTTTTCCAAGAAAGAAAAGTGGAGCTATTGTCGTCACTCTGTCGTCTGCGTCTGCATCAGCGTCTTCGTCAGCATCTGCGTTAGTTAAGTTTTTTGGTTAAGATATTTGGTTAAGTTTTTGTCAGAGTCCATTTCTCAAAAACTATCGAAGGTATCCATTTACAACTGTCAATACTTGTTCACTATCAAAAGGATAATTCATTACAACAAGGCAGGTAACCCTGTGACTTGTATTTCCACAGTTTTCTGCCCTTGTTTGGACTTATAACTTAGAATATTTTGACATTTTTGGTTAAATATAAAATTTCTCAATAACTATCAAATTGAAACTCAACATACTTGTTTATGGTGCTGACCCTATTATGCAGACATGAGAAGGTAACTCTTTCAAGGATTTTGTTGGAGTTATTACCCTTACAATTTTCGTATTAGGTCAAATTTCTCAATACCTGTATGAGGTATTGACTTGAAACTCAAAGTACTTGATCACAGTGATGAAATTATTCTGTAGACAAGAGGATGTAACTCTATTAAGGATTTCGTTTGAGTAATTGCCCTTTTTCAAATTTGAATTTTCGCTTAATGTCAAATTTCACACTAACTATAAGAGAAATTGACTTGAAACTCAAAATACTTGATCACAGTTATGAACCGATTCTGTAACTCGGGGTAACTATATCAAGGATTTTGGTAGAGTTATTTCTCTTTTTTCAACTTAGAATTTAGCTTTAGGTCAAATTTCTCATGATTTATACGAGTTATTGACTTGTAATTCAACACACTTCATTACAGTGATGAACCCATTCTATTAACAGAAGGCCAGAATAATATCATATACGAGAAAGTCGAGCGTCCAGCACACGTAGGCGGTGCTCTTATTATGTTTGTGTTGTGTTGCGCGTATTGTTCAGTATTGTATAGGCAATTGGTCACTTGCCTCAAATAAAAGAACAGCGGATGTTAATAGGGGTTTCACCATGGTAATGGCTCTGGAGTTTTATTATTCTTTTATTTAATAAAAATATGTTTGCGTTTGTTTTGCAATTATGTTGCAATGCGAGAACCAATTCACGCATCATGCAAAGAACATGGAACAATACAAGCAACTTCCAGTTGCATATTCAAGTGCAGTGTAGTGTCTTACTTTATTACTTTATTGTGAATTTTATGTTTATTGTTTAACAGCTTGGATATAAAATCACCGATATCAATTGTCCAAATTGTAGCTACGCTAATAACAATCATGTCTCGGTTATTAATAATAAGTTCTTGTTTTCCGCGTTTGAATATAAATTCAATTTCAAAAGGCGTGAGTGTTTTTGTTCGTTTTTTAATTACGACCCAAGCGTTGTTTAGTTTCCGTCTATAAGCAGACGATTTGTTGTTTGTAAATACGAGTACGTGAACAATCTGTTTTAAATTTTCTTCCGCGTGTTTTGTTTATTAGGATAACATGTCACAGAACATCTGTCAATAAATCTTTAAAGTATTGTTACACAGCAAACATCTTCTTGCGGAAGATAATTTGCATTCACTAGTATCAGGTTTCTGCAGTTGTCTTTTAACGCATGCGTTCTCATCTTAGTATTTAAAAAAAGAGCATGCACTTAATTAACTCGCAAGTGCAACATACCCCTAATGAGCTACATATTACACGTTGTCAGTATAGAAGTATAGGGTATATCGACAGGGTTGTGTGAACCGACTACACTACTTCTGATAAATTTAGAATATTATAGTAGTATGGTGTCCTGAGAACTTGCACGCGACTGATACAAGTTCTCAGAACACCATACTAGTGTAATATTCCATTTATTATGTATACATTTTTTCATCATAATATTCTTTATAATACCAAACAAAGTACGAACTATTTTATTCACGAAGACTGTGTTGTTTTTTTCTAGAAAATGAGCTGAGTAATGATGATTCCATTAAATGCCGCTTAACGACTGTACACAAATTAGCTCCAAATAGATATAGCTACATGCGTTGCTGTGTTCAGTGGCTATTATAAAGTCATCTTTAATTGCGTTGGATTAAATAATCAATAAATATCAGTCACCTTTTGTTATTATTGTTTTGCCTTTTGTTAAACGAATTTGAATAATAATGGTTGATTGTGATAACACGGCAGTAAACTTTTATTGTTTGTTTGTTTGTGGATCATGTTGAAAGTTGCTGAAGATCAGAATGTTGTGTTGGGTGCCTTTAGGAGTAATTGCTTTATTTATGTTCTTTTTTTCTTATGTATTATTACATCGCATACAACCAGTATAATACCGAGTATTCATTTAAGCAAACTTACAAATGCAATATAATGAATGTTTTAGAAGAAAAACAAACACACATGCATCTACAGTAGTATAATATATATACAATAAATGGAATAACTGTGTTCATTTATTATCTCATACCAGTTATTTTCTAACACACATTTTGATATATTTACACGATCCACTCGTACACCATATATTCTAACATACACACGTTGTGTCTGATAAGTTAACTATGGTGGCATAGAACGGTCTTACGATAACTACTTAAGGTTCGCAAAAAATTTCGTGTTACCACTAAAGTTTTGTGTTATTTGTCTTATATCTTAATAGCGTTTGCGAATGTTTTCGACGTAAGATATTTAATGAAAAACAGGCCTGAAACTGCCCAGAACTGACATTAGAATTTCAGTTAATAAAAAAAAACTTATGTGGTATCGCAAATATTAACTAGTTCAAAATTGCGTTGTATGATAACTATAGCGATAATATTCGTCTTAGATAACTTGCAACACGAATTGGTTTGCGAATACATTTGCGATACATGAAAATTAAGTGGTATCACGAATATTAACGTGTTAAGATTTGCGTTGGACGATACTTTTTGTGATAATATTCGTGTTAGTAAGATAATGAAGACCTCGCGCCAAATAAAGTGGTAACACGAATGTTATCTAGTTAAGATTCGGGTTGTCAGATAATTATCATGATACTATTCGTGTTAGTAACATAATTCGGTAGACCTCGCAACCCCAAGAAAATGTATCTAATGTCAGTTATGGGCACTCAAAGGCCTTCTAGTATAGTAATTAAATATATTACAGAAACATATTCGCAAATGCTATCTGAATATCCAGATTTCATGATAAATAAGTGTTAACACGAATCTCTTCGCGAACGCTAAGTAGTTAACACGAATATTTTCGCGAACCTTAAGTGGTTATCGTAAAGTAGCTCTATGCCATAATAGTTAACCTAATATATATGAAAATACATTCATTCGTACACACAGTCACTCATTCACTCTGTTTTATAAACATCTTTTGCAACAGGAGTCTTATCCCTGTGCAAACTTTTTATAAGGCTCATAACGGATTACCGCTGTCACATCATGAGTTTTCATGTGAAGAAAAATGTAAAAAAGTGTTAACAATATCATATTGCGCCATTTACTATGAATTCAACGAATTTTATTTATTATGTAATTTCAGATTGTACCTTTGTTGCATTGCATACCAGTATCTTCTAAGAAAGAAATCTGACACCCAAAGATA
Organism: Congeria kusceri; assembly: GCA_027627225.1. Taxonomy (NCBI): domain Eukaryota; kingdom Metazoa; phylum Mollusca; class Bivalvia; order Myida; family Dreissenidae; genus Congeria; species Congeria kusceri. The sequence goes on along the minus strand of CM051039.1, from coordinate 23,352,209 downwards.
CATTTACGTACAATATTCAAATTAATAGTATTTGCAATATCTTCCTGCGCGGTCGCTTTATGTGAAAACCATCCATATTAAAAATGACTGAATGACATACTATTATAAGTACATGTAAGCATAGAGTCTTCCTGACATGATATGTATTTTAGGTACATCTTCCTTATCGATAAATCCAACAAAACACATTTTGCTGTGTTTCAGTGTTCATATCTTTATTCTGTAGAGGTGTAGCTATAGACTGAATAAAAGAATACGCACAATAAAACTTGCCAATTGTGAGGCGTTAGTTTAGTTTAAACATATTTATGTTAGCTCGATTGCACCGAAAGCCTAAGGCTTATTGAGACACGCTCGAGTCCGTTTCCTGGGTAGAACCAGTGCTTGGTGTCGTTGGGGGAGATCTTGAGCACACTCCCAGAGTGGGGATCGAACCCGTGACCTCCCGATCGCTAGGCGGACACCATATCCACTACGCCACTGCGACCTCTGTGCGGCGTTAGTAATTTCTCTACAAATCATAATAATATGACTGAGGCGTGTCGTGGGAAACCCGGGCCCGATGCATGTTTATGTTCTATTTAGTTGATAAAGGTATATGCCGAACTAGAAATTTAAGATCTAACAATATTGAAGTTGTAGATATGCATTCAGACAATTTCCGAATTCGACCGTGTGTTTGTGTTCACACGGGATACTAGAAGAATACGGAAAACGTAAACGCTAGCAGCGAATACGGTTTCCTGTATTTGAATGTGGAATAGAGTTTGTATTGATGGCAGAAAGAAACAATAGGTATATAACAAAATGTGATATATTGCGTGGATACTTTGTGCTCAGACAAACGCTTTGAACAGGAAATAACACAATAATTATTTGTATTGCATACATGTTTACTATCCGCACAACTATTTACCACACAAGAAATAACATTAATTGCACATTTTTTTATTTAATAAGCATGAGAATTAAAAAGCATACATATAGTGTACATAAGCACTGCTAGAAACTCAGCATACATGTACATAATTAATTTGCGAAGTGTAAAGTTTATAGTGAGTGTGTTTTAGAACGTGGTCATTTCGATGAGGCGATATATATGGGCGTGTATTGGATTTAATAAACTGCTACCGTTATTCAAGAAACAGCCTCGTCCGTGTACTATGTAGATGAACGATGTATTAAAGACGTTCGCAACAAAATGAAAATAATTGGGTTAATTCCTCCTTTTGCTTCATTTTTTCTTTATTGTATATAGGTTACAATATACTAATTTCATCTCTAATGTCCATTCAAAATAATTAATTTTAATAGTAAAAGTTCATAAAGCATATGTAATAATCAAAAACACACTATGCAATGTATTTCCAAACAAATGTAGTTCAGAAATGATTCATTAAATATCTTCATTCTATTGATACGTTTTTTTTTATGTATGTTAAAACTTAACAGGAAAAAGGCTACACAGGTACACTATATGAAATGCAATATCCCCCAAACAAGTTCGGTGAGCCATTCTTTTTATAAATGTTTTGATGTAAATATACATTGGTGCATGTCTGTGCGAAATTTTAAGAAAATCTGTCGTTTGGAACAAAATATGCATTTGATAAAAATGAAGTTTCAGAAAGCATTATTAGTTCCCATCCCACACACTTAAATATCCAGTCAAATTCATTATTTAAATAGTAAATGTAGGTAAAACGGTTTTATTATCAACATACACATGTATATTGCCAAACAAAGCATGTACAAACATATCAGTTGAAAGAACCATAACCTTGTTCGAAAAATAACTATCCTATATACTTAAAACATTGATAAAAATCCAAACTGAAAAAGGGGCTTCGACAGGTACCGTATTCAAAACCCAATACTTCCGGAACAAGGCCGATGACCCCTATTTTTTAAGACTGTTTTAGTTTCAGTATACAATGACGCATGTATGTGGGATATGTTAACACAATCTGTAGTTTGGAACAAAAAATAATCGTATATTTGATAAATTATTGATGTTTTCACAGGCAAATTTAATACAAATTTCACCTCGTTAAGCGTCTATTACAAGTCATTTGGTAAATGATAACTGTAGATAAAGCGCGTTTTATCATTTAACTGCACTTGTAATATACAAGTAATATACCAAACGAAACATTAAAAAAAAAGATGCAATTAAAATCTCCATCTTTGTTTGAATATAAACGCTTTATATTATTCAACATTTTCAGTTACGCAAACTGAAAAAAGGCGTCGACGGGTACCGTATTCAAAATTATATATTTCCGGAAAACCCCTATTTTTGAATACTGTTTTGGTTTTAGGATACATTGATGCATGTTTGTGCCAAATTTTAAGAAAATCTGTAGGTGGAAAAAAATTGAAGGAATTGCGAACGTCTTTAAATACAGTAAATGAAATCGCTACCATCTTTATTATGCTACACTGTTCAAGCTATGAGCATGTCGCTATCTGTCCTAGCAACATGACTTTAGTCACAACTTGGACACATTTATTGACTTAAACTAATGCCAGTGTTTGCATCTTTGTTTAACATAGATGCTAATTAACTTGATGTGGTCTTTACTAAACGGAACAGCAGATTAACTTGCTCATAAAACATATTTATTATTTATTACTGGTGTTGTGTATATCAGCAGTTAAATCAATCTTTTACTCCAAATAAGACAGCTATTATTGGTCTGTTCCAACCAGTCCCAAGAGCGTAATGCTGTTCATAATCATATGATTGATAAGGTGTCAATTTCATTCAAGATGTAACCAAATGCAGTGTTCGTTGTCGTTTTCTTTCTTCAAAGGCAGTGTATATGACTGTAATGCTGGATTCAAAGGTAGTATGTATTAGTTAAATGCTGTATTTAAAGGTAGTGCGTTATTCAAAGTCAGTGTTTATTAACATTTTGCGGTATTCGAAGGCAGTATCTGTTATGTAGGTCACGTGTCATCCTATGCGCTGGTTATAACGGTAGATCTACTTGATGATAATGCCTCGCCCTGTGGTTGCAAATTTATTACATCGAAACAACCTGACGCTATAGTACTTTCTGAATTTCGGGTTAAGCAATCCGTAAACCATTGGATTTAAGGCAGAATTGAGAAAGTACGAGCGCGCGCCAATCTTGTAACCAACTAGAGCACTGCCCTGTGCTGAATCCTTTAAGTCCAGAAACTCGTTAACTATGACTAAAATGAGATAGGGTAAAAAGCTGATAATAAAAACTGATGTGATCGCTAGCATGATCATGGTATATTTTATAGACATCGTGTTTAAATCTTCTTCCTTTCGCTGTATTTCATTTGTTTGACGTGTGTTATGTCCAACTTTCTCAATACTTTTCACGCGGAGTTGAACATCATTGGACTTTCTTTCACAAGTCGTTTCGTCCCTTTCAACACTCATGCCTTCGTCGTGTGTTTCGGTTGTATCTAAATCCATGTGTTTTGAACGACGTAGCTGTGATGTTGTTTTGGTAATGCGTACTAATTTTCTTTTATGTCGATATATAGACCTTCCAACGAGCGAATACATCACGATAAGGGTACCAGTACCAATGATGATTGTAATAAGGTAAACACAATTGAAAACCCAGATATAGCTTTTATAATTACTTTCCTTTGTAGTCGTACAATCGTACCCTTTCACAATTCTACCATTTGACGCACTCAAATTAACTTCAACTGATGTATAAAAGACTAACGACGGCCAGGAATAAATTAAAGCGAGCAGAAACGAAAGACCACATAGTAACTTGCATTTCATCAAGTCCAATTGTTTCTTCAAAGGTCGGCATATTCGTCTAAAGCGATCTACAGATATCGCTAGAAGTGTAAATGCACTACCTATTGCGAACACATAGTTTACAAAACTCATAAACTTGCAAAGATGACCGTTAGTAAAGGTGTAGTAGAAGGTCGTATCCACAATTTCAAGCGGCATCGACACAGCACAGCTCACCAAGTCAAATAATGCAACGGCGCAAATAAACACGGCGTGGCTGGAGAGCTTTGTTTGACGCCCATAGTAATGGCAGACGAGAATGTTGCCAAAGAGGCCGACGAACATCAACACACTAAGATACACGATCAATGGCGTCATCAATGACACTACTTCCGAATTTAACTGTTCCAGTAAGTCTGAATCGCTCATGTTTACTTCGGCGGTCATTTTACCGGTTACTTTAGCAAGAAGGGACTTCCAAATATTACCTGAAATGTATATAGTGCAACACTCGCAAACAATAAAATGGTACAAAAATAGTTACATTTTATTATTGTCTAGGCAAATATATCTTCGAAGTATCTGGCAAATTAAAGCATAATATTAATATATGGTATGAAATGACAACGAGTATCAGATCGTTTTATCACATGCTTTTAAACGAAAAACAATCTTATAATTTTACCAAAAGATGTTGATAAATCCTTAAAAGTTTTGTACTAACGTGTCGTCATTAAATGTTGACGACGTCATTTCACCAAAATAACGTCATGCGATTGGTCAGTCAAAAAATATTTAGTCAATGAAAACGCTCAAAATGTTAAGTGTAAGATAAAAATTTTCGTAATGGTTGTATTACATTGAAAACAAGGTATAGCGTGTGATAAAAACATGCTAAAACTCTTGCACATCTTGACTGGTGGAAATTTACTTTTATCCACATCTTGAAAAAAATTAGATGTTGTAATGCGACCCAGTAATTAAATACAACATCAACACACCTGAAGTCAACATTCCTGGAGTATACAATTTTGCTTACTTTGAAAGTTACGCTCCTAGCAGGAGTATACAAGTATATGTACCTTTTTGTTAGGATTTTTAAACACCACATAATACAATCCGACTGAATTATATAACACAATGTAATACATCCGAATTTACACGTGTGATTTTTCCGATAAATAACTCGTGGACTGACATTGAAGCATACTTTGTTTACGCACTGCTTTACATATTTGCAATTATAATTAACAAAAGATAATTTTTCCTGTTACCGCCATCGTAATTTCGCGACTTCGACACTGTACACTGGTGTAGCAAAGCCGATTTTATTTTATTTTTTTCCGTTTTTCCTTCTGCTAAGGGGGGTAACAAGTGAAACATTTTGAGACGGATTTGCAATATTAATGCATGTGACTATAGTGCGTTTACAACTTAACAGAGTTGTGTCCATTTCCTTAAAACAATGGATTTTTAACTAGTTTTAATTGCAATAACCCAAATTTTTCGGACGTAGGGCGTATGCAAGCCTAAAACGCACATTTGGGCACGTTTAAGATGACTATTTAATTTTCTAAATTTTGCCATTATCACCTATTGCGTGGCTTCATCCCCTATGATGAAATGTCACCTATCTTCATTACGAAAACTGCAGCTACGCTAAGATCAGTCTCGTCTCGACGTTAGTGTTTTCAAAATACATGTGTTCTCGAGTTAACCCGCGTATTAGTTATTTCCTTAAAGGGGCATATCGACGGTATTTGTCCAATAAATATTGACACATTTAAACAAGACATATGGTTATATTGTTGGAATCGTCCATAAAAATATACAATGTATATACGAAGCTAAAAACTGTGGATACACGGTTACAGCAGGATGCGATATAACGTCTGCAAAAGCGCGCACTTCAATGAAAACTTTCCAACGCTACACAATATTTATCAATGTTAACGCGTAACGGTACTTTATGTACATTCCATTTATATCGAATTTACTACTACCAGCACTACTTATTTTCCCGCGCCCACAAAACTGTCACCGTTGACCACTATTTAGTTGTTAATATATTTCAATCATATATATCTCTCAACTATTTATATAAACAATGCTATTGTATTTAACAATGTTTTAATATAAGTTATCTATAAATGAATTTTAGTTTTGCAAATATTACAATGATCGACCGCCGATACGCTCCTTTACTACGGCTCAATCTTAGCGTATTTTTCCTCAATTAGCGGATGCTCTTTGTTCGTATATACGGGTTCTGAAACTGAAACTGTTTAATTTGATGAAACGCCTATTTCTTGGTAAATATATTCAGCCTATAGGTCAAATTACACCAAAACGGAAGTCACATCCTCAGGGTTACATGCTGTCAATTAGATAATAAACACATATGGTTCAGTGTATAATGCATATGATTTTAAAAATACAGTTTAAATGATATGTTTTGGTATCAATTTAAAGGTATATATGTAAGAAATAAGAAAAAAAGGTTTTTTGGCACTACTTTGTTCTTAGTGGTCCCCAGCTTCATAACTTTTGGCCCATGTATTCATGCACAAAATGGCAGCCTCCATGCCCGTCAAAACCGGTGTGTTTATTCTAAGGTAAATATTTTGAGTTACAACACATAGAATTTTTTGACGTGCTGTTTTTTCAAAAGGTTATGGCCTTATCTTTCCAACGATGTATGGTGATATATTGGAAAGTAGTTTGGTCATGGTGAAAATTGAGATCAAACATTGTATATTTTATATGTAACAATCAAGGAATTTATTTGCGCATGCGTAACCTATATACACTAGTTTTACATAAAACAATGCTTTTATTCATACAACAATAATTACCTAAAACAAACACACAACAATAAAACCCATAATGCATACAATTATATTACAACAAAATGGTTAAATATATTCAGTTAAACTATAATAAGTCCATAAAAAATAAAATAGCTGGTTAATACGAACGTTTTATAATTAAAGTAGGGTGATTTTCTTGAAAGAGTCAAAAGGCACTGACTGTTTGATATTCAGTAGAAAGGAATTTCACAGTTTATGAAAACCTGTACTTAAATTTATGTCATTACATGTCATTACATGTTTTTCGTTTATTAAATGAAACCGAGTTACACTCGTAGTGTGTGGTAAAAAATCTTAAGCCCGTTATGCGAGGAACGTATTCTGACAACAACTCAGTCAAATATTCAGGCGCATCGCCAACATGACATCTATACCTGAAACATAAAATCTTAAAATTAATTCTCGCTTGTACTGGAAGCCAGTGTAAATCGTAGAATGTTTGTTTAGAACTGTCATATATGCTTCTGTTTAGAACAAGTTTTGCACACATGTTTTGAACGCGCTGCATCTTTCTCAGTTCACAATGAGCAAGACCTATGAAAATAGCCCTACAGTAATCTAAATGTCAAATTACCAATGATAGTATAAGAATTTTGGCGGCAGCTTGAGTAAGATATTTCCGAATGCATTCGATTTTGAAAAAGCTCAACTTCGCCGAAAGAACATTTGTGTTAACATGTGCTTTGAACGTTAACGTATCATCTAGAAAAGCACCCACGTATCGAATAGTGTTCACACGTTAAATTTTATCTCCGACAATTTCCATATGATCAGATGAACATTGGGACAACTGCACCTTGCTGCCGAAACATATAAATTCCGTTTTTGAATTTGTTCTTTTTCATATTATTGTGTTTCATCCAGTCGTTAATTTTAAAACATTTTGAACTATGTAGATATTATTTAAATAAAGTTGTGGTCTAAGATATAAGTGATGTGTGAGATTGGATATATAATGGATGCATTATAGTGCTATAAACGAGTATGTCACTTTATTTATTCATAAAAAATGAACTAGTTTGGTTTTGTTGAAAAAGTCATTTCCCGCTTTGTTTCAAAAAGCCGGGAGGGGTATACGTGTAATAGAAAAACTTTGATTTACAGTTATACAAAAGGATTAAATCGTGTCAAGTCCATCTCGTATCTATTCGTCACGCTTGAGCGAGGCGTGGTATGCGGGACATCGATTCGGCCAGTCGATAACGGATTATTCATACAGAGGTTAGACTACAGAGGTTACATTATACGAAGTGTACAAAGTGAACAAAGTGAACTTGATGTAATTGATGTAATTGATGTAATTGATGTAATTACTGTAATTACTGTACGATTACTGTACATGTACTGTGCCAAAATTATGAGCAAAAGGCCCCTTTCTTCATCGGCCAGTGAAGGAAATACTGCAGACACTAGTTGTATTGACTCTTCAGTTTTCGAAACACCAAATAATATCCAACAAAAGAAAACAAGAAATAAAAAGAAAACTAAGACCGAACAAGAAAATCCAAAACAAAAGTGCATGACTGATTTTGTTAAAGGAAAAAAGATGGATGCGCCAAGGGAGCAAGCGGAGACTGACTCTTTACAGAAACACTTAGAAGACATTAACTCTAAACTTTCAAAGGTTTTTTCAAAGGACGACACCCCCGTTCTGAAAACCATAATAAAAGAAACACTCGAAGAAATCAAAGAACGATTTCTTGGTTCTGTAATCAAACGCCTAGAAATTCTTGAAGGTACCCTGTTCGACCAAAAGAGAGAAATCGAATCACTAAAAGATCTAGTGAAAATGAAGAATACAGAGATTGAGTCTTTACAAGAAAAGGCTAGAAGATCAGAGCAGAAGCACGCTGAACAAATAAATGAGTTAGAGCAATATGGACGCAGAAATTTCCGGCCTTCCGAGCGATACTGAAACACAAGCGTCGGCGACTGTTGCAGAAGAAATGGCAACAATGCTAACAAGAAAACTGGGAATGGTGCTCTCGCCAGCAGACATCGACGTAGCACACAGACTAGGTAGATATTCAACCAACAACAAACCAAGGCCGGTAATTGTGAAATTTGTACGCCGACAAACAAAAATTGATGTCATGAAAAGGGCAAACCTGCTGAAGGGCTCCGGAATATATATAAACGAAGACCTGACAAGACTAAATTCAGAAGTACTTGCCTCACTCAGGATCAAAGACCCAGACCGGGTCGAAAAGGCCTGGTCATACGAAGGAAAACTCTTTGTGAAGTATAAAGGGAGTGACCGAAAAGAACTAATTACTTTTGAAAAATACCAAGAATGGCTGAACAAGTCCTGGATCCAAAAATCCAGCACTACAGCTGACTCGTACGCACGAAGAGTTTCAACTGGAAATAAGAGGAATTAATATAAATGCTCATCTAAAAATACCCATAAAAGTGTCTTAATAAAAAATAGACTGTGTTTTGGTATTAATCTTGTTAACAGCGGGTGATCTTATAAAATGCTTACTAGTAATGATATATTATACGGCCTGAACAAGGTAGCTTAATTTGTTAACTTTATATTATTTTGGAAAAGAGAAAAAAAAAATAATAATAAAAAAACATCCTTTTTGCCGCATACATTGACCAGGTATTTCTATTGGAAAAGTTAGTTGTGTTTAACCTACTGCATTTTACTGTACAGTTACTCCCCCTAGTAGAAAAACATTTAATAAGTCACGGAAATTGCGTTCATTTCTGTTTTGTTTACAGCTGATATCGACCGACTTATTGGGCAGTCATATACATAATTATACAGGGAGTAGAACCTTTTTTGCTATTGATTACTAATTTATAAAATTTGCTACATTAAACATGGCACATAAATCAAGATTTATTCGTGTAAACAAATTGAAAATTGTTAAAACTGAAACGCATAAATGTTAAAATTATTTTTTCTAGAAAATGTCATGGTATAAAAAGTTGAATCAAATGAATGTATTATAATAGTATATACAGTGTTGGCTTATGTATCTAAACACAACACTATTTAAAGGGGCATGTCGACAGTCCGTTTTTCCCTTAAAATAAATAAAGACATTCATTAAAGCAATTTACTATTTAAGGATAACTTTTTATCTAGATTAATAGTAAAAATAATTGTGTTCCAGATTATCTTATAGAGTATAAGCTGTCGATTTGCTCTTTAAATATCGTATCTAGAAAGGATATTGTTATGATGAGAAAACTCAGTAAATGTTTTCAAATGTTTGTTAATTTCTAAATTAAAAATCTTACTTGTGTAACTTGTACATATATGTTAAAATAAGGTAAATGAGTTGTTTGCAATGTATGCACATCTCAAAGATATTATTCATGCACAATAGTGGCTACTAGTAAATTAGCTGATTGAACATTGTGTACTATTACTCTTTTATTTTTCAGATCACAATCCATGCTTAATTGCAGTCCTCCAACTGTGCACAAGTGGCCTTTACACATGAACAACTCTCAAATAGTGTTGCTTTCATTATGCTGTGTATTTATTGTTGTTCGGTTTCACATACATGTAATATAAATGTGTTACACTTTTTGAAATAATTTTTCTCACAGCTGCAAATACAAATTGTGTTTAAAAATTTCTGGTGTGCTGACTTAAATTGTACTAAGCTACCAACAAATACATATAAAACATTATTTGATTATCCTTGATATAAAATTGCAGCTGATTGATATTAATGCCATCGATGTGCATACATTTTTTAAGAATACATTTTTTAAGAATTATTATTATTTATTTATTTTACTTTTTATACACATAAATGAAAAATGAATGCTTTTTTATTCCCTGTTTTGATATTTATAAATGATACTAGTTCAGGCTTTTTGACACACAAATCCAGTGTTTGTTTTCACCATTTACTATACTTATATGTTAGGTGTGCATGTTAACAAAAATTTCGTGTTACTATTGTGGTAGTGAATTTTGCATCTAGCTTATCGATAGGTTTCCACAATTCTCTGTAATTGTAGCATTTTAACACCAAAACGCCTTTCGTTTTTTTTTTCGCACTATGTTTAGGTGTTATTATAATGCTTAAAAAAAAAGACGGCACAATAAAACCTAAAACATCTTCATTGTAGAATTAAGATACATTAACACAATATTGTACATATAAAAACCTATGAGGTTGTTAAATGGGTTTTTGTGCAAAATCAAAAATAAATCACACTTAATTGGTTTTTAGGGTGAAAATAAAATCTTCTATAAAATAATCAATATATAAAAAACTTACTAGTTTCTTGTTCCAAAAAAAAAAAAAAAAAAAAAAAAAAATGTCACGTTATAATATCCTTGATACATAGAATTTACTAAATAGTTTTCTCTTATTATTTTAGACCACACTTTACAATTATAATAGCCAGTATTATTTACTCTATTGTGTTTTTTCTATGCAGTATAATTGTATATCTATATATACATATATATATATATATTATGCCTGTCTGTTTATTTTTTGTTTTTTGTTCTTTATGCAATACTGTTGTAACCTTTGTAACTAGAATGTCTGTGAAATGCTCGTCAAAACACCTTTCGGGCTGTAAACCATTTACTATAAATTTTTGTCAATTTTTTTTACTAACTAGTCTCAGATTGATGTACAATATTTTGCAAGCAGATGTGTTGTATTTTAATGTCAATACAATATGACATCTATAAAGATTGCATCTCTTAACTGCCGAGGCCTGTACTGTAAAAATAAGAGAACTGATGTTTTAAATTTTTTGAGAGAAACTGATTCTAATGTATTTTGTTTACAAGATGTACATTGGCCACAAGAACTGGAAAAGGAGGTGTATTCTTCTTGGGGTGGGCAATGCTATATAAGTTATGGGAAATCAAATGCGAGAGGATGTGCAATATTAGTAAAAAATAACATTGATGTAAAAGTTCATAACATTAAAAAAGATATTATTGGTAACTTGTTGGCATTAGATATTACATAAGCGGAAATGAACTTCTCATGAATTACCGTCTATGGCCCTAATTCAGATAATCCACAATTTTATAAGGATGTGTTTAATACTATTGATGATTTTAGAAATGAGGATTACGTAATTTGTGGTGATTTTAACCTTGTCCTTGATAACAAATTAGATTATAGTAATTGTAAATCCAACAACTATAATATAAATACAAGAAATATTATTCTACAAGAAATTGCAAAGAGAAATTTAATTGATACTTTTAGGGCATTGCATGAAGATAAAATTAGATACACATGGAGGCGTACCAATCCTCTACAACAAGCAAGATTAGATTTCTTTTTGACTACCCAAAATATGGGTAACTTCTTAAAATCATCCAATATAAAACCTAGTATTAAATCAGATCACTCAATTATAGATATTTCATTCGAATTCAACAAAATTGAGCACGCGAAAGGTTGTGGAAATTTAATAATTCTCTTTTACACGACATTGAATACTTAAATTGTATAAATAATAAAATTGAAGAAATTAAATTACAATATTGCTTGCCAGTCTACAATTTAGAAAATATTCACAATATATGTAGCAGTGAGCTTTTGTTTACAATAAATGACCAACTCTTTTTAGAAACTTTATTAATGGAAATAAGAGGAAAAACTATTGCTTATGCAAGTTATAGAAACAAATTAAGTATTTCAAACGAGCAAAGATTATTAAAGGAAATCGAAGAAATTGAACAAAATCTAAACGAATCTAACAAAGAAACTCTTGTACAGTTAAATATAGAGCTTGATAATATTAGAAACACAAAACTAAAAGGTCACATCATAAGGTCGAAAGGCCAGTGGATAGAACAAGGAGAGAAAACAACCAGTTATTTTTGCTTTTTAGAAAAGCAACATTATACAAACAAAAATATACCATTTATTCAAAAAGACGATGGCACGGTTATTAACAATCAAAATGATATTTTAAAGGAAACGGCTGAATTCTATAAAAAATTGTATCAAAAAGTTGAAGTCTCATCTGACTTCACACTTAATGACTTGCAAAACATTCATGTAAATAAATTAAATGTCTCCCAATCACTCGAAATTGAAGGATTATTAAAATTTGAAGAAATAACTAGAACTCTCAAAAATATGGAAAATGATAAAAGTCCCGGGTCAGATGGCTTCTCTACAAATTTCTTTAAAGTTTTCTGGAATAAAATTGGACATTTTGTTTTAAGAAGTATAAATTTTGCGTACATTAATAATAACTTTTCTATAACTCAAAAACAGGGTATTATTACCTGTATTCCAAAAGAAAATAAGCCGAGACATTTCCTTAAAAACTGGAGACCTATCACACTGCTAAATACAGTCTATAAAATAGCATCTGGCTCAATAGCAAATAGAATAAAACCACACTTAACCAGTCTTATTTCAAGGGATCAAACGGGTTTTGTCTCAGGGCGGTTTATAGGAGAAAACACACGTCTGCTATATGACATACTGAATTATACAGAACAAAACAAAATTCCTGGGTTAATTATGTTGATTGATTTCGAGAAGGCTTTCGATACTTTATCTTTTAACTGCATTGAACAAACACTTAATTTATTTAATTTCGGGCCAAGTTTTAAACGTTGGATTAACATTTTTCTCAAAAACACTCAAACATCAGTTCAGTTGAATGGCTTCTTATCTGACAGCTTCTCAATAGGCCGCGGTTGTAGACAGGGAGACCCCATTTCACCGTATATATTTATATTATGTGCAGAAGTATTAGCAATTAAGATTAAATGTTGTAAAAATATAAAGGGTATACAAATAAATGGCGTTGAATACAAGATTTCTCAATTTGCGGATGACACTTCTCTGTTACTGGATGGTTCAGAAAATTCTTTAAATTCGACGCTTGAAATGCTCGACGACTTTGCATTTTTTTCAGGTCTTAAAGTGAATTTTGATAAAACTAACGTTATATGGATCGGATCTTTAAAATATAGTACTAGAGCTATTAAAACAAAATACAAACTTACATGGGGAACCACTAGATTTAAATTATTAGGAATCATGTTCGATGTTGACCTTAAAAGTATGATCGATTAAAATTTTTCTGATAAATTTATTAAAGCGAATAATATTATTAACCACTGGAAAAAGAGAAAACTTACACCAATTGGTAGAATAACTGTCATAAAATCACTTTTACTACCATTATTCACTCATTGTTTGTTTGCTTTACCTACACCAAAGACAGATATTCTTGATAAATTGAACAAATTATTGATGGATTTTGTTTGGGAAGATGCACCGTATAAAATAAGAAGTTCTACAATTACTCAAAGCTATGAGAAAGGTGGTTTGCAAATGATAGATATCTAGGCATATTGTAAAAAAATCAAACTTTCTTGGATACGAAAATTGTATACATGTTGCGATAGTAATTGCGCAATACTTGTAAGATCTATGTTTGACATAGGCAAATTTTTTAATACCGGAAAACTATACATTTCCAATGTCAAGAAAAAAATAAACAATGATTTTTGGTTAGAGGTTTTTACAAACTATGAACAGTTGCTTGATGTGTTAAACATTTATCATATGGACGATATTCTAAATATGCCTCTATTTTATAACACAAATTTTAAAATTGGTAATGAACCTATTTTTTTCAAATCACTTTACGAGAAAGGAATACGATTTGTGAGAGATATACTTATTGATTCTAACACTTTCTTAACGAAAAAACAGATAGAAACTATTACGGGAACATGCATGAATTTTATGAATTACGAAGGTCTTATAAAATCAGTAAACACGTTTATTAATAAAATGAATATACATTTTAACAAAAACGACCATCTCACGTTTGGTCCATCTCTATCGTGTTATGCGAAATATATTATTTGCTACGAAAGTAAAGATAGGTTTATTTATAATTGTTTTAATCAAAATGTTAAAACAACTTTATACAAAACAAAATGGGACGTATTTACTCTCTCGGACGAAGACTGGAAATGTATTTTTAAAACACTATTTAACATAACAAGAGATAGTTACTTACAATGGTTTCAAGTTAGAATTATCTACACTATTTTAGGTACAAATTCCTTATTATACAAAATGAAAATAGTCAATAATAATCTATGTAGCTTCTGCCAACAAAGCGAAGAAACTGTTATGCATCTTTTCTGGAACTGTGAAAAGACAAAAGATCTAATTAAAAAAGTAAACGAAATCCTTGCAAATAATAGAACTTTATTTAATACGACAGAAATAGACTGCCAAACTTTTGTATTAGGTGGTTCTTCAATTGCAACTAAGGATCTTACCCTTCTATGTCTAGAGATTAAGAGATATATTTTTACATGCAGAAGAAATAACATTACACCAAGTTTTAATGGCCTCACTAATAGCTTAGATTTTTATTGTTCAATTAATACTAGCTATAAACTCTCGGAAATTGAAGCAAAAAGATGGTCACTAATAAGTAATTTTTGTGAACAAAGCCTATAGGGACTTGGTTAAAGAAATGTAGATAACTATAAAACAAATGTAACTTTAATTTGTTTTTATACCGTAAATCTGCGCATTGAAAAAAAGAATTTAAAAAGAATATGGGCATTCATAATTTCATGTTGTTTCTGAAACTGGACCAACATTCGTATAATATTTGTACGTTCTATATGTATATTTAATACGCTGCTTGCATATAATGGTTTTTACGCTGTATGACTTGCATATAATGTGCTTTGTACTCTGTATGACTTGCATATAATGTATATTTTACAAACTATGATGGAAATAAAGGTTACAAACCAAAAAAAAAAAAAAAAAAAAAAAAATTTTTTTTTTAAAGTGTGTATGTGCAATCTTACGACGTATATAGTGGCATAAATACCATTAACAAAATAAAGTTCATTAGCATATAGTTCTGTTTAAAATGGAATAAAAGTTAAGAACATACATTGCTTTTAAAAGGCACAATAATCTAGTTTTGAATCACCAAATAGTTTTCGTCTGTACAAGCGGTAACTCAAATACATGTATTTACGTAGACTTGACTGTTCGTTTAGGTTACACAACACTAAAAAAACGATGCAAAAGTCGACACTAGTACTTGCTGATTTAATTCATAATAATTACAATTTCCTTTGGTTTAATCATTTTACAGTGTTCTGATTGGCTGAAATGCATCATGTGACAGGCCTTTATTTTTCAATGAAGCCGGTTGCCTCTATTAATATTCATGAGGGACTACTTTTTATTGTTGTTTACATGCAGTGCTGTCACACAAAAAACACACCCAAATAGAAATACATTAACAGATTTATTCACATTTATACATGGCATTGTCAAAAAAAGAACTATTAATAAATATATTAATTAATTAATAATAAAGTATAAATATGTAAAATGTATGTTGTTTATTTCGTTTTGCCTATTTGATGAGCATTATGCATGAAAAAACAGAAATAACTTAGAGAAAAAATTCAACACAAACATAAAAAAATACTTTTTGGATAAAAATATTTGGGAAGTTAAAATAAACAGAGATGTGTACCATACTTCATGTTGCTTTTTTAAATGAACTTCATGATAACGACAAATTTATTCCTAGTACTGTACCGATACCGACACCTTTAATCGTTTTTGTGAGAGAAAAAAACGTGTCCATGTGTCGTATGAACAATCTGCACAGAACTTAAGTCAACACGAAACAAATATTGGGGATTTCCCAAACTTGTATATGTCTGATGCACATGAATGAGTTTTCGACTCGAAAACGGAAAGTATTTTAAAGCATTTCGAGGAGTTTCGAATATGGATTCGTCTGAACTTTTATTCTAATTTGTTATGTATCAGTGTTTTATAGGTTTTATTTTACTTTCATATTTTTCTTTGAAAATTTGATGAGATCGTACATACCCTCTTTAATATTTATATTTAATTATATATTAATCAAAAGAGGAAAACAAACGAAATTTAACAAACACAAACATAAAAATACACAATTTTACAGATTAAGGCAAAGAACGGTTTAGAAACAAGAAGTTTCAGTCAAATAACAGACATCCAGTTGAACAAACGTCTCACATTTTTTTACAAGGAAGCCACCGGAAAACCAAGCGAGCATGGTATGCAGTCATCCCGTGGAGCTTGCAAAAGAATACCACAAGAACACCTAGAAAATTGTGCGAGCCCCATCCAATTATCACCTCTGGGAGCTGAATGTCCCAGTTATCATTGTAAAAATCCCATTTTCAAGTACGCAAATGACTCGCAAGCTGCGCAGCTCAAAACACTCCTTGAAGTAGGCTCACGTTGGTCAATTAAGCATAAGCCAAGGATGATTTGCACAAAAGTCATCTGTTCATTTTATCGAACATTTATCCATTCACATTGCACGACAGGGCGAAGTATATCTTGTACATCCAGTTTGTGGCGAATCGTTATAACACACAGTAGCGAATCGTTATCCCCCTCTGGCGAATCGTCATTAAACTGTGGTGAATCGTTATGTGTCGAATCGTTATTGTGTCGAATCGTTACTAATTCTATCACTCGGGGCCAGGAGTTTCATCAGCAGCTGAAGCAAGTTTTAAAAAAATGAAAGAATTGTCATTTACTAGTAGGTCTGACTAAAACAATTTTATTTTTCTTCTTGTTCATAGTTCTATGCAAATAAGATACATAACAATTGGCCTTGTCAATTTGTGTCATACAGGTAAAGAAACTGTATACTGTGTTCCGATGGAGTCGCGGTACTAACGATTTTTTTGAATTACCAAAATGGAAAGCTAACACTTACAACTTTTAATTAACGATTATTAGGTGTAAAAAATGCCAATCAACAAAAAAACACAATTATTTCATTTGGAATAACTGCAAAACACCAAACCACATTACACGGTCTAGTAGGTTAAATTTGACAACTTGGACGACGGAGTCGCGGTAATCTGTAACAAGGGAAGCAATCCATGCCAATTTTGAGAAATAAATAGTGTACAGTATCACCTTAATTACCGGAAAGGAAATAACTTATGTACATAACCCACGGGTAAATACTCCTACTAATTTGGCACAGATGACAGAGTAAAAACAGTATATTATTAAAGTCTGCAATGAAATCGGATGAGACTCTTAGAAGAAATGCATTACACAAGCATGTTTAAGTAAAAAAGAATGAACTTAGCAATATTGTATGCATTTTCAGATACTTTTCATAATAAAAAGCCGAGACTAGAAAAAGAGGTGGGATTTGTTTACAAGATATGTCCACTAGATGACGTTTATTGTTTACCGCGACACCGTCCGTACCGCGACTCCATCCGAATAGAGTATACAGTAGATATTTTCGGCCGATGACACACAATCCATAGATTTGATATTTTGAACAGTAGTAAAATAATAAAAGTCGTTTACCTTTTTATCGTCTTGATTTTAAATCCACACTGTTAGTTATATTTTGCCGAATTTCTGACACAAAACGTTTTAACACGACGTGTCAAAAAATGTGGTGTTGAAATACTTGTTCAACACTCGGTTTTAAAATGCATGCCATAATGGGTGTAAACATCGACTAACATTGAGGGTCTAACGGGTCGTTTTAAGAAAGAAATAAAACATACATATGAAACATTTCGTTTCAAATGCAAAAAAACATCAATTATTTAAATATATTTTACGCCTAAAGTACGGTTCCATCCACACATGCATATGGGCGTTTACAAAATTGCAACTATCTGAAAACAACTTTCGACTCGTTTAGCCTTCAGTCGTAAATCTAAACTGGAACGCGTTTCAATATTTCCGTCTCTCGCTACATGTTTATTATGGATACAAAACACCTTGTTCAAAATTGCTCTTACGAAATATCAACCAAAAAAAAAGTAAATCAAAAGTAAATTTTAACAGTAGAGCTACTGTATTATTTAAGATACCGCTGTGTTGCGACATACACACAACGCTACTGCAGTGCATGGGGGCGGAGACTACGAATCATACTTCAATGTATTGATGCGCGAATTGCAAAAAATAAATCCAAAATTCATTTACTCTTTTAAGGTGAAAATTTAAAGTATACACACTATTGTAATTATAATTGTAATTATAAGAATTGAAACGCTCTTTTCGGCGCTTCATCGATGTATGAAGGTCATTTTTTTGTATCTAATTTGTACATAAAGCCGTACATAAATACGAAAAAGTGTTTCCTTCGTCATTTTTTATGTTTTTTTTTTATCTGTTGGCTTTCAAGTTTTATTGTTACTTTAATCTGCTTATTTTGCAAATAATTGATATGAATTTCAGAAAGATCGTACATACACACTTTAACAGTACACTGAAGTTCATTCATGGCGTCGCGCTCACTATTTGCCAATGATGGACGGAAACGTTCATTTGCGATGTGGTTGTCAGAAAACGCGTATAAGGAGGTGGATGGCGAAACGCACTTAAAAGGGTATGTCATGAACAGCAAGGGCCCAATGCAGCTTCCCTGGGGCACACTGCATTCTATTCACCGCGGATACGACAGTGATGAGTCGATCCTTACAGTCTCTGCAACTGCATGGCCGAAGAAAGCGGAGTCCAACAGATTCCGTACTGGTTCCGAAGAACGTCGAGCAGGATGTCATGTTATCGCAGGTATCGAAGGCAGTGCGGAGGTCAATAGCGGTCAAGGAGGTCGTTCGTTAGTCGCTAAAGAGCGGACTCGCAGGAATGTAATGTCTATACGCGGATTGGTATGTTTGTAATAAATTATTGGCATCACAGTGTTTATTCAGACGGCGTTCTCGATCAGTTTGGATACAAACGACACATTACTGACTGGTCTGTAGTTAACAAGGTCGAGGTCTAAACCAGCTTTCTTTTAACAGAGGTTTCGCTTTCGCCTGTTTGTAGTTTTCTGAGAAAACACCTTGTTGAAGTGTTCGCCAGATCAGTTAAGCTGGAACAGTGGTGGGCACTAGATACCACTAAGTCCCAGAAGAAAAGACGTCATAAAGAAGTATGTGACCTTCCATCCAGAGGTGGCCAGCGACTGCTCCTGACAGGACTCCATCGTGTCGAAGTTCAACAAGGAACTACGAAGGAAGGAAAAGAGAAGGGATCATTGCATGTCAGTGATTATCAACTCATGACCTCTACGGGATTTCCCAGAAGTCAGTCGCCCATGATGACCTCTACAGGACTGCTCGGAAAGGGAGTTACCCATTATACCCACGGGAGTTTACTACACTAACTTGTAGATATATGCACTGATACAATGTATTTGTTTGTATATATGTTCATTGTTGTTTGTTTAGAAGTACATGTTTTATAGTTTCATTTTCTAATGTACTATATTCACTGTATATACTTATGTATAAATATTATTGATGACATATGATTTGATAAATGTCAGAGCAATATTTCCAATTCGTAAGATTTTGTGTTCAGTTCTCTGAAAAGTGTTTGACTTCTGTTTGACTTAAGACATCAAACTGGTCAGAAGAAGGGATACTATTATTAACATTGGGTACGAAAAATGTGTTTGCAATTTTCTTCCGCAGTGTTTTTTAGGCTAACATGTCACAGCGCAGGTGTTTGATTAATTTTCTCGTATATCAATCTTAATTGTATTTCAATTCTTAATGTTTACATGCTTTCCACCATTCAAATGATTCCGAGGCTTAATCATATAATTTTGATACGCTCAGTGGTTTACCCGATATGTTGTAAACAAATTGAATAGCTGTACAAGTGCAAAAATAGTAATCTGCCCTATATGAATACATTACACAATGACTGAGTGTGCTATTTTTATCAGAACCGATCAACCAAAGAATTGCGTCATAATTTTTAATTTGAGTCTATTGTGAATTGTTAAGTTCATAAACAAGTATTGCACCATGATAACGCCAGTTTTAATATTGCAGTGGATAAAGCACTGGCATTTCAACGGAGTGGGCGGAGGTTCGATCCCAGGCTTGGATCGATATGTTATCAATTAATTGTTCATACCATACGAATTATTTTGAATTTATTTTAATTAATGTTTGAGTGTTTTGTATTATCGCCAATAGTAATAATAATGTTTGAGGAATATGTGACAACCGATGGAATTGTTACTTTGCTCACATATGAATATGTCTCTTTAATATCCAGTTGTTATTTAGCGTTACCTCCCTTGTTGGAGGTCTGCCCTCTCTAAGTGCATTCTAATTATATATTTGAGGCGTGTCGTGGGAAACCCAGGCTAAATGCATCTGCGTAAATTATCGTCCCGGGTTAGCCTGTGCAGTCCGCACAGGAAAATCCAGGACGACACTTTCCGCCTACAGTACATTTATGTTTAGAGGAGACTTCATAGAAACAGAAAATACTAGAAAAGCGGAAAGTGTCGTCCTGGATTAGCCTGTGCGGACTGGAATTCTTATACGGGACGACACTTTACGCAGATGCATTAAGCCCGGGTTTCCCACGACACGCATCATTGTAGTGACCATTACTCTAGTATTATTGTATAGGTATTAATTAAAGTAATTTTCTTTGTGAAGTTGTGCTTCCAATTAAAGCCCGAATTCTGTCCAGAGAATGAAAGTGTTTTTTTGAAGTTGTTGAATACATATTTTACAGAAAAAGAATGCATTGTATTGAAAGCAAGTCATCTGTATGGCGGTTAGATAGCCCTTTGACGTAAATACCACTGTAGGGGGAACTGAGCCGGTATACAATTACTCAATCGGATATATAAAGTAACTTATCTTACATTCATAAAATCCCATTAGTCTGTTGCTGTTTCGAGTACAGGTTTATCACATTAAATTGCTGAGACGGCGGAAGCGACGACACCAGCGACAATGATGGCGAGGATGACGACGAAGACTCCCTGACTCATGCACATGTCTCCGTCCTCCATGGGAGCTGCAAACGCAATAACACATTTAAGACATTTATTTTTTATTGATCAGCGAATTTACCCCCCAATATAACCCGGCATCCGAAAGGTTTACACCCCGCCTATTAGACACTTAAAAATTTACCGTTTAAAATAAGTGTCCTAAATATCCTCCAAGTGTAGATGTACACAATGGAAACAACACTTATTAAAAAAGCAACGTTTGTTTCTGTGTGTGTTCACTTTTACCGCAGTTTACGCAAAGCTGACGTTTGTGAATCTCGATTTTATCATCACAATTTAGTCAGTTTATAACCGTTTTGGAGTTCACTTTTTTGCATCAACACAATGTTTATTATTAATAAAGAAGCATTGATACCAGGAAACCTCACTGCTTTACCAGCGACACGCATTAATTTATCGATTTACTAATGCGTAGCCTGCAGGGTATACAATAGTTCCTGTGGTACCAATTTCTGAATACTAAAATTTAATCATGTTGGCATGCACAAAAAGTAAAACAAACTTATTGTTTCTATATGGATAATTAAATATACAGTTCTTGCCATTGAAACTATTTATATAAATTCACGCACCTTCAATAATGACCTCCTCTGTGGTGATGGAGAGAGCAGACCCGACGCTGATGTCCTCTACTCCGTTGTCTTCCTCCGCCTGTCGCCTAGCAACGTGCCTCTTCTTCCGGCCGTAGCTCGTCTGACCGTCAGCGCAGGTCGTCTGCAACGAAAACAATATGGAACTTAATTAAATGTTGCTGTTTTATTAAAAAAATTATCTTAATAGATATGTTAACATTAAAATAAAATAAATAAAATCAATCTAACGCAACACTTTAAAACTACATGAACAAATATCTTGGCGTTTGACAAGAGTGTTTATTTATAAATAATTATGCATACAATTTCTTATTATTTTATCCAGATCCTGATTATGTATTTATTATTTATGTAGCATGAAGACGTTCAAGTAATTATGTTTATTTTGTGGCATAATTTTTTCTGATTGAGTAAACTGGGATAATTCTCCTGATAGAAACTTTTAGCTCATTAATGTTCTTCATGCCAAAAAAAAAAATATAAATTAATAACCCTTTTCGGATGCATATAATATTTCATATGTCACATCAATATTGTCAGTAGATCGTGATAACCATTCAATGTATTCATGCTTCACAACAAACGTGCAAAATGTACATCTTGATAAAATATACAACAGGGAAAATTTCTAATTGCAGACTCTATGTAACCTTGACTTACCGGGTTGCAGGCTCCCAGGCAGACTTGGAGCACGCAGGAGAAAGGCATGCTGACGGAGCCGCCGTTCAAGTTGGTGGTACGGAAGGCGCCGAAAGAGGCCTCGAGGACGCCTTGCTGGATGCGAGACATGTGGGGAAACAGGTCGGTATCCACGGCGCATGCGTCAACAATGATGTCACTGTTATCGGCGGCGCAGTACTTGGCCTTGATGTCAAAGTCCTCGATGTACTCAGAGTCCAGCTGCAGGACCATGCTGATGGTGTCCGTCAGTTTCACTGTCTGTCCGCCGATGTCCACGCCATCTTTGTATAGAGTCATGAAGGCGGAGGGCTTGACCGTCAAATTCTGACCAGCGTCATCGTCCTTGTCCCTGAAGGGGAGACACATATGGTTAGCAAACTACACAGCGTCGGGTACAAGTATGCGCGATTTATTTGTAAAATGTAGTTGCAGATAGTATTTCATTTGAATCAAATCATTGAAATGTCATGAAGTTCTTAAGTTAGAATTATTAGCTGGCAGAAATACGCAGTACATAGTATAATTAAAATACTCTTCTAGCTAATACGTGTTTATCCTTGAAATATCCTAAGTTTATAAAAGAGACATGGCAAACAAACATACAATATATATATAACATGGTATAGAATCTTTTAAAATAATTTACAAATTTAAAAACGAGTAAATGGGTCGAATGTCAACATCAACACATCGATAATTGGCATCACATATAGTCACATGAGTACGTTTCTTAAGAAAAAAAGGAAGATTTTTTAAATTAATAAAATTCCTTAAGTCTTTGGTTGTGTAAGGTGTTCTTTCTTTATGTCATTGTCCCTATAAGGGAAATAAATTATTTTTATAAAATACATGATGTGGATTAAACGAAATTATTTGGTTTGCTAAACAGCGAGGATTTCATTTAATCAAATAATCAAAATGCAATGTAAATTCCTATAAGAGAGAATTAATAACTTGAAAATAAACATTATCAAGACAATATTAAAATGAAATTGAAAATAATATAAAACCAACAAGTGTTCTGACTTTAAATGTCTTAAATTCATAAATGAGACACAAAAATACAAAATACATTACATATTACGAGTATAATTAAAATAATAAACGAGCCAATACCAGTAAGAATGTAATCTCAACTTAAACGACATCGATGTATGACACCAATGTATGACATCGCATTCTCATAAAGACCATGATTATTTAGAGAACTTAAAGTCTTACGCGGCGAGAAGACTGTTGGAGACAGTGAGGTCCCCGAGGTCGGCCACATGACCGACATCTGCTTGTCTGCCCCTGTCTGGTAGAGGGCGTTCTTCTGCACTATCACTTTCAACGACTCCTCCTGGGAACGAATAAGAAATAATCTTTATGGTTCTCATAATAGATCTAATATAAGTACGTGGATTAACTATTTGCTTCTTAACAAATTATTCTGTGGTACTTGATTGTGGCTTTAAATTTAAACAATGAATCAAACACATATGGCTTATACATAAACTATAACTCAACTTTTGACCAACTCAATATCCAATAAAATGTTGTGAAAATTTCCCGCGAGTAGTCTTGATTAAATGAATCCTAATATTGGCTAGATTGAAAATATTCGCACTAAACTGGTCATTAAAGAATGGGCGCAATACAGACATGTATGAGAAAGATCCAATTCACTAAATCACTCACCCATTGCAGATTACAAGAGGCGAAGTCGAACGAGTGGACGGACGCGCCGTCCGAGGTGGGGTAGCGACAGACGGAGCTCTGACCCTGAATGTACACGATACCGGAAGCGGAAGCGTTGAACAGGGTGATCTCCAGCTTGCTCTTCGTACAGCTGTCGATCGTCACTGAAAAGGGGAGACCACTCAGTTATGCTCTCGTATTTGTGTGGAAAAGGTGTAAAGTACTCGTATTTGTATGAAAAACATGAAGCTATTTCGTCGCTTAAGTCGACAAATAAAACGCTATTTTGTACAAAATATATGGTTAAAACATTTAATATATACTTGAATAGAGCCAACTAGAAATATAAACATGTAGATATCACTAAACAAAGACACCTATATGGTCTGTTGGATCCCTACATAGAGAGCGTTAAATTTCTCAAAGCATCTAGTACTAGTTCTTCCCAAATATCGGACAATGCATATGTCGGAACCTTAACGCTTTCGACAAAATTGAGTTAAATGAAAGATGTGAAATTTAAGAAATATTTTTCGATTTATCGTTGTTTATCGGCCAATAAACAACGATTTGGAGCTCTAATGAGCAGGAATTAAACCACGAGGGCGTTAGCCTGAGTTGTTTAATAGCCATGCATCAAAACGACAAAGAATTGTTTATTGGCCGATAAACAACGATAATGAGAAAATTATTTGGATTTTAACATGATTTGACAAATATTTGTGCAATTGTATTATAACTACTTTGTACTATATTCCGCTCAGAATCGAAACTTCTTTTTGCGTTGTTTTAATACAGGTAGATTAATAACGATAATGTTATTCTTTGTCTATAGAAAAGTTATAGAAAAGTTAGTGAGTATCATGTTAAAATGAACGATATAACGTAACATACTTGTCGGGTCGAAGGCAGCTGAAGCAACGCCAACGATGACAGACGATATAAATATTATTTTCCCCGCCATTTTGTAAGACGGGAAACTCTGAAATACCAACAGAAATACTCACAAATCAACATGGGACAATCATATGTCAGAAACGTACAATTCTTTTAATGAACAAGTAAAGTTAACAAAAACGTGTTATTTTTTTTCTCTATTTTTAGTTTAAACTGTGTCAATATACGACGTGTAATATATAGAAGTATAAATATTCTACTATTCGGAAAATAATGATACTCTGAATGTGGTTTAAACAAAAATTCTGGAAATATATCTTAACTGGATATTTAAGATCAAAATGTTCTGCGGTTTTATTCATTAATGCCCGAGCTGTTAAAACATTATTAAAAGGACATTGTTGACTGACACACAGAACGTATCACAAGTTACATTTCCAATACATGTATACGTTTATTAAACTGGTCCATTTACCACTCTTTCGTAATTTTAGTGTCGTGGGAAAACCGCACTTAATGCATATGCGTAAAAGTGTCGTCCCGGATTAGCCTGTGTAGTCCGCACAGGCTAATCCAGGACGACACTTATCGCTTTATGGTATTTTCTGTTTCAAGGAAGTCTCTTCTAAACATAAATCCACTGTAGGCGGAAAGGGGCGTTCCAGATTAGCCTGTGCGGTCTGCACAGGCTCATCCGGGATCCGGGATGAGACTTTACGCACATTCATTAAGCCCGGGTTTCCCACGACACAATTGTATTATCTAGTTTGAATATTAACAAATTTGTACAGACATAGGGTTTTAATCTGTATTTTTGTGTAAGTTTTCTTACATTAATAGTAATTTTGTTGTCTTGTATATTATGATAATTATGATATAAACGATCATGCATATTACTAGTGTACACAATTCGATCAAGACAGTCTTATCTTTGCAAACCAGAGTGAAATTACATAAATAATAAGACAGAAACACAACTTACCTCGTGCCTGCAAGGCAATCGGATACAACGGAGCAAGGGTCTTCTACCGGGAGACTGGTGATGAGATCCGAACAGGGCCGTATTTATACTTGTCTCTTAATACGGTTACATACTACAATTTCAAACACAATAATCATATTCTCACCAAATTATAGCATTGCTATTGACTCGTAACTTTCTCGCCTTTTTACATTTTATTGAATAACTATTACTATGATAGTTAACGGATATTAGAAATAAAACATGCTGAATATCTGAAGTGTGAATTTGTAAATAATAAATAGCGGTTATCATGGTATATTTTGCGGCTAGTAATTAGATATCAATTTTAATGGATAATATTGTATATACGAACCCTTAAACACACGTTGAAGATTATGATGTTTACTGGAATAAACACATTCAAAGGACACGTGGGTCCTTTTCCATATCCTACAATATAACTCTGGTATATGCAGAATGAGGAAAAAATATACCTGCGTTAATTAATGGTTGAACAGTATAATATCGTTTTCATTCGAAATGTTACGTCATCGACAGTTTTAGATAGTAAAATTGGAACACAATATTGTAAAAAATATAAACGAAAAAAAAGAGGATACAAATCGTCTATTTCCACAGGTGCGGTATTTCTTATGGATATTAATAATTAGCTTTAGCTGACATCTTTTATGTGAAAACAAAGTAAAACATATTATAAATATTCAACCTTAATAATATTTACTTACTATGTTTTTAATTAACCTGTTCAAAGATTAGCAAATTGACAATTTTCAAAATGTTTGTCATAGAACTCATAAAGAAATGATTCATTATATTAAAACAAGCGAAACAACTCTCATGACTATGAAATGTATTGGAAATATCGCTCCGTTTATGGATAATCATCAATCGAAATGAATACAAATATAAAGCGTTTGTAACGCTAATTTTAGAAAACACGTGTATCACTAACATAGCGTTAAATAATAATAATAATAATAATAATAATAATAATAATAATAATCACTTTATTTTACGAAGGTGGCATATAAGACATAGTATTGTCATGACAAAAACATACCTTATTTTCATATGGCCTTCATACACATTCAAACATTCAACCAAATTCACATTTAACATATAATTACAAAACAAGCACACAGTAAATTTAAAAATGATAATAATAATGATAATGACAATAATAATAATAATAATAATAATAATAATAATAATAATAATAACAATAATAATAATCACTTTATTTTACGAAGGTGGCATATAAGACATAGTATTGTCATGGCAAAAACATACCTTATTTTCATATGGCCTACATACACATTCAAACATTCCACCAAATTCACATTTAACATATAATTATAAAACAAGCACACAGTAAATTTAAAAATGATAATAATAATGATAATGCCAATAATAATAATAATAATAATAATAATAATAATTTTCTCAATAAAAAACAATTACAAAGCATCGACAGACAGCAATAGAAAATAGAAATTATGCACAATGCATTGATACACTCTTAAAAAAGTTACATTTTTATATAAAATTCTCCATATACAAAACAAATATAATTATTTGCTAACAACAGCAATTTCAATATTCATTTTCTAATTTTCAATAAATATATCTATATCAGTAATATAATTGTGATATCTGTGTTACATCTATTAGACTTTTTCAAGTAAATATGTTTTATATGCTCGTTTGAATGATGGTAATGAAGATTTATTTCTTAACTCCATTGGTAAATTGTTCCATACGATTATGCAATAGTATGTATATGTATATTTGTAGTATTTTGTTCGTGGTTTAATTGGCAAAATAAGATCTTTGTGCATAGGTGACATATCCAACACAACCAAATGTATAAGTCCGAATGGCCGAGTGGTAAGGCATTTACGGACATTTTTCATAAAATACGAAAAATCTGTGAACACGTCCCTTTAAATAGCAAACGTTGCATTATTATTGTTATTGTCATGATTATTGCGAGTTTATTTATTGGCCCCTCCAACAGTTGTTTTCAAAAATGGCCGATAAACTAAAAAAAAAACCCACACATCTGCCTTTATTATGTACCACTATATTTGAATAAGATTACCACGCAATGTCGTACCAATACAATCAGCTACAATTATAGAAAGTCATTGCACAGTTGTTTCATAAAATAAAATAGTTAATTTTCAATTTGTGTGCCAGTCACACATAGCCTGCGACCATGTAAAGACCAACACCCGAGCACCGACAACCAGTGGTTGCTAATGTCCTTTAAAATGTCTTTAATGGTTGTTGATGGTCGGTAGAAGATCGCCGAATTTTCGTACAACCGATCGCCGACCAGCCTCCGATCAATCGCCGACCAACCGCCGACCAGTTTCCGACTAAAATTTCATTGCTTTTTTCTGAGTTTTGGTCGTCAGAAGTTGTCGTTGATCGCCGCAAATTTTAGTTGTCGGTGGTCGGTAATCGGTCGGCGACCTATGTCTGACCTAGGCTTTATGGGAATGCAATAACAAAATGTATAGTGTTACTTTTTTCACACCGTAGTACCGATTCCTTCATAATCAGCAAAAAAAATGTTCAGCGAAAATGATAAAATAATGACAGCGGGTATGCAAAGTATGGTGTGTAAATATAATTGCTCTGATGTCTAAATATTGAATATTATTACGATGTTATAGTGTTTACGAAATACGTATGATCGATGAAACCCATGTTAAATCTAATTTATAAATTCGAATAGAGGAAAATACTGAAACAAAATGGCGACTAACTCGTGCGATTTCAGCTTGGCCGAACGCTGCCCTGGTAGGTAATAAGTAAAATAACGTCATACACAAGTTCGATTTTGGGTTACTCTATACTATTATTAAAACGATTTTTATAGTAATCATTTGTTTCGGTGTTTTACTCCAGGTCTATGTTTTTGTATGCTATAATAGGAACAATACGCCTTTTTTTCTGTATTTTTTCGGGCCTCTATGGACGTTAACGACCTCAAAAAGGTATATTATCCCTATAATAGTAAAGGGGTCTGGGCCTGTTCAGTTTGTGAAAAGTGAGCGCGATAAAAATGCTTAAATTTGTAAAGCTTTTAAGTGGAGTATGTGTGTAGGGATATTAGTATTGATATTGTACAATGATAATGATGATGGTGATGATGGTGATGATGATAATTATTATTATTATTATTGTTATTTTGAGGATGATGATGATGATGATGATGATAATAAGAACAATAATAATAATAATAATAATAATAATAACAATAATAATAAAGTATAAACAATCTTCAGAACGACTAATTTTTAATGGTACTATTTTACTATTTTTTACTTTATGACACATGTCAACCAATATTCCAATGTAGAGAATTGCGAAATTAGAAATTGAAATAAGCATTTGGTGGCTACGATATCTTCAATGCCTGGAAAGGTCCATAGGCGGTATTGAGGGGGTCGGAAGCGGCGTACGCCCCCTCTAAAATTGTCTAACATTCGAGTTTGTAAACCTTGCAATAACTTTAACATATGAATTGTGTTACCAATGACGTATTCTTTAATCCATTTATTGCATTTACCAAACCTGTTATGTTGTAGTTTCGTTAACTTATTCCTTTTTGACGATATTGCACCGTCCCTGTATTAATTCGAACACGTAAGAGAGACCAGGCGCAGTTTGTTGGCAGTTACTGAATATTTCCACCCCCTCTAATTAAAAATCCTCACCGCGCCTGAGGTCTATCATTGTGATTGTTTGACACATTGAAAACCTATTGGTACTCTTTCTTACAAATGTGCGGATGTACGGGTATATTCATGTACGTTGCACTACAGCTGTTAGGTCGTGATTTTGCAGGCACGCACGGACAATTGGTACCTACAAAGTTTTGTAAAACTATGATATATTGTGTCATGTACATACAATTTCGCCTATTTTCAGATGAACATTTGGACAACTGCGCTGCCGAAACATATATATTTCGTTTTTTAATGTGTTCATTTTCAGTTTATTGTGGTTCATCCAGTCGTAGTTCTATTTAAAATGGAATACAAGTTAAGAACAGACTTTGCTATTAAAAGGCACAATTAGCTAGTTTTGAATTACCAAATAGTTTTCGTCTGTACAAGCGGAAACTTGAATACATGTATTTACGTAGACTTGACAGTTGGTTTAGGTTACACAACACTAAAAAACGATGCAAAAGTCGACACTAGTACTTGCGAACTTGCAGTGTTTCCTTCGTCATTTTTATGTTTTGCTGTTTGCTTTCAAGTTTGAGTGTTTATTTCATCTGCTTTTTTGGAAAATAATTGATATGAAAGATCGTGCATACACACTTTAACAGTACACTGATTAAGTTCATTAATGGCGTAGCGCTAACTATTTGCCGATGATGGACGGAAACGTTCATTTCCGATGTGGTCGTCAGCAAACCCGTATAAGGACGGCGAAACGCACTTGAATAGTGTATGTCATGAACAGCAAGGGCCCAAGTGATGAGTCGATCTTTACTTTGCAACTGCGTGGCCGAAGAAAGGATTCGACTTATCAAAGCGCAGGCCCACACATTCCGTACAGGTTCTGAAGTACGTCGAGCAGGATTTCAAGCTATCGAAGGTATCGAAGGCAGTGCGGAGGTCAATAGCGATCTAGGAGGTCGTTCGTTAGTCGCAACAGAGAGGACT
Source organism: Congeria kusceri (assembly GCA_027627225.1). NCBI lineage: Eukaryota > Metazoa > Mollusca > Bivalvia > Myida > Dreissenidae > Congeria > Congeria kusceri. The sequence continues at coordinate 23,321,229 of CM051039.1, read as the reverse complement.
CGCAGGAATGTAATTTTATATACGCGAATTGGTATTTTTGTTATAAACTATTGGCATCACAGTGTTTATTCAGAACGGCGTTCACGATCAGTTTGGATACAAACGACACATTACTGACAGGTCTATAGTTAACAAGGTCGAGGTCTAAACCCGCTTTCTTTAACAGAGGTTTCACTTTCGCCTGTTTGTAGTTTTCAAGAAAACACCTTGTTGAAGTATTCACCAGATCAGTTAGAACATGTATCAGTTCATAAACATATGATTTGAGAAAATGTTAGAGCAATATTTCCAATGGACAAAAGAAGTGATATTTTTTAACATTGGGTACGTGAAAAAATGTGTTTGCAGTTATCTTCCGCAGTGTTTTTTTTTCAGGCTAACACGTCACAGCGCCTTTGTTTGATTAGTTTCCTCGTAACAATCTTAATTGTATTTCAATTCTTAATGTTTACGCGCTTTCCACCATTCAAATGATTCTCAGGCTTAATCATATAATTTGACACGCTGTGTGGTTTACCCGATATGTTGTAAACAAATTGAATAGCTGTATAAGTCCGGAAATTAACCTTCCACATATGAATACATGACACAATGATTGAGTGCGCTATTTTTTAGCCTGTGCAGTCCGCACAATATAATCCAGGACGACACTTTCCGCCTAAAGTAGATTTATGTTTAGAAGAGACTTCATTGAAACAGAAAATACTATATAAGCGGCAAGTGACGTCCTGGATTAGCCTGTGCGGACTGCACAGGCTTATCCAGGACGACACTTTACGCAGATGCATTAAGCCCGGGTTTCCCACGACACGCCTCATTTGTAGTGACCAATACCTTGGTATTATTGTATAGTTCTTAACTGAAGTTTTTGCTTTGTGAAGTTGTGTTTCCGATTGAAGCCCGAATTCTTTCCAGAGAATTATAGTGGTTTTTTGAAGTTGTTAAATACATATTTTACTGACAAAGATTGCATTGTATTGAAAGCAAGTCATCTGTATGGCGGTTAAATGGCCGCTTGACGTAAATACCACTGTACGAACTGGGCCGGTATATTCACAAGTACTCAATCGGATATCTAAAGTAAAGTATCTTACATTCATAAAATCCCATCAGTCTGTGGCTGTTTCGAGTACAGGTTTATCACATTAAACGCTGTAAACTATTAGCAGCCATTACCCACGACACACCCTCTTTAAGCGTTGTTCATCTATAACAAATCAAAATGTACAAAATTCCTGAATACGTATTTTAATTTGAACTTACATTTTAATTGGGAAAATTAAAACTATTTTCTTGAATTGTTTTAAGGTTTTTATATGTAAGAATTATCAAGCTCTGTTTTCAACAGAAGCGGATTTCTGCTTCATACAATTCATTATTGACATAATTACACTTGCATATGAAGTAAAATACTTAAACAGAAAATAACACGTTGTTTTATTTGTGAATTTATTAATGTTTCTTTTTTCACGCAATAAATAATACACGCTATAGATGTTCGTGAACTTCCGTTGAGACATGTATATTTGACTTATGACGTCATCACACCGGTCATCTGCGTGCCGCTGCCGATCTTGCTGAGGATGCTGCACTTCATCTGCAACTTCCGGTACATGACGACGGCTGAGACGGCGGAAGCGACGACACCAGCGACCATGATGGCGAGGATGACGACGAAGACTCCCTGACTCATGCACATGTCTCCGTCCTCCATGGGAGCTGCGAACGCAATAACACATTTAAGACATTTATTTTTTATTGATTAGCGAATTTTCCCCCCAATATAACGCGGCATCCGAAAAGTTTACACCCCGCCTATTAGACACTTGAACATTTACCGTTTAAAATAAGTGTCCTAAATATCCTCCAAGTGTAGATGTACACAATGGAAACAAAACTTATTAAAAAAGCAACGTTTGTTTCTGTGTGTCTTCACTTTTACCGCAGTTTACGCAAAGCTGACGTTTGTGAATCTCGATTTTATCATCACAATTTAGTCAGTTTATAACCGTTTTGGAGTTCACTTTTTCGCATCAATACAATGTTTATTATTAATAAAGAAGCATTGATACCAGGAAACCTCACTGCTTTACCAGCGACGCGCATTAATTCATCGATTTACTAACGCGTAGCCTGCAGGGTATAAAGTAGTTCCTGTGGTACCAATTCCTGAATACTAAAATTTAATCATGTTGGCATGCACAAAAAGTAAAACAAACTTATTGTTTCTATATGGATAATTAAATATACAGTTCTTGCAAAATTGAAACTATTTATATAAATTCACGCACCTTCAATAATGACCTCCTCTGTGGTGATGGAGAGAGCAGACCCGACGCTGATGTCCTCTACTCCGTTGTCTTCCTCCGCCTGTCGCCTAGCAACGTGCCTCTTCTTCCGGCCGTAGCTCGTCTGACCGTCAGCGCAGGTCGTCTGCAATGAAAACAATATGGAACTTAATTAAATGTTGCTGTTTTATTAAAAAAAATATCTTAATAGATATGTTAACATTAAAATAAAATAAATAAAATCAATCTAACGCAACGCTTTAAAACTACATGAACAAATATCTTGGCGTTTGACAGGTGTGTTTATTTACAAATAGTTATGCATACAATTTCTTATTATTTTATCCAGATCCTTATTATTTATTTATTATTATGTAGCATGAACACATATAAGTAATTATGTTTATTTTGTGGCATAATTTCTTCTGATTGAGTACACTGGGATAATTCTCCTGATAGAAACTCTTAGCTCATTAATGTTCTTAATGCCCCGCCCCCCCCCCCAAACCCACCCCCATAAATTTATAACTCTTTTCGGATGCATATAATATTTCTTATGTTACATTAATATTGACAGTAGATCGTGATAACCATTCAAGATAAAAGATAACTATTGAATGTATTCATGCTTCACAACAAACGTGCAAAATGTACATCTTGATAAAATATACAACAGGGAAAAGAGTTTCTAATTGCCGACTCTATGTAACCTTGACTTACCGGGTTGCAGGCTCCAAGGCAGACTTGGAGCACGCAGGAGAAAGGCATGCTAACGGAGCCGCCGTTCAAGTTGGTGGTACGGAAGGCGCCGAAAGAGGCCTCGAGGACGCCTTGCTGGATGCGAGACATGTGGGGAAACAGGTCGGTATCCACGGCGCATGCGTCAACAATGATGTCACTGTTATCGGCGGCGCAGTACTTGGCCTTGATGTCAAAGTCCTCGATGTACTCAGAGTCCAGCTGCAGGACCATGCTGATGGTGTCCGTCAGTTTCACTGTCTGTCCGCCGATGTCCACGCCATCTTTGTATAGAGTCATGAAGGCGGAGGGCTTGACCGTCAGATTCTGACCAGCGTCATCGTCCTTGTCCCTGAAGGGGAGATACATATGGTTAGCAAAATACACAGCGTCGGGTACAAGTATGCGCGATTTATTTGTAAAATGTAGTTGCAGATAGTATTTCATTTGAATCAAATCATTGAAATGTCATGAAAGTTCTTAAGTAAGAATTATTAGCGGGCAGAAATACGCAGTAGATAGTATAATTAAAATACTGATCTAGCTAATACGTGTTTATCCTTGAAATATCCTAAGTTTATAAAAGAGACATGGCAAACAAACATACAATATATATAACATGGTATAGAATCTTTTAAAATAATTTACAAATTTAAAAACGAGTAAAATGGGTCGAATGTCAACATCAACACATCGATAATTGGCATCACATATAGTCACATGAGTACGTTTCTTAAGAAAAAAAGGTAATTTCTTAAATTAATAAAATTCCTTAAGTCTTTGGTTGTGTAAGGTGTTCTTTCTTTATGTCAGTGTCCCTATAAGAGAAATAAATTAGGTTTATAAAATACATGTTGTGGATTAAACGAAATTATTTGGTTTGCTATACAGCGAGGATTTCATTTAATCAAATAATCAAAATGCAATGTAAATTCCTACAAGAGAGAATTAATAACTTGAAAATAATAATTATCAAGACAATAGTATAATGAAATTGAAAATAATATAAAACCAACAAGTGTTCTGACTTTAAATGTCTTAAATTCATATATGAGACCTTACACACAAAAATACAAAATACATTACATATTACGAGTATAATTAAAATAATAAACGAGCCAATACCAGTAACGAGGTAATCTCAACTTAAACGACATCGATGTATGACACCAATGTATGACATCGCATTCTCATAAAGACCATGATTATTTAGGGAACTTAAAGTCTTACGCGGCGAGAAGACTGTTGGAGACAGTGAGGTCCCCGAGGTCGGCCACACACATGACCGGCATCTGCTTGTCTGCCCCTGTCTGGTAGAGGGCGTTCTTCTGCACTATCACCTTGAACGACTCCTCCTGGGAACGAATAAGAAATAATCTTTATGGTTCTCATAATAGATCTAATATAAGTACGTGGATTAACTATTTGCTTCTTTACAAATTCTTCTGTGGTACTTAATTATGGCTTAAATTTAAACTATGAATCAAACACATATGGCTTATACACAAACTATAACTCAACTTTTGACCTTCTCATTATCCAATCAAATGTTGTGAAAATTTCCCGCAAGTAGTCTTGATAAAATAAATCCTAATATGGTATTGGCTAGTTTGAAAATATTCGCACTACACTGGTCATAAAAGAATGGGCCCAATACAGACATGTATGAGAAAGATCCAAGTCACTAAATCACTCACCCATTGCAGATTACAAGAGGCGAAGTCGAATGAGTGGACGGACACGCCGTCCTAGGTGGGGTAGCGACAGACGGAGCTCTGACCCTGAATGTACACGATACCGGAAGCGGAATCGTTGAACAGGGTGATCTCCAGCTTGCTCTTCGTACAGCTGTCGATCGTCACTGAAAAGGGGAGACCACTCAGTTATCCTTTCGTATTTGTGTGGAAAAGGTGTAGAGTAAAGTACTCGTATTTGTGTGAAAAACATGAATCTATTTCGTCGCTTAAGTTGACAAATAAAACGCTATTTTGTACAAAAAATATAGTTAAAACAATTAATATATACTTGAATAGAGCCAATTAGAAATATAAACATGCAATCCCTACATAGAGAGCGTTGAATCGCTCAAAACATCTAGTACTAGTTCTACCCAAATGTCGGACTCTGCATATTTCGGAATCTTTACGCTTTCGACAAAATTGAGCTAAATGAAAGATGTGAAATTTAAGAAATAATACCACGAGGGCGTTAGCCTGAGTTGTTTTATAGCCAGGCATCATAACGACAAAGAGTTGTTTATTGGCCGATAAACAACGATAATGCGAAAAGTATTTGGATTCTAACATGATTTGACAAATATTTGTGCAATTGTATTGGAACTACTTTGTACTGTGTTCCGCTCAGAATCGGAACTTCTTTTTGTGTTGTTTTAATACGGGTAGTTTAATAACGATAATTTTATTTTTTGTCTATAGACAATTTAGCGAGTATCATGTTAGAATGAACAATATAACGTAACGTACTTGTCGGATCGAAGGCAGCTAAAGCTACGCCAACGATGACAGACGATAGCAAGATTATTTTCCCCGCCATTTTGTAAGACGGGAAACTCTGAAATACAAACAGAAATACTCACAAATTAACAGGGACATTCATATGTCATAAACGTATAATTATTTAAATGAAAGAGCAAAGTTAACATGAACGTGTTTCTTTTTTTCTCTGTTTTTATTTTAAACTGTGTCAATATACGACGTGCAATATATATAAATATAAATATTCTACTATTCGGAAAATAATGATACTCTGAATGTGGTTAAAATTATATGCTTTTTTCTGGAAATATATCTTAACTGGATATCTAAGATCAAAATGTTCTACGATTTTATTCATTAATGCCCGAGCTGTTAAATCATTATTAAAAGGGCATTGTTGACTGACACACAGTACGTATCACAAGTGACATTTCCAATAATGTATACGTTTATTAATTTGGTCCATTTACCACTTGTTCGTGATTTTAGTGTCGTGGGAAAACCGGGCTTAATGCATATGCCTAAAAGTGTCGTCCAGGATTAGTCTGTGTAGTCCGCACAGGCTAATCAAGGACGACAGCTTCCGCTTTTATGGTATTTTCTGTTTCAAGGAAGTCTCTTCTAAACATAAATCCACTGTAGGCGGAAAGTGGCGTTCCGGATTAGCCTGTGCGGTCTGCACAGGCTAATCCGGGATCCGGGACGACACTTTACGCACATACATTAAGCCGGGTTTCCCACGCCACGCAACAGTTGTATTATCTAGTTTCAATATTGACAAATTTGTACAGACAGAGGGTTTAAATCTGTATTTTTGTGTAAGTTTTCTTACATAAATAGTAATTTTGTTGTCTTGTATAAAAAATCGAATTATGATATAAACAATCATGCATATTACTAGTGTACACAATTTGATCAAGACAGTCTTATCTTTGCAAACTAGAGTGAAATTACATAAATAATAAGACAAAAACACAACTTACCTCGTGCCTACAAAACAATCGGATACAACGGAGCAAGGTCCTCTACCGGGAGACTGGTGATGAGATTCGAACAGGGCCGCATTTTATACTTGTCCCTTAATACGGTTACATACTACAATATCGCACACAATAATCATATTCTCACCAAATTATAGCATTGCTATAATTTACTCGTAACTTTCTCGCCTTTTTACATTTTATTGAATAGCTATTACTATGATAGTTAACGGGCATTAGAAATAAAACATGCTGAATATCTGGAGTGTGAACTTGTAAATAATAAATAGGGGTAATCATGGTATATTTTGCGGGTAGTAATTAAATATTAATTTTAATGGATAATATTGTATATACGAACACTTAAACACACGTTGAAGATAAGGATATTTACTGGAACATACACATTCAAAGGACACGTGGGTTCTCTTCCATATCCCACAATATAACTCTGGTATGAGCAAAATGAGCAAAATATACATGCATTAATCAATGGTTGAACAGTATAATATTGTTTTCATTCGAAATGTTATGTCAGCGACAGTTTCAGATATTAAAATTGCAACACAATATTGTAAAAAATATAAACGAAAAAAAAGAGTATACAAATCGCCTATTTCCACTGATGCGGTATTTCTTACTGATATTAATAGAGAGCTTTAGCTGATAGCTTTTATGTGAAAACAAAGTAAAACATATTATATTAATTAAACCTTAATAATATTGACTTACTATGTTTTAAATGGACCTGTTCACAGATTGGCAAATAGACAATTTACAAAAGTTTTGTAACAGAATTCAAAAAAATGATTCATTATATTATAACAAGCGAAATAACACTCATGAATAAGAAATATATTGGAATTATCGTTTCATTTATGGATAATTATCAATCAAAATGGATAAAAATATAAAGCGTTTGTAACGCTTTTCATTAGGGATGCAAAGGATACCCGAAAATAGCCGCATTCTCGGTTCCATAAAAATTAAATCGAGTTCGGTTCCTCATTGGAAAATTTGGGTCCGGTCGGGTATTAAAATAGTAGTGTTATTCAAGCTTGTTAATCAACGTCATCTTTCTTAAAATTATTCTTAATCTAAAACCATATTCAACAATTTAATAAAACCAAGACCCGATAGGCATAGGTGTTTCTAGTTTTTGTTTTACAAATAAAAGCAAATATTCTGCTGGCGCTCTTGGATATTGGAGTGCATCGCTGAACGAACGCCACCTGAACAGCTGTATGGAAGTCTTAAGCCAAGGACTTTCAAACCATCAATTTGAGGAAATGGATGTAGCAGAGTGCAGTTGCTTTAATGGGACTGAATTTAAACTAAGAGCATATGACCAAACTTAAGTAAATGTGAAATGTATCGTTAATGAAAAGAAGTGATCAAATTTTTACAGCGAACGCAACTGTCGACGGTTGGAAGTGTGGTTATTCAGTATTTATCCTTCCCTTTTCCTGCGCTATATATTTTCGCCGTCAAATTCATGGTTGTTGATGGTTGGAAGACGATCGCCGAATTTTCCTAGACCGATCGCCGACCAGCCTCCGATCAATCGACGACCAACCGTCGACCAGTTTCCGACTAGAATTCGATTGATTTTTTCTGAGTTTTGGTCGCCAGAAGTTGTCGTTGATCGCCGCAGATTTTAGGCTTTAGGGGAATGCAATAACAAAATGTATAGTGTTACTTTTGTCACACCGTAGTACCGACTCCTTCATGGTCAGCAAATGTTCAGCGAAAATGATAACATAATGACAGCGGGTATGCCTATCATGGTGTGTAAATAAAATTGCTCTGATTTCTAAATATTGAATATTATTACGATATCAGGATATTATAGTATTTACTAAATACTAACACGTGGGAACGAGATACTAACTCGTTCCCTCGACTTAGTATCTCCTTCGCTTGACTTAGTATCTCGTTCCCTCGACATAGTATCTCGTTCTCATGAGTTAGTACCTCGTTCCCACGACTTGGTTTCTCGTTCCCACGAGTTAGTATCTCGTTCCAACAAGTTAGCATCTCCTGGGAACGAGATTAAAAAAGAGTAGTGCAGGTCACTTCTGTGCCACCATAATAAATAGAAGGACCTGCAGGTACAAAGTTGTTCCTACAGGCATACTTTTGTACCTACAGGTATAAATTTATACCCGGGCTAAAATTGTACCGATAGTATATTTTCTGACCCAAACCAAAATTAAGCAGACAGTCTTAATGCAACATTGATTTTATTTTTAATGTAAAATCTTTCAATGTTAATATTAAATACGTATATCAATAAGTAAATTTAACAAGCACACAATTGTGTTTTCATAACATTGTTTAATGCACCTGTATATATCTGTAAGAATAATAATGTGTCAACAGTTATATATTTGTACCTGTAGGTATAAATTGTACCTGTAGGTATTCTTTTAAATGTGCCTACATGTATAAATTTAGACCTATAGGTACAACATTTCACCTGTGGGCATAAATTTTACAGCTGCAGGTATACTTTTTTATAGCAATTGAACTCGTACATAATAATTATATTTACTTTTGACTAATACTGTACGCCATATAAAATTGGGCGAAGATACGACGAGACGACGTTTATATCGCTTCGGCGCATCGTGTCGGCGCTTCGGCGTATCGTGTCGGCGCTTCGGCGTATCGTATCGGCGCTTCGGCGCATCGTGTCGACGCGTCGGCGTATCATCTCGGCACGTCGGCGTATCGTGTCGGCGCGTCGGCGACCTCAGAAATGAAAGGGCGCCGACGCGCCGAGACGATACGCCGATAAGATCGTGCATGGAAATAGCCGATAGCTTGGTTTGTCTGTTAGCAGTTATTTTCTCTTTATGTTCGGCATGCGTATGACTGAAGTGTGTTTACATTGCGCTAATTGTTCTTCATTCCAGAAGCAAGCAAATGACAATAATTTTTTAAGCAGTGGAACTGATTGTTTTAAATGTTCATTTTGCTTGCACGATACATGTTTATTGTGAATGGGCAGTGCATGATGTTTTAAGCATTGTATATTACAACCAAATACATGTCTCATTCTCTTGTCTACAGGCGTTTTGCATATTTTATGTCGAATTCCAGGGTTTTATGAGTTTGAGAATATCTGCAACTTGTGTTATGTGTTCACTGTTGGAATCTCTTGCGGAATAAACTGTTTGGATTAACCATGTTTCGTTGTATATATTAAACACTGCCTGACTAAACAATACCATTCCAAGAGCGTAATTTACCAGGAAACTTGTATCATAGAGTCTGGCATTTGGAAAATTTGCAAGTTTATGATAGGGTGATCTAAGGAACTACAACATTTTATGATCATGTTCACTATGAATGATTTCTAAAATAAAAATTAAATGATGGGGTGAATCTAAGGAGCTACAAACCTTAAGTCAAATATGACATGATGATCATGCTTTTTATGAATGATTTCTATAATACAATGAAGACAATTATGTTTCCAACAAGAATATTCTTTCGTCAATTTTATTCGAACTTGTAGCCTTTGGCTAATGGCAGACAGATCATTGTTTATGTTCAGCAAATCTATCTTAAGTTTTTAAAATGGGCTTTCACACAATGGCCACCAACTTGTGACAAAAAGGTAAATGGGTAGTTTGAACATTTCGAAAACAATAACATTGGTGGAACCTATATTTGGTCCCCGATGCCACTTTGACCTATACTTATGGCCTTGACCTTTAACCTATGGACCTGATTCATACATGTGACACTCTGTCTTACTGAGGCAAACATTTGTGCAGTAAGTAATTTTAAAATCCATCAATCCATCCTTAACAAGTCCGGACAAGCAAACATTCAATTTCGACCTTTAAACTTAAAGTATGACCTTGACCTTTGAACTACAGTCCTGGTTTATGCGCGTGCCATGCTGTCTCATTTAGCCAAACATTTGTTTCAAGTCATTTGAAAATCCCCCGATCCATGGCCATGTTATAGTCAAGCAAAAAGCCAATTTCGACCTTTTACCTCTAAGTGTGACCTTGACCTTTGAACCTGGTTAATTTGCGCTTTACGCCATCTCAATGCGGCAAACATTCGTGCCAAGTAGTTTGAAAATCCCTTCATCCATGGCCAAGTCATAGTCCGGTCAATCAAAAAAGCCAAATTATAATCGAAGGGCAATTAATTTCTGCGAAATCATCAGACTATCAAAATGCGCCTGTCCTTACAGGGATGCTGAATATAAAGTTTCCTTATTTTCGAGTGATTAGTGCCAGAGATTTTGAGCAAAAACTCCCTAACAAATCATCAGACCGGAACGACCTGACAAAATGCGCATGTCCTGTTGGTAGGGATTAGGGGTGTAACGATATACCTACCGGTATATCGCGGTATCAGATCTCGCGATAATATATCGGGATATGTAAATTACTTACCAGTATTGAACGATATGTACTGTTTGTGTGTTTACAATGTCATTTCATAAAGTAAATATTATTATTTTTGTATTGTTTTTTTTTTTTATATTATTGTTTGGTTTTCTTAATTAATTATTACTTCCGTACCTGTTGTGGTGATTTTGCATTTGTCTACATATCTGCTCCAAATTACAATGATGATTATAATAATGAAATAATTTGCTATCGAAATGGATACCGATTTTGGCTACTTGACATACTATTTCTTGATTTTTTCAGGAATTACTTAAAGATGAACATGCTATGAACAGGCTAAGTTCGTGCACAGTTTATAACAAATTGACCGTCTGAAACCTAGGTAATTTTAGAGAGATAGAAAGAGAAATAGTGCAGTTTAATATGGGCAATATATCGCGTTATTTATCGCGATATATTTCAAAATATTGAAAAACAAATATCGCGATACGAGTCAGGGATATCGTTACACCCCTAGTAGGGATGCTGCATATAAAGCTTCGTAAGCTCCTGAGATCTCGCGCGGAAATTAAAATTAAATATTAGAACAAACTACTGCATAACGTAATTGCTCTTTTGCGAAATAATGTAACTTACCGCGAAAACATATTATTTTCATGAACAGTTTAACTATTCCAAAGTTTTCAAGAAAATATGTAATTTTTCGCAACAAATGCATTATTAACTTATTATAATAATAATTCTACTCTAGAACCATGCTAATTCGTTGCATAGTTATCCATACTATCTTGAAAATAACTGGCACATTTTGTTTGAAATACCAGTTTAATTGTTTGGTAGGTACATCACTGGGCAAATGCGCCAGTTCTTTGCTTGGAATCTAGTACTTATACACTCAGAGGTGACCAGCTTGTGCAATATGATACACGGTTACTTGATAGTAAGAGGCGACTATCCACAGCTTGTCTGACGTCACACAAATTCTGCTAGAATCTAAATACATGTAGTAACTACATGCTGTACTTCAGATGACATGTATACTCGATAGGAAGGTTCCAGAAAGAGTGCAGCTTATCTGCTGTCACAAAAGTCAACGAGACAAGTAAATACACGATGTTGTAATTCCATAAAGAAGTCTGTATTCAGATTTGATGTAACTTACATGTGTATAATGCATTACGTCAAACTGACCCATGAGCATTGATAAGAGGTTAACAAAGCATTAAATAGTCAATATAGTCAAATAAACATATAATTAAATTACATCGTACAATTAAACGCTTAAATGTTCAACGGGTTCAACACAACTGTTAGTAAATTAGGTCTACAATTTGTTATTTAATTATTTACAGACATTTACAAATAATACGTCCGATAAAAATATTGTTAGTATAAATTGTTATGTATAAATTTATTTCTAGAATAAATTCTAATTTATATCCCGATATATTATCGCGAGAACTGATACCGCGATATACCGGTAGATATATCGTTACACCCCTAATCCCTACCAAGAGGACATGCGCATTTTGTCAGGTCGTTCCGGTCTGATAAAAATAATTCGTCCGTTATATACATTCCGGTATTTATCATAAATGTTTTGTTAGTATAAATTGATATCATGTGTTCTCGATAGGACGAATGAAGGTTTCAGAAAGAGTGCAGCTTATCTGACGTCACAAAAAGGTTGCCAGACCTGGGGCCGTATTCCAGAAACATCTTAAGTTGATTTAAATAGTTTCACTTAAGTTCCATTTTTTGTAAGGTAATATTTTTAAAACTACATATAAATTAACGAATCCAATTACAGTTAAGTAAATAGTAGTTAATAATAAATTGACAAGTAGAGGCTGTAGCTATAGGATCAAAGCCTGGAAGAAATAATGCGTGTTGTTATATGAGAAAATGGGATGAACAATTAGCGGAATATGAAAAACAATATATGGACGCATGGAAAAGATGAACTAATACAATTTTTGGAATATTCAAACAAAATACATGACAACATCAAAGTGGAATTAAGATGGGATAAGACACAGATGGAATTTTTAGACACAACTATTCAACTACAGAAAAGCAAAATAGAAACTGATTTATACTCCAAGCCTACTGATAAACATCAATATGTCAAATATGACTCGGACCATCCAGCAAATGTCAAAAAAGAAATTCCCTATGGACTAGGTATAAGAATAAGACGAATATATCCCAACGAAATCAAATACCAAAATCGCAGGAAATAACTCAAAATACATCTAAGAAAAAGAGGATACCGAGGCAAATTTATAGATCGAGAATGTTGATAATTTAAATAGAAAAGACCTACTACAGAAGAAAGGGAAAAGTAATTCAGCCAGAAACAGAGTACCACTAGCTTTGACTTATTAAAACGATCTTCCAAATATCCACACCATAATTCGGAAACATACAGAAAAGCTCTATAAATCAGAACGGCTTAAACGTGCATTCACAGAGGTTCCAATTGTAGCATATAGACGTGACAGAAATATTGGTGACATTTTAGTACATGGTAAGACAAAGTCATAAACATTTGTTTCCAACAAATACCTGAAACATGTAAAAAGGAATATGTAGTTTGTAGAATGTTAGAAAGAGGTTTCCACAACAGTCACGAAAGCGAAGTTCCAAAAGATGTAAACAAACAAAACTGTAACATTCACAATCTAATATATGGAATATACTGCAACAAATGCCCAAAAATGATATATGTAGGGAAGACAAGTAGAACACTGAAAGAACGTGCCAATAAAATTTTGGTGTATATTTACTCACAATTTTCTGGCGTACGTCACATGTTAGTGACTGGATAAAATATAGTAGACAGAAGTTTTCACAGCCTTGCACACCTGAATGTGCAGTTTATATGTTCGGTAGGCAAAATTAAAAGTCTTACAATGTTCGGAATTTTTACTTGTAACATTATTGTATTTCAAATGATGTTGCTAAATTATTAAGATTATTATAATAATACTCTAGCTGTTGTTTTTTTTTTCTCTAATGTCAACTGTAAAGTTTATTTGTGAGAATATTTAACACAAACTATCCTTCTTAGAGTGTACGATAACCCCCATAAATACTGGAGAGAGTATACAATTACTCGCTAATTTTCAGAAGTAAGCGTACATTTACCCCAAAGTACAAAAGCTTATCTGGAGCATTGCTGTCAGACTACTAACCATACGTTTATCCAAATGACACTGTTACTCGGTACCAGCAGGGGAGGTTACAGTAAGACTTGGCATGTTAATATACCAATTCTAATATGACGCGCGCAGATTTTTCTATAGACAAAGAACAAAATTCATCGTTGTTAAACTACCAATAAACGAAAACTGGAAGAAAACAATAGTTCCACAACTGTAAAATATAGTTCGCATTGTATTTGCAGAAAACGTTGTCAGTACATTTTAGAACGCTAGCTAACGCCCTCGTGGTTTAATGCCTACGCATCGATAAACAACGATAATGCGAAAATTATTTCTTAATTATTTCTCTAGACATAATGAACAGTTTGTCAAGTTAACATAAGTATTGAATATGTGTTTATAACATTACGAAAGTATACGTATTATGTTATAATAAGACAAGACAAACAAAAGTTTATTTTGTAAATATAGGCCACCGGCCCAAAATACAGAGTATTAATTACAAACATATCATAATAAGAGTTATGTTGCATCAATATGATCAAAATCGTTCCTTTTCATCATTGCATTAACAAACAATGCTATGTTGTTTAGTTTTCTATCATCTAAAATTTGCATAAGACTACAAAAATATATATATTGTGTTACACATTGTAATATGAATAAATATTTATTTGCCTCTTTTGGCTATATTTAGTACATTTAAAAAATGCATGAAAAATTTGTCGTCAACACAGTTATCATTTAAATGAACTAAACAATATCTACAAATACGGCTGTCTCTTGAAACTTCTAAATGTCGACCGTCTCAATGGCTAATTTGTGAATAGAGCAACGGAACCTAGCTAATGATGTTCAAACAAAAATGTAATATTGATATTTAATCGATCTTTTGTCATACATATTAACTTAAACCAATATTTAACGCATTTCACATGATGTTATATACAAAGAGGTAATCTACCGGATTCTTCCAAAACAACACTGTCATTAACAGGTTTTTACACGAAGAAAATCTCTACAATACTGAATTTGAACTTGCTCAAGAATATGAGAGATTTCTGTTCCGCATATACCGATCCTTAAGTCAGTATCTGCTTGACCATGCAATCAAATTTTTATAATTTAAAACAATCGGTATGCGAAACATATCTTAAAGATTTCTGGTATGGTTTAATAGCAAACAAATGGATTTTCTGGCTTGAGAGGCGAATATTTCGTAAGCTTTTCTCGACGATAGTTTTGGCGTAAAAAGAAGACCCACATATTTATACATGTACTGATGTGACATTTATCGGCTTGTCATCATAAACCCAATGTTCGTATGATCTAAGCGGACCGCTGTGCTAAATACGATTATTTCTGTCTACTTTGGATTAATGGCCATACCAGTGTTTTACAAAATTCACAAATGGAGTTCAATTGTGACTGGAGCTCAAAAGCAGTGTCGGCGCAGCTCGCAACGACGTCTTCAAACATAATGCATACTATATCCGAAATTTCAACAGTGATAAAAATACTTTTATGACCTTTAGATCTAAGGAAGGGAGACAAATCGTTTATGTGCAGGTTGAAAATTATGGTGTTACTTACGTCCCCTTGCTTAGCCGCGATGTTTCAATTAAAGTTTAATGTGGAGTAGTTATCATTAACCCGAACACATGCGCGTAAATTAGAATACATATATTTTAATACTTGAACTAGCTTTTCCCTTAAACAATTCCGGAACATAATGGTGAATAATTTATGGAGAATCAAGCAATCAAAGGCCTTTTGGAAGTCCACATATAGCACATAAAATCTTCCCCCGGGTCTGCCTATATATTTGAAATATACGTTGATGTGGAAATAAATAATAAAATTGGTTCAAACTGTTTGCTCCACTGCTTTGCAGTCCTCTCCATTATACTGCTTAACGTAGTAAACTACTTGCGATTTATTTATTTTAAGTTATATTTCTGTCAGATTTGTGTCCGTCTTTAGTAACAATTTTGCACTAAAACTTTTCTTATATGACATCAAATAGACCGTCTATTGATTGACAAGATATCACATACATATAGTGAACCTATAAATGTGTATATTCAATATTGCCACATTCTTATTTTTCCCCAGCATGCATCATGCAATATGCCATTTTTGTTCGTGCTGATTTTACTACAACAGAACTATTTCATACAGATTGTATGACTACACAATGTCTGTGCCCATGCATGTAACTCTGTGGGTATTATTGTTTGATATGAACAGAGTTGCAACCCATAAGATACAAGAAGCATCTGTTATATTTCAAAGATTAGAAAAACTCTTAACTTTAAACCACAATTTCTGCAAAAGATAATGTGTACATCAGTTTTCAATATCCGATTTTATATGTTGTAAAGCTTTGAGATAAATAACACTTTACAAAATGGTTCTCTTTTCATTATTCATGGAGTTATTACCTTTGGGTTAGTTCCTTGTGTGGAATATAACTACAGGTGTATTTTTGGTATAGGGAATTAAAAAGGTATTCAAGTATGGTTTTACTTTCAGTAATATAATTCAACCAATTCGTGTAAATACAATACCACCCACTAGCAATAATTCACACTTTTTGAGTGAAAACAAATTCACATCCCCTTGCAATGCCAATTCTTCCTTTTATACTAGCACAACACCAACTCAAAGTCCTGGTTATCACATACAATTTTATTTTATAATTCAAAAATAAGTTTCTTTTGAAAAAAAGCTCGGCGCCCATTCATAAAAAACGTGTTGTTGTTTATCTGTTATTTGGATGTGTAAAGTACCGTAAGCGAAAGAGGCATCCTCTAGCGGTTGTGTACATTACAAAGTATACACTGAATAAAAAGTGTTTATGTAAATGAAACATAACATTGACGTTAATTAGTATGTTTTATTTTTAACTTGGTTTAACAAAATTAATGTTATTTAATAGTACAAATTATATAAGACTATATGTAATGCTTTAGTCGTATTGATGTGAATACTCTTTATATTAATTAAACCAGTAATAACTTTAAAAGTTTGATCTTTTATTCAAAGCAAACAAATATACTTTTACTTTTTATGCTCCCGCACGTAATTAACCTAAAGCAAAACAATATGTTGTGCTCGCTCGCACCTTTATTTTTACTTATTTGTTTTTAGAAAACAAAAATCCCATTACAAAGTCTCAATTTCGTTGAACGAGTCTGAACACATTAATGCAACGAGTCACAATTTTGGAGACTTTTGTAATAAAGTTGAGGGTGCATAGACTTCTCATATATTACTTTTCGATACGTTTTAGGTATTATAGTGTTCACTATATGAATACACGCATATCAACTACACATTTAATTACAAAGTCTCAATTTCGTTGAACGAGTCTGAACACATTAATTTAACGAGTCACAATTTTGGGGACTTTTGTAATAATGTTGAGGGTGCATAGACTTCTCATATATTACTTTTCGATACGTTTTAGGTATTATAGTGTTCACTATATGAATACACGCATATCAACTACACATTTAATTACAAAGTCTCAATTTCGTTGAACGAGTCTGAACACATTAATGCAACGAGTCACAATTTTGGAGACTTTTGTAATAATGTTGAGGGTGCATAGACTTCTCATATATTACTTTCGATACGTTTTAGGTATTATAGTGTTCACTATATGAATACACGCATATCAACTACACATTTAATTACAAAGTCTCAATTTCGTTGAACGAGTCTGAACACATTAATTTAACGAGTCACAATTTTGGAGACTTTTGTAATAAAGTTGAGGGTGCATAGACTTCTCATATGTTACTTTTCGATACGTTTTAGGTATTATAGTGTTCACTATATGAATACACGCATATCAACTACACATTTAATTACAGAGTCTCAATTTCGTTGAACGAGTCTGAACACATTAATGCAACGAGTCACAATTTTGGAGACTTTTGTAATAAAGTTGAGGGTGCATAGACTTCTCATATATTACTTTCGATACGTTTTAGGTATTATAGTGTTCACTATATGAATACACGCATATCAACTACACATTTAATTACAAAAGTCTCAATTTCGTTGAACGAGTCTGAACACATTAATGCAACGAGTCACAATTTTGGGGACTTTTGTAATACAGTTGAGGGTGCATAGACTTCTCATATATTACTTTTCGATACGTTTTAGGTATTATAGTGTTCACTATATGAATACACGCATATCAACTACACATTTAATTACAAAGTCTCAATTTCGTTGAACGAGTCTGAACACATTAATGCAACGAGTCACAATTTTGGAGACTTTTGTAATAAAGTTGAGGGTGCATAGACTTCTCATATATTACTTTCGATACGTTTTAGGTATTATAGTGTTCACTATATGAATACACGCATATCAACTACACATTTAATTACAAAGTCTCAATTTCGTTGAACGAGTCTGAACACATTAATGCGACGAGTCACAATTTTGGGGACTTTTGTAATACAGTTGAGGGTGCATAGACTTCTCATATGTTACTTTTCGATACGTTTTAGGTATTATAGTGTTCACTATATGAATACACGCATATCAACTTCACATTTAATTACAAAGTCTCAATTTCGTTGAACGAGTCTGAACACATTAATGCGACGAGTCACAATTTTGGAGACTTTTGTAATAAAGTTGAGGGTGCATAGACTTCTCATATATTACTTTCGATACGTTTTAGGTATTATAGTGTTCACTATATGAATACACGCATATCAACTACACATTTAATTACAGAGTCTCAATTTCGTTGAACGAGTCTGAACACATTAATTCAACGAGTCACAATTTTGGAGACTTTTGTAATAAAGTTGAGGGTGCATAGACTTCTCATATATTACTTTTCGATACGTTTTAGGTATTATAGTGTTCACTATATGAATACACGCATATCAACTACACATTTAATTACAGAGTCTCAATTTCGTTGAACGAGTCTGAACACATTAATGCAACGAGTCACAATTTTGGAGACTTTTGTAATAAAGTTGAGGGTGCATAGACTTCTCATATATTACTTTTCGATACGTTTTAGGTATTATAGTGTTCACTATATGAATACACGCATATCAACTACACATTTAATTACAAAGTCTCAATTTCGTTGAACGAGTCTGAACACATTAATTTAACGAGTCACACTTTTGGAGACTTTTGTAATAATGTTGAGGGTGCATAGACTTCTCATATATTACTTTTCGATACGTTTTAGGTATTATAGTGTTCACTATATGAATACACGCATATCAACTACACATTTAATTACAAAGTCTCAATTTCGTTGAACGAGTCTGAACACATTAGTGCAACGAGTCACAATTTTGGAGACTTTTGTAATAAAGTTGAGGGTGCATAGACTTCTCATATATTACTTTTCGATACGTTTTAGGTATTATAGTGTTCACTATATGAATACACGCATATCAACTACACATTTAATTACAAAGTCTCAATTTCGTTGAACGAGTCTGAACACATTAATGCAACGAGTCACAATTTTGGAGACTTTTGTAATAATGTTGAAGGTGCATAGACTTCTCATATATTACTTTCGATACGTTTTAGGTATTATAGTGTTCACTATATGAATACACGCATATCAACTACACATTTAATTACAGAGTCTCAATTTCGTTGAACGAGTCTGAACACATTAATGCAACGAGTCACAATTTTGGAGACTTTTGTAATAAAGTTGAGGGTGCATAGACTTCTCATATATTACTTTCGATACGTTTTAGGTATTATAGTGTTCACTATATGAATACACGCATATCAACTACACATTTAATTACAGAGTCTCAATTTCGTTGAACGAGTCTGAACACATTAATGCAACGAGTCACAATTTTGGAGACTTTTGTAATAAAGTTGAGGGTGCATAGACTTCTCATATATTACTTTTCGATACGTTTTAGGTATTATAGTGTTCACTATATGAATACACGCATATCAACTACACATTTAATTACAGAGTCTCAATTTCGTTGAACGAGTCTGAACACATTAATGCAACGAGTCACAATTTTGGAGACTTTTGTAATAAAGTTGAGGGTGCATAGACTTCTCATATATTACTTTTCGATACGTTTTAGGTATTATAGTGTTCACTATATGAATACACGCATATCAACTACACATTTAATTACAAAGTCTCAATTTCGTTGAACGAGTCTGAACACATTAATTTAACGAGTCACACTTTTGGAGACTTTTGTAATAATGTTGAGGGTGCATAGACTTCTCATATATTACTTTTCGATACGTTTTAGGTATTATAGTGTTCACTATATGAATACACGCATATCAACTACACATTTAATTACAAAGTCTCAATTTCGTTGAACGAGTCTGAACACATTAGTGCAACGAGTCACAATTTTGGAGACTTTTGTAATAAAGTTGAGGGTGCATAGACTTCTCATATATTACTTTTCGATACGTTTTAGGTATTATAGTGTTCACTATATGAATACACGCATATCAACTACACATTTAATTACAAAGTCTCAATTTCGTTGAACGAGTCTGAACACATTAATGCAACGAGTCACAATTTTGGAGACTTTTGTAATAATGTTGAGGGTGCATAGACTTCTCATATGTTACTTTCGATACGTTTTAGGTATTATAGTGTTCACTATATGAATACATGCATATCAACTACACATTTAATTACAAAGTCTCAATTTCGTTGAACGAGTCTGAACACATTAATTTAACGAGTCACAATTTTGGAGACTTTTGTAATAATGTTGAGGGTGCATAGACTTCTCATATATTACTTTCGATACGTTTTAGGTATTATAGTGTTCACTATATGAATACACGCATATCAACTACACATTTAATTACAGAGTCTCAATTTCGTTGAACGAGTCTGAACACATTAATGCAACGAGTCACAATTTTGGAGACTTTTGTAATAAAGTTGAGGGTGCATAGACTTCTCATATATTACTTTTCGATACGTTTTAGGTATTATAGTGTTCACTATATGAATACACGCATATCAACTACACATTTAATTACAGAGTCTCAATTTCGTTGAACGAGTCTGAACACATTAATGCAACGAGTCACAATTTTGGAGACTTTTGTAATAAAGTTGAGGGTGCATAGACTTCTCATATATTACTTTCGATACGTTTTAGGTATTATAGTGTTCACTATATGAATACACGCATATCAACTACACATTTAATTACAAAGTCTCAATTTCGTTGAACGAGTCTGAACACATTAATTTAACGAGTCACAATTTTGGAGACTTTTGTAATAATGTTGAGGGTGCATAGACTTCTCATATATTACTTTCGATACGTTTTAGGTATTATAGTGTTCACTATATGAATACATGCATATCAACTACACATTTAATTACAAAGTCTCAATTTCGTTGAACGAGTCTGAACACATTAATTTAACGAGTCACAATTTTGGAGACTTTTGTAATAATGTTGAGGGTGCATAGACTTCTCATATATTACTTTCGATATGTTTTAGGTATTATAGTGTTCGCTATATGAATACATGCATATCAACTACACATTTAATTACAGAGTCTCAATTTCGTTGAACGAGTCTGAACACATTAATGCAACGAGTCACAATTTTGGGGACTTTTGTAATAATGTTGAGGGTGCATAGACTTCTCATATATTACTTTTCGATACGTTTTAGGTATTATAGTGTTCACTATATGAATACACGCATATCAACTACACATTTAATTACAAAGTCTCAATTTCGTTGAACGAGTCTGAACACATTAATGCGACGAGTCACAATTTTGGAGACTTTTGTAATAATGTTGAGGGTGCATAGACTTCTCATATATTACTTTCGATACGTTTTAGGTATTATAGTGTTCACTATATGAATACACGCATATCAACTACACATTTAATTACAGAGTCTCAATTTCGTTGAACGAGTCTGAACACATTAATGCAACGAGTCACAATTTTGGAGACTTTTGTAATAAAGTTGAGGGTGCATAGACTTCTCATATATTACTTTTCGATACGTTTTAGGTATTATAGTGTTCACTATATGAATACACGCATATCAACTACACATTTAATTACAAAGTCTCAATTTCGTTGAACGAGTCTGAACACATTAATTTAACGAGTCACAATTTTGGGGACTTTTGTAATAATGTTGAGGATGCATATACTGGATTATTTATCTTCGGGTCACGTGGTCTCACAGTGGGTAGACACGCATTTTGTGGCTTACGATTTTCTCTTAAATTTCGGACTTTAAAACCCTATTAACATCTAGGAAACTCAATAAGAATGACAGGAATAGTGTCGGATTAATGTCACAAAAAACATCTTCGAGAAAAAATAACGAAACAAGTGCTAATTCGCAGAAAGAAAATCGAAAAGAAATTTCACCTTTATCGGATATCACACACGGCATAGGCCACTTTACACGTAGCGCGGAAATCTCGAGCAGCGGTGTTTACAATGTTATTGCTGACAGTGGACGCGGAGTGGAAAATGAAAACCTTATAAAGAAAGCCAGGTATGAGCCATACTTAAACTTCAATACTTATGTTCATCCACTCAATATGGCTCATGCGCCGAGCCCATATGGACTCCCAACGTATGGTCACAGTCCGCGACCCGGGTCCCAGTTCGGTATGCAACCAACGTGGGCAACGGAACTATTGTAAGAGGTAAAGGACATAAAAAAGTCACACATGAAATCATTGGACAAGATAGAAAAAGCTGTAAACCAGATAAGCACCAAACTCTCAGAGCTAGAAATTAGAGTGTCAGACAATAATAAAAGGGTCACAGACACTGAAGACACAACAGCCGCGCTGATAAAGGCCAAACAGCGAATAAAGACCTTGAGCGAAGTGTATCGATGGCCTACTGTGAACAAACTAGTAGCACTCATGAATACTGATTCCTAACATATGTTGCATAATACAGCGAAGTTTATATTTTATGCAAACAAAATGCGAATATCATAAAATATAAAATGAAACATTATATTGTTTAACATGTATATGTTTTGCCATATTTCATGTATATGCTCCTGTTAACTATGGATTGTCTTACCCATTGTATATTGATTTGTGTATTGTTTTGCTATAAACATTGCACAATGTTTTATGCAATAACTTTTATGGAAAGGACTTCTCATATATTACTTGCCGATACGTTTAAGATGCTATAGTGTTCAATATATGAATATACGTGTATCAACTACACATTTATTTTTACCTTTATATGCCAAATCGGTTAATTTGTTATGAACAAAATTAACGGTGTCACTTGTGTTGATGTTTTTTTCCTTCTTAAAGTCAAACATTACAACATCGTTTATTTTAAGAGACGTACATACATACATATAAAAGACATAAAATTATAGCATTTATTAAAAAAAATGCGCAGCCGAGATATGGCTGCATAAACAGTCATAATTATAGAATACACCGGCTTCCTATGACCAATTAGTTGAACTCGTGTTCTTACACTGGAAACATTTACACAGTTGGAACCTATAGAAGACTCTGAACTTTGGGTTAAGAAGTCCATACACCAGAGGATTTAAGGCGGAATTTAGAAAATACGACTTCAGTCCAATTTGGAAAGCCACAAGATCACCGTCTGTCGAGTCCCGCAACTTCAAAGATCCATCCAGAATAACCAGAACTACGTACGGTAAATAGCTGATTATAAATATTGACGTTACCACGAACATTATCATAGTGTACTTTAGGGATTTAATTTCGATTACTTTGCTTTGTTTCATACTGCTTTCATCTATTTTCTTATCGCCTTCTAATTCCAACTCCTTCACTGTGACTTCATCTGTTAGTTTACTTCCATTTGCATAATCTGATTCAACTAAAGTAGTAATTGTTCATTCCACATCGATCTTGAAACCGCTTGATCTGTTGTTTAATCCGTCTTATTTATTTCTCGAATGCAGTCCGTTGTTTTTCTTATGTCGTAAAATAGATCGACCAATGAGTGAATACATCACACACAGAATGGCTGTGCATGCGACGAAAGTCATAAAGTACACTCCATGAAAGATCCAGATATAGTCGTTATAGCTGCCAGCTGTGATCAAAGTACAGTCGTTTCCGGTTATGTTCTGACCATTTTTTCCCATCAAGCTTACTTCGACGGAGGTATAAAACACTGCAGCTGGAGCAGCGTAAATCAAAGCAGCGAAGAAAGATATTCCACACGTAAGCTTGGCTTTTTCCAGGATAAGTTGTTTCTTGAAAGGTCGACATATTCGTCTGAACCTATCTATTGCAATTACTATAAGTGTTAAAGCGCTGCCGATTGCACCCATGTAGTTAATATACCGTAGACATTTACACATGATAACGTCAGTAAATTTAAAGACCAGATCTACCATTTCAATCGGCATAGACACACCAGAAGTTATCAAGTCGAACAGCGCAAGCGTTCAAATAAACACGGATTAGCTGGAGCGCCCTGCTTTAAACCCACAGTAATAGCAAACGAGACTGTTGCCAAGGAGACCGGAGAACATCAGAACGCTGAGATACACGATCGTTGGCGTCATCGACGCGTTCAGCTCTTGCCGCAAAACGGAATCGCTTAGATTTTGTATGGTCGACATGGTAGTATTTCCTTATGTGTGCAATAATCTGGTGCTGAAATAAAACGGACGTGAGTTTTTGAGAATAACAGAAAAATCGACTAGAATGTGATAGAGGTTAAGTAATTATGAAATGAGGAAGTCTAATAAAACGCTTTCATGATCTTTCAAAACGACATATCTGACTACTTGCTGTTTTTGTAAATAAATAATTTGAATCCATAACTAAAAACAAAGCAAGACAAAACACTATATATTTAATTGATGTGTTATTTACAAATTATTAAAAACAGTTATTCTTGATAACAATAATTAACATGCAACAAGACAAACCAATCATGTAATTCTTTACACAACTCTAGAATATATAGAAATAACATTTGACTACATACCTTGTTTGTGTAACTTTGATATTTGAACGAGCCCGTTTCGTTAGAACAGTGAGCATGATAATCAAACATATGAAACTCCAGATGCAGCAGCAGGAACTTATGAAGTTCCTGAAGCTGTTAACTTCCGGTTTCTGTATAGCAGCTGTTCCTGCCAAACCCACAGCCTTTTATGAGTGGTTTACACCATTATTAGTTGCGTTTCGTTTAATATATCTCCACGATAGCCTGTGCAATAATGCAAGGTCATTAGAGCCTAAGGTTAGGTTTGTACGATTGCTTAATTTTCACATTTTATATTACAATAGTATTATTTAAATTATTGATTACATTAAATTTTATAAAGCAAGATTTTTGTCATTGACAACTGCTTACTAAATATTAAATACTATCGTCCAGCTGTACCCTATATAATATTTCTAAATTTTTATATACAGCAAATAAGATTATGATAACGCAATTGTATATCAATGTAATAAAATAGATTTCACTAAAAACTGTGTTTCTAAATATTAAGAAATATATTTCAAGTATACCGTGTCTTACTCTCATGCTGCTGCTAAATTAGTATTCGTTAATTGTTCTATAAATTGTGTTATATCTTGTATGTAGTGCTATACAATATTGTCAAATATTTAAGGCAATAAATATGTGAACTTGAACAAATAAATTAATCCGTATCACGCATGAGTAACATAAGGTACTTTTGATTTGAGATGTTACACTTCGAAATCTATGACAAGCCGGTTTTCACAATTTACAGAATAATACAATGGTGTAAAGTCCATAATTGATATACTACACAATTTTTTTGATAGTTTATAAGGTATTTATTTTTATATTATTTTATTAGTTTTGTACTAGCAAAGCAAAGCATGTATAGTTAAGTATATTTTCAACAGATTTTGCTCATGTGAAATATATAAATAAGGTGACCTATAGGCCCAATGGACCGGGTGTACTGAAATATGTTTAATATTATGCTGTTTATTTATGTAATGCACATGTCACTATAATAAACCATTTACTACTACTATATATGTATCCAAGGAACTAACCAGGATACAATATATTACTCAGGCATATACTGTAAACCACCTATGATCACTAACCAAATGTATTATTTCGCATTTATCATTTAACTTCGTCAAATCTGCTAAAGCATGTTTTCTGGATGTAATCAAAGGGCCTGCACCTACATAACTCTCATGAGCAACACACCCTGATATATCAGAAGCTGTCAGTATAATAGTAAATAGACACGGTTGTGTGTATTGACTGTATTACTTCAGATACAATTTTCCGTGGATTCACAAACGCTTCGAATAAGATTAACACAGTAGGTATTTGTGTTGCGTACATGTTTATTATCTACAACATTATTTAACACAGACATCTCAACTTGTCATATGTGAACATTAAATTGAAATGTACATTTACATATATTTGATATTTGAAACGGTTAATAAGCATGGTGTTTAAAAAGAATACATATAGTACACATACGAATCGTCAATAGATCAAGGATCACCATACATGCACATAATTAACGCAAACAACGTATCGTCTTTAAAAACCGAATATTAATAATAACGTTCTTAAAAGCATAATTCAGAAATACAGAAATTAACAGTCATCAAATCAAAATCATATCTCATACAGAGCAACAATAGCAATGCAAAGTGTCGGCAAACCTCTCCATATTTGACTTTATTTGATACTTACAGGCAACAATGCAATGTAACATAAGCTCAACTGGAATTCATTGCAAAACTGGTTCTTTAGTTGAAATTTACATCAACGTAATGACAGTATGGGTATTGAATATAATTATACAACGTATAAGGCCAATAGTAAACAGAATTATTAAAATGTAACATAAACGCAGTTCATGTTATATCGACACATTTAATGCAAATGTTAAAAAACATCATACACACACACAAACCATTGCACTGTTTCGGTAACAAATGGTGGCTAATAGGGTAAGAACAATGGAGTAAACATCATATAAAAATAACGCGTTTGAAACCCGACTAAATGCAGTAGTGAATTGCAATCTTTATAATGATTGTTGATGTGCAAGAACATGAAAAAAACGATGTGTTTAATATAGTAAATGAAATCGTTGCTAAAGCTATTTCATGTATACTCAATAGTAAATACTAATAAAACTGCTTGTTAGAGATCAATCATTATTTGAGGCGTGTCGTGGGAAAATCGGGCTTAATGCATGTGCGTAAAGTGTCTTCCCGGATTAGCCTGTGCAGTCCGCACAGGCTGACACAGGATGGCACTTTCCGCCTACAGTGGATTTATGTTTAGACAAGACTTCATTGAAACAGAAAATACAATAAAAGCGGAAGTGCCGTCCCGGGTTAGCTTGTGCGGATTGCACAGGCTATCTGGGAAGATGATTTACTCACATGCATTGAATTAATGTGGTCTTTATTAAACGGAATATCAGATTAACTTGCATATATAACACATTTATGATTTATTATTGGTGTTGTGTAAATCAGCAGTTTAATAAATCATTTACTCCAAAATAAGACAACTATTATTGGGCAGTTCCAACCAGTTCTAAGAGCTTCATGTTGTTCGTAATTATATGATTGATAAGGTGTCTATTTCATTCAAGCTGTAACCAAATGCAGTGTTTGTTAACGTAATGTTGTTATTTATTATGTAGGACACGTGTCATCCTATGCACTCGTTATAGCGGTACTTGATGATAAAGCGTCGCTCTTGATTGCGTATTTATTACATCGAAACAGCCTGGCGCTATAGTACTTTCTGAATTTCGGGTTAAGCAATCCGTAAACCATTGGATTTATGGCAGAATTGAGAAAGTACGAGCGCACACCAATCTCGTATCCAACTAGAGCACTTCCCTGTGCCGAATCCCTCAAGATCTGAAACGGGTCTATAATGACTAAAATAAGATAGGGTAAAAAGCTGATAATAAAAATGGATGTGATCGCTTGCATGATCATGGTGAATTTGATAGACTTGGTGTTCAAACCTTCTTCTTTGCGCTGTCTACCATTTGTTTCCACTGCGTTATGTCCTAATGCGTCAGTACCTTTCATGGCTGTGTCGATTGTGTTAGTTGTATCTAACTGCGATTTTAGTCTTTTAATGTGCATTAGTTTTCTTTTCTGTCTATATATAGACTTCCAACGAGCGAATACATCACGATAAGGGTTCCAGTACCAATGATGAATGTAATAAGGTAAACAAAATTGAAAAGCCAGACGTAGGTCTTATAACTAATTTCATGTGTGATTGTACAATCGTACCCTTTCACAATTCTACCATTTGACGCACTTAAATCAACTTCAACGGATGTAAAAAAGACTAACGCCGGCCAGGAATATATTAAAGCGAGCAGAAACGAAAGACCACACAGTAGCTTGCATTTCGTCAAGTCTAATTGCTTCTTCAATGGTCGGCATATTCGTCTAAAGCGGTCTACGGATATCGATAGAAGTGTAAATGCACTGCCCATTGCGGCCACGTGGTTTACAAAACGCAGAAACTTGCAAAGATGGCCGTTATTAAACGTGTAATAGAGCGTCAGGTCCACAATTGCAATCGGCATGGACACTGCACAGCTTACCAAGTCAAATAACGCAACGGTGCAAATAAACATGGCGTGGATTGAGCGTCTTGTTTGACGCCCATAGTAATAGCAGACGAGAACGTTGCCAAGGAGACCGAAGAACATCAACACGCTGAGATACACGATCACTGGGGTCATCAATGACGCTACTTCCGAATTTAACTTTTCCAGTAAGTCAGAATCGCTGATGTTCTGTTCGGAAGTCATTTTTCTGGTTACTTTACTTGACTGAATATCCCTTGTTTATCTGAAATGTGTTTTTGGTTTACACATATATGATAGGTCAATGTTAAATATATAAAAACATTAAGAAGCTGCACATCGAAACAAAAATAATATTTAAATGATAACATTTTTATAGCCATAAATCATTTTGAAGTAGATGTCAAAAAGGTTAAAGAATTTAAAGCAAAAAATCGTCCCACATATACTTTTCCCATATGATTTGATATTAAAATTTGCTTACATAAGGTTGTTGCTCTAGCAAAATATACTCGCTGTGTTATATGCTTACATTGTAAAACAAGGTAATGGTATTTTTTATTCTGTGAAACAAACACTGGGAATGTTCCGTTCTGCATAAAAACACATCCACACATTTCATGACAATAATTTGGCACTGTGTACATGGGTACCAAATAACTTATAGATTTTCATTTACAAATGTTGACTTAATACAATACACAATTCGCACGTGTCAATGACGTTCTAAGAGAAGCAGCAATATTTTGTGTATGAAAGTCCCTCATAAAAGAAATATTTTGCATAAAATATTTATGAAACGTTAGGCATACGCACCCAAGCACACAACTGTAATTTTCTCCAAACTTCGTACAGCATATCTTGGCTGATGGAAATTGACAAGTTACAATAGTCGTTTTTGGAAAACAATGCAAAATTAGACGTTGAAATGCGACTGTGTAGTTAAATTAATCGGCGAAAATACAACATCGAATTATTTATCGTTATTGTTTTACACAAGTTTTAACAATAAATATACAAACTACAATTTAAAATCTTAAATATTAAATGTTAAATATACTTCCGAATTTTAGTCCACATTCCTGGAGAATCAAGAATTTGTCCCTTGTTATTGAAATCTTAGTCGCCATTTCAACCCGACCACTTTAAAATAACAATATATAATAAATTCGATTTTACCCGTATCTTAACTTGTAAACTGGCACGAACACGCAATTTGTTTACCTAGTGCATGGCGGATTTACAGCATATTTAAACAAGAGACTTTATAAATTACATTCAAAGGTGTAGCCAAGCTGATTGTTATTGCTGTTATTCTGATCATGTTGTCTGATCAGAAGTAACACTTTCGGAACGGTTTTCAATGGCATGGCATGTGATTGGAACGGGTTACCAACTTAATAAAGATATATATGCGTTTGTTTCGCAATTATGTTGAAATGCGAGAACAAATTTAATTGTATCACTCAGAGAACGTTGAACGATACAAACAACTCTCAGTTGCATATTTAAATGCAGTGTAGTGTCTTACTTTATTGTGAATTGTACGTTTATTATATAACGGCTTTGATATAAAATCACCGATATGCATTGTCCACATTGTAGCTACGATAATATGAATCTTGTCTCGGATAATAAGTTATTATTTTCCGCATTTACAAATAAATTTAAAAATACGTATTTTTTAATATTGTTTTGTTACGACTGAAGCTTTGTCACGGTCTGTAATCACTGGCGCCACCTCTTTTTGGAGATGCATTGGAAAAAGAGCCAATTATACTTCCGAGGTGGCGCTAATGACAGGAAGTAATAGGAAAAAGTAATCAGTGATTGAAGGTGAGAAACAATTTTACCTTCCATCAATGTAGAGAAATATGAAGTCACAACTCATTTCAAAACGTGAGGACTTTTATTAGTCGTGACATGGTGGAAATCGTACCAGCTAATTAATGAATTTGAACGTGTTGAGATATAATTTACACACAATTAGAGCATTATTGGCATAAAATTATTCCTTTTGAAATGTATTATGCGCTGCGTTATCAAAAATGTTTGTTTCAGGTCGACTACACATATTATTTTGTATTTTTACGTAAGAGGTGGAGCCAAAGCAATGTAGGTGGCGCCCAGAACAGGAGGTGAAGCCAATGCATATTGTACAGTTAGAAGAATTGCCATATTTTGATGAACGTTTCATTCTACGTTTTGTGACTATAAGCATGATAATCATATTGACCACTTAAATTGTCACAACTATAACTTAAGCAGTATCAAAAAGTACATGTATACAGTTAATCAAATTCTGTCTGTCTGTAAAATTCAAGTAAGGTGTACGACTCTTTAAGGATTTATAAATGAATAGAAATCGAACTCCGTTGAACCTTATAAACACCATTCCTAGTATTGTTTTTTATTATTTGTAGCAAGAGTAAATTAAAATGACAAATTATAGAAAGGTTTCCACTGTAGCAGTTAGGACACTACTTTCTGATTTGTATATTTTCCTAGCTCGTCGTCGACGGGTACCATAGCGCATACTTAATCTAAAATACGTGTGTTTTAACACATAAATGTTAACACATTAATGACACATAAAAACAAGAACAAACTAATAATACTATGCTCATTTGGTTTGATATCGATTTGCCTGACATCGTGGTATACAGTAATCGACTAGTCAATCCGCCTGTCTGTTTATTAGCCTCCGCCCGTCCCGACATTGCTATGGAGACATTTGTAGCTCATATTAAAAAATTGTGTCACAACTGCTTTCTGCGTTATACCGAATATATTACATATATATAGCTTTTTAGTGGAAAGTAAACGGTAACAACCCGTTGGATTATCTTGTATATTGTGTCCGTATTGCATATTCGTTTCTTCTTTACAAAAATGGGAGTATTTTATGGATAAAAAAGAAGGTATACGTGCTGGAATCAAGAAAACGATTATATCATGCATTGGCTCCACCTCCTGTCCTGAGCTCCACCTCCATCGCTTTGGCTCCACCTCTTACCTGAACATACAAAATAATATGTTTTATCGACCACACACATTTTTGATAACGCAGCACATACTACATTTTGAAAGGAATTATTTTATGCCATTACTCCTCTAATTGTGTGTACATTATGTCTTAACACGTTCAAACTCATAAATTAGCTAGTTCAATTTCCAAATTGTCACGACTTATACAAGTCCTCACGTTAAAAACAGTGTCTAAAATTGTCATAAACCATATAAAACCAACTGACCTTTTATGACTGTTTACTTTTTCATACTACTTCCTGTCATTAGCGCCACCTCGGAAGTATAATTTGCTCTTTTTCGAATGCATCTCCAAAAAGAGGTGGCGCCCGTTATTACAGACTGTGTTTGTTAAGTTTCTATTTACAAGCTGACAATGTGTTGTTTGTCAATACGCGTGCGTGAAAAATCTGTTGCAAATTTTCTTCCGCGATGTTTTGTTTATGAGGCTAAAATGTCACAAAACGCATGTCATTGACTTCCTTGTAGCGGCGTTGATCTTTTTAAATTTGATTATTCTTGCCAGTTTGATTGCAAGTGATGTTGGCTTATCCATAAAGTTGTAAACATCAAGTGTACACAAATTAAATAGTTGGACTGGGTGCGCTTTCGACCAAAGCAGATATAGTCGATCGGAATTTCGTTAATAATGAGGGAATAAACCATGTACTAAAAATAGGGGAAATCGTGATTTTCTGTTTAAAAATACACACTGCAATCGTCTGTATGTATAAATCGTCTGATTTCCCAGTATCGATTTGTCCATGTTTATAACGATTTGACCGCCTGTAGTACAGTGTACTCGTAACTAAAGACTTGACGGTTCTTTGTATACTATAGCAACAATGTTTTAGTTTGTAGAACAGATAACAAGTGTACATATATAATAAAATAAATGTGTTTCGACATTTAACACACAATTTAGTAATTAGCAGGTGCTGGGATTTAGTTGATACACTTTGTTTTCCGTGTAATACATCAATTACGAATATTTTTATCTAACGCATGTATAAGATAAACTAAGATAAACCATCGTGCATTTCCATTGGTTGGACTCATCACCTACTTATAATCTTCATTCATTGCAAGTACTCTTTCGTATGACGTCATCAACATTTCTGTAGTTGACAGTTTGGTTAATTTTTTTTGTCGATGTTATTCGGAACAATTTTTGAAGCACATCGATGACACTCCTGACGTGTAATTTGGCTGTCAAAGTATTTGGTCAAGAAACTGTAACGAAGTGAGTAAACTTGCAATTTTACACTGTTTGAGTATGTGCTAAAAAAGATCTGACACTCGTTGCTGTTTTATGCAAACTTTTATTAAACTCGTCTAGAAACGTTTCTAGTAAGCTCGCCAAATCGACAACTCGTGCCAGATCCTATGTACGAATATGAATATGTAGTAATATTGATTATATTTATTAAATGGGCGATCCTATATACCGGATTAACGTTGGTAATAAAAAAAATATCTGACTCCAAGTAGAAATTGCATTTCAATGTTCAACCGATTATGTTTAATGCATCAGTAACTTATTATTGTATACGCTTTATCACAAACATGGGAACACTTTTCAACAACAATTGTAATTTCCAGTCATATATGATTAAATGATAATTGGGACATATCTGTATAAAGCCCCCCAACAAAATCTGCTTGTGCAATATAGTACAATGCCAATGCTAACTGGTTGCCGGAGTGTTGTCAACAGCGATGCACTTTTCTCACCATATCACTTAATTAACCGCTGAAAAGTGTGCAAACGTATTAATTTAAAACTCATCTGTTTCGATGGCGTCCACTTTATATTATCGTTCGCGTTCCTGCTCGTTGTATGAACGTAATTTACACATATCCAGTGAATATATTATATATAGGAATATAGATACTGATGAGGTGACCTTATGATATTTCATTTTAAAAAATATTAACGTGAGACATTGTGCTGCTGATGCCACCATGTATTGCAAATCTTCAGTGACGAAACAGTCTCATATACGATTATTGTATTACTATCGTTCATAACGAGTGATGATTCGATAAACATAACGCATTTGTCTGTTTCGTCGCAGTTATCATATATTGATTGAAGATGCTTGAAAGCCTGTTTTTAATTCTTTGAAATCACTAATTACATTTAGTTTCAATAATATAAAAGACGAAACATGTTAACATTTTCTATAAATCGTCCATCTGCCAGTTAGTCATGCAATGTTTAAAGTTCGTTGTTTCTGTGTTTAGTTTGTTACTTTAATATTATTGTTTTCCAAATGTGTAATCGAAAGCTATGGAATATAAACGGCTTGGTCATATTGTTATGGACGTGGAAATAAATACTGCTATCTTAAAAGAAACTGTATTAGTGCCCCCTTGGCAACTGAAGCAACTGAAGCATAAAGACATCGATATTACGAGACTAACATACTATTTAATTTTCGTTTTACAGGTACCCAATTATTGGTCCAATAAAAACAATGTGAACAAGAGCGATGTATCTTCGCGATATGCAATCCAATTATGGAAGGTCAATAGCGCATAATGTTAGGTTTTTTCATACTGCTTAAGTGTTTTGGTTAAGTGTTTTTGTCAGAGCCCATTTCTCAAAAACTATCAAAGGTATCCATTTAAAACTTTCAATACTCGTTCAATATCAAAAAGGTAATTCATTACAACAAGACAGGTAACCATGTAATTTGTATTTCCAGAGTTATTTACATTGTTTGGATTTGCTACTTAGAATATTTTGACATTATGTTTGTTTCAATTAAAAAAATTTAACTATCAAAGACATTAAATTGAAACTCAAGATACTTATTTTTGTTTTTTTTGTTTTGTTTGTTCAAGGAACTATTATTTCGCATTTATCATTTTACTTCCGCCAAATCTGCTAAAACATGTTTTCTCGAGTAATCATAGAGCCTGCACTTACAACTACTCTAATGAGCAACACACCCTGATATATCAGTAGTTGTCAGTATGATAGGAAAGTAAATGGACATGTCTGTGTGTATTGACAGTATTACCTTAGATACAATTTTGCGTGTACTCATTCAATAAACGCTTCGAATAAGAATTAACTCAATAGGTATTTGTATTGCATACATGTTTATTATCTACAACATTATTTTCCACATACATCTCAGCATGTAATATGTGAACATTAAATAAAATGTTAATTTACATATATTTGATATTTAAAGCAGTTAATAAACATGGTATTTAGAAGGTATACATATAGTGCACATAAGCATCGTCAAAAGATAAAAGATCACACAAATGCACATAATAAACGCAAAAACGTATCGTCTAAATAAAACCATTGTTCATAATAACTTACTTAAAAGCATAATTCAGAATTAACAGTCAATAAATCAAAATCATATCTCATATAAAACAATAATAAAGTCTTACAAACGGAAATTAATAATGTCATACTTAAAAGCATAAAGCAGAAATACAGAAATTAACATAGTCTTCAAATCAAAATCATATCTCATACAGAGCAACGATAGTAATGCAAAGTGTCGGCAATCCTTTCCATATGTGACTTTACTTGATACGTTCAGACAAAATGCAATGTAACATAAGTTCAACTGGAATTCATTGCACAACTGGTTCTTTAGTTGAAATTTACATCCACCTAATGACAGTATGGGTATTAAATGTATACAACATATAAGGTCAATAGTAAACAGAATTATTAACGCAATTCATGTAATATCGACACATTCAATGCAAATGTTAACAAACAATATTCACACACACAAACCATTGCACTGTTTCGGTAACACACAATATTCACACACACAAACCATTGCACTGTTTCGGTAACACACAGTATTCACACACACAAACCATTGCACTGTTTCGGTAACAAAAGGTGGCCACACACACAAACCATTGCACTGTTTCGGTAACGAAAGGTGGCTAATAAGGTAAGAACGATGTTGTGAACATCATATAAAATAACGCGTTTGAAACCCGACTAAATGCAGTAGAGATTTTATAATGATTGTTGATTTGCAAGAACATGAATATAAACGATGTGTTAAATACAGTAAATGAAATCGTTGCTAAAGCTATTCCATGTATAGTCAACAGTGAATTCTAATAAAACTGCTTGTTAGAGATCAATCATTTTTGAGGCGTGTCGTGGAAAAACCGGGATTAATGCATGTGCGTAAAATGTCTTCCCGGATTAGCCCGTGCAGTCCGCACATGCTGTGGAGTCCGCACAGGCTGATCCAGGACGGCACTTTCCGCCTGCAGTGGATTTATGTTTAGAAGAGACTTCCTTGAAACAGAAACTACAATAAAAACGAAACAGGAAATACAATAAAAGCGGAAAGTGCCGTCCCGGGTAAGCCTGTGCGGACTGCACAGGCTAATCCTGGACGACGATTTAAGCACATGCATTAAGCCCGGTTTTCCCACGACAAAACTCATTTGTATTCTGTTGCAATGTTCCAGCGATAGACAATGTCGAAATCTATTCTTGCCATGTGACTTTTTTCAGCATTTACTTGAACCATTTATTGGCTGCAACTAATGCCTGCGTTTGCATCTTTGCTAATTGGAGCAATTTATAAAATTAATGTGATCTTTACTAAACGGAATATCAGATTAACTAGCATATATAAAACATCTATGATTTATTATTGGTGTTGTGTATATATGCAGTTAATAAATCATTTACTCCAAAATTAGACAGCTATTATTGGGCAGTTTCAACCAGTTCTAAGAGCTACATGTTGTTCATAATGTGATCGGTAAGGTGTTTATTTCATTCACGCTGTAACCAAATGCAGTGTGTGTTGACGTAATGTTGTTATTTTTTCTGCGAAAGAGGCAGTGTATATTACCGTAATGCTGAATTCACATGAAATGTCTATTAACTGAATGCTCTATTGAAAGTCAGTGTTGATTAGCATTTTGCGGTTTTCGAAGGCATTATCTATTATGTAGGACACATGTCATCCTATGCACTCGTTATTGCGGTACTTGATGATAAAGCCTCGCTCGTGATTGCGTATGTATAACATCGAAACAGCCTGGCGCTATAATACTCTCTGAATTTCGGGTTAAGCAATCCGTAAACCATTGGATTTATGGCAGAATTGAGAAAGTACGAGCGCACGCCAATCTCGTATCCCACTAGAGCACTTCCTTGTGCCGAATCCCTCAAGTCCTCAAACGTGTCTACTATGACTAAAATGAGATAGGGTAAAAAGCTGATAATAAAAACTAATGTGATCACTAGCATTATTATGGTGTATTTTATAGATTTGTTGTTAAAATCTGCTTTTTTACGCTGTCTTTCATTTGTTTCCACTGCGTTATGTCCTTGTGTGTCAGTACCTTTCATACGAAGTTGAATATTGTTGGACTTTCTTTCACTAGTCTCTCGACAATGATCGTACTTTTCAACACCACTGTCTTCGTCGTATGTTTTAGTTGTATCTAAATCTATGTGTTTTGAACCACGTAACTGCGATTTTGGTGTGTTAATGTGCAATAGTTTTCTTTTCTGTCGATATATGGACTTTCCAACGAGTGAATACATCACAATAAGGGTTCCAGTACCAATGATGAAGGTAATAAGGTAAACACAATTGAAAACCCAGATGGAGGTCTTATATCTATGTTCATTTGTAATTGTACAATCGTACCCATTTACACTTCTACCATTTAAAGCACTCAACTTAACTTCAACAGATGTATAAAAGATTAACGCCGGCCAGGAAAATATCAACGCGAGCAGAAAGGAAATACCACACACTAGCTTGCATTTCGTCAAGTTCAATTGTTTCTTTAATGGTCGGCATATTCGTCTAAAGCGATCTACAGATATCGATAGAAGTGTAAATGCACTGCCTATAGCGGCCACGTGGTTTACAAAGCGCAGAAACTTGCAAAGTTGACCGTTTGTAAACGTGTAATAGAACGTCATGTCCACAATTTCAATCGGCATGGACACAGCAGAGCTTACCAAGTCGAATAACGCAACGGTGCAAATAAACACGGCGTGGCTGGAGCGCCTTGTTTGACGCCCATAGTAATAGCAGACGAGAACGTTGCCAAGGAGGCCGACGAACATCAGTACGCTGAGATACACGATCACTGGGGTCATCAAAGCCGCTTTTTCCGAATTTAACTTTTCGAGTAATTCTAAATCGCTGATGTTTTTTTCGGTAGTCATTTTTTCCGCTTAATTTAACCAACTGAAAATTCGAAGTTTACCTGAAATGGACATAGTGTTTTTGGCTTACACGTTTATTGTAGTCCAATTGAAGACATATAAACATTGAAAGTATTGCACACAAACAAAATAATGTAAAAATAAGAAAATTTGTATACGCATAAATAATTTCTAATCCACACATTTTATGACAATGAATTGGCACTGTAATAATATGTACAATTGATGCATGTAATTGCAATCGTATGTGATGTACGTTTGATGATTTTTTTGTCAACCTGTGTATCTATGTTAACTTCAAATCGAGCCTTGAAAACCAGAAGGTACCAACTGCCAATGAAATCAATAGTAGCTGGTACCGTCTGGTTGTCCACCATCGAGATGAAATGAAGCACCAGATTATTCTCTAACGTGCGATGGGTACAATATATATATATTTATATTTTCTTTATATTTCAACACTAGTTGAATAAATACGACGTTTTACGAGAAACATCAATTTTCTGTGTATATAAAATCCACATAAAAGAAATATTGTGCCATATATTATTTATCAAACGTTAGGCATACGCGCACACGCACACAACTGTAATTTTCTCCAAACTTCGTACAGCATATCTTGGCTGATGGAAATTGACAAGTTACAACAGTCGCTTTTGGAAAACAATGCAAAATTAGACGTTGAAGAGCTACTGAATAGTTTAATAAAAGATTATCGTTAATGTTTTACACAACTTTTAACAAAAAATCTACAAATATGCTTCAGTGTTTTAGTCCACATTCCTGGAGAATAAAGAATTCACAACATTTTGCTTACTTTGAATGTTTATAGAAATATATATGTCCCTGGTTATTGAAATCCATGCAACCCGACTAAATTAAAATAACAATATAATAAATTCGATTTTACTCGTATCTTAACTGCTTGTAAATGGCACAAAAGCGCAATTTGTTTACTTATAGCATGGTGGATTTACAGCATACTTGAACAAGAGCCTGTATAAATTACATTCAAAGGTGTAGGCAAACTGATTGTCATTGCTTTTATTCTGATCAGGATGTCTGATCAGGATGTCTAATCAGAAGTAACACTTTGGGAACGGTTTTCAATGCCATGGCATGCGACTGGAACGCATTACCAACTTAATAAAAATATTTTTGCGTTTGTTTCCCAATAAATATGTTTAAATTCGAGAACAAATTTAATTGTAGCATGCAGAGATCCTTGAACAATAAGCCAGTTGCGTATTGAACTGCAGTGTATTGTCTCACTTTATTGTGAATTTTTGTTTACTGTTTAACAGCTTTGACAAAAAATCGCCGATAGTCATTGTCCACATTGTAGCTACGCTAATAAAAAAAACAATCTTCTCTTAGATAAAAAGTTGTCCACGTTTGAAAATAAATTCAATTTTAAAATAAGTGAATATTTTAATTAGTTTTGTTTAATTTCCGTCTATAAGCAGATGACGTGCTGTTTGTAAATAATGGGTGCGTAAGTCTGTTTCAAATTTTCTTCCGCGGTGTTTTGTTTATGATGCTAAAATGTCAAAGAACACTTATCATTAACTTCCTTGTAGCGGTGTAGATCTTCTTTTAGCTAATTACACCCCTTGTACGTCGGGAAACCAATTTGCAGATAAATCAAATTTCAGAGAAAACATGTCGTCCGCAATTGACAGGTAGGTACTTTTTTCTGCGATGTTAGTCAGTATGTATACATAATTATTGTACACATGTATAAAGTAATGTCAAACATCATTATGTATCAAGTGTGTTGCAATAAATCCATGTTTTTCTAAGAAGAAATACATAACTTGTATAGGGCAAATACAAAATTTTAAACAATGCGACTTATTTATTTAATTTTCGGCATCTGAATTGACAAATTAGTGAACTAAACCGTTACAGATTAATGCTATAATCTATCTAGAAAACCATTCAAATGTTTATTCGTTGATATCGTAGTGGTTTGTGAGTGAATATCAATTATTTCTTGAAACAGTATGTTCATTTATGGATAAAGCCGAACAGTTTGAAGAAACTTAAAATGGATAAAGCTTAAATTGCGCGATAAAATGAGTATGTTTTTCAAAGGAAGGTTCGTTTAGTGGTGTTTTTGAAAAACTATTGTTAACAGATGAACTTGTATGTCGGACGTCGATCATGAAGGCAGGTCATTATGATGTGCCCATCAATGTATATAATAATGTATGCAAAAACACAAACATGTATATACCGGTATTCATTGTCGCCGGTAATCAAGTGTAAAGAAAACCCAAATTTGAATATATTGCACATTAGAATTTACTCATTGGACGACGAAATATAGCCACAATTTCACACAATGTTTTGTAATTGTTATTACAGTACACGCACAGGTATTTTGATCTGTCTTGGTGTGCTTCAGTTGTATTTAAAATTGAATCTTAACACTAGAGCTCCGCTGGCGACACAAAAGCAA
The DNA here is from genome assembly GCA_027627225.1 of Congeria kusceri. NCBI lineage: Eukaryota > Metazoa > Mollusca > Bivalvia > Myida > Dreissenidae > Congeria > Congeria kusceri. The sequence goes on along the minus strand of CM051039.1, from coordinate 23,280,858 downwards.
TATTTTTATGTTTGATTTTAATTAAGATAATGTCATTTTCAACACTATGTTGCTTATGTTGTTCATTTATATTTTGTTGCATTATATCTTGAAATATTTTTGTTCGAAAGCCTTATTTTCCAGAGTTGCATTTAAAATAAGTTCTCTAAATTTTAATATTTCTTCGTCTTGGTTTATATGGTTATGGGACACTATTTGTAATAAGGATTGGAATGATTCTTGACAGTAGTAATACTTGTAGATTTCCATTTTCTTTACTTTTGTTACATGAAAAGAAAATCATACATTTTAATATATGTTATGAGAACCTTAACAATGTTTACTTTAATACAATTGTTGCACAACGCGTAAGAGAGCTTTTGCGGTTAACAATGTTAAAATCTTGTTCAAAAAGGTTTAAATGCATACATTTACAACAATTACATAAATAACTCTTTTGCAAGTTTTGATATTATCCGTTCAGTTAAAAAAAAAAGTTTGGACTTCATCATCTAAAAGTTAGGGCAATTATCCATTTTACATTATATTGTCCCACAAAAATAACAATATAACGCGTGTTTGGTACATTTAAATAACACATAATGCAGATTTACTAAGTAGGATGGCTGATACGTAAGGTTGTACATTAATAATTGCAAAACATATATATTATCTGTACTTTTTTTACATAAAATATTGCCAGGTGTACTGATTGTTCTACATTCTCAACCAGATTCATACTAATTTGGCCAAATAATTGCCATTAGAAGTCGTTTGTAACAGCGCATTATACGTACACAATATCATTGTATTTTTTGTGATATTTTAAATGTTGAAAATAACCTTAAAGATATAAGTTTTTGTGGATAAATAATGGAAAAAAAAATTGTCCGACATTTTTATCTCTGAAATCTGATTTAGCTTCTGCGATTTGGATTACCGACGTACAGGGGATGAATTTTGTTTCACGTGTTTGTTTGCAAATGATCTTGGCTCATCAATAAAATTGTGAACATCAAGTGTGGGTTACTCGTGATGTTGTACACGAATTAAATAATTGGATTGGGTGTACTTTTTACCGTCTGTATTTTTAAATTTTGTGATTTTTCTTCATCGATTTGTCCATGTTTATAACGATTCCTGCTTGCATTCCGACCGGCTGTAGTACTGTGAACTCGTCACTAAAGACTTGACGGTTTTTTGTGCACTATAGCAACACTGTTTGAGTTTGTATAACAAGTGTACATATATTAATACAATAAATGTGTTGTGATATTTAACACACAACTTAGTAACTAGCATGTGTTGGGATTTAGTTTATCACATGATTCACGTTGTTTTACGTGTAATGCACCAATAACGAATATTTTTACCTTACGCACATGTAAGATAAACTATCGTGCATTTCCATTGATTAGACACATCACTTCCTCAGGAATTGCAAGTACTCTTTCGTAAGACGTCATAAAAATTTCTGTAGTTGACAGTTTGGTTATTTTTTGTCGATGTTATGTGGAACTATTTTTAAAGCGCAACGATGACATTCCTGAAAACGTGTAATTTGGCTGTCAAAATATTTGGTTTAGAAACTGTAACGAACTGAGTAAACTTCCATTTGTACGCTGTTTGAGCATGCGATAAAATAGATCAGACAGTCCTTTCCATTTTATAAAAATTTTATTAAACCCGTCCAGGAACTTTTCTAGTAAGCTCGTCAAAATGACAACTCGCGCAAGATCCTATAAATGTAGTTATATTGGTTATATTTATGAAATTAGAGATCCATATACCGGTCTAGCGTTGTTAATAAAAAAAGTCTGACTCCAAGTAGAAATTGCATTTCAATGTTCAACCGGTTATGTTTAATGGATCAGTAACTTATTATTGTATACGTTTAATCACAAATAGTGGAACACTTTTCAACAACAATCGTAATTTCCAGTCATATATGATTAACTGATAATTGTAACATATTTTCATGAAGCCCCCATCAAAATCTGCTCGTGCAATATAGTACAACGCCAATGCTAACTGGTTGCCGGAGTGTTGTCAACAGTGATGCACTTTTCTCACCATATCACTTAATTAACCGCTGAAAAGTGTGCAAACGCAGACGTATTACCTCAAGCATGACCTTAATTTAAAACTCATCTGTTTCGATGGCGTCCACTTTATATTATCGTTCGCGTTCCTGTTCGTTGTATGAACGTAATTTATACATATCCAGTGAATATATTATATATAGGAATATAGATAATGATTAGGTGTCCTTATGATATTTCATTAAAAAAAATATTAACGTGATAAATTGTGCTGCTGATGCCACCATGTATTGCAAATCTTCAGTGACGTAACAGTCTCATATACGATTATGTATAACTATCGTTCATAACGAGTAATGATTTGATGAATATAACGCATATGTCTGTTTTGTCGCAGTTATCATATATCGATTGAGGATGCTTGAAAGCCTGTTTTTAATTCTTTGAATCACTAATTACATTTAGTTTCAATAATATAAAAGACGAAACATGTTGACATTTTCTATAAGTTGCCCATCTGCCATTTAGTCATGCAATATTTTAAGTTTGTTGTTTCTGTGTTTAGTTTGATACTTTAATAGTATTGTTTTCCAAATGTGTAATCGAAATCTATGGAATGCAAACGTCTTGGTGATATTGTTATGCAAATGAAAAAAATACTGCTATCTTAAAAGAAACATTATTAGTGCCCACTTGGCAACTGAAGCATAAAGACATCGATAGAACGAGACTAACATACAATTTAATTTTCGTTTTACAGGTACCCAATTATTGGTCCAATAAACACAATGTGAACAAGAGCGATGTATCTTCGCGATATCCAATCCAATTATGGAAGGTCAATAGTGCATCATGTTAGGTTTTTACATACTGCTTAAGTTTTTTGGTTCAGTGTTTTTGTCGGAGTCCATTTCTCAAAAACTGTATCCATTTGAAACTTTCAATACTCGTTCAATATCAAAAGGGTAATTCATGACAACAAGGCAGGTAACCCTGTGATTTGTATTTGCATAGTTATTTGCGTTGTTTGGATTTACAACTTAGAATATTTTGACATTATTTTTGTTTGAATTAAAAAAAAATCAATAACTATTCAAGACATTAAATTGAAACTCAAGATGCTTGTTTTTGGTGCTGACCCCATTATGCAGACATGTAACTCTTTCAAGGGTAATGTTGAAGTGATTACCCTTTTTTCAACTTACAATTTTCGCTTTAGGTCAAATTTCTCAATACGTGTATGAGATATTGGCTTGAAACTCAAAGTACCTGATCACAGTGTCGAAGACAAGATAAGGTAAATATATCAAAGATTTTAATAGATTTATTGCCCTTTTTTCAACTTAGAAATTAAGCTTTAGGTCACATTTCTCAATATCTATAAAATGTTTTGAATTAAAATTCAACACACTTCATCACAATGATAAACACATTCTATTAACAAAAGGCCAGAATATTATCAAATACGAAAAAGTCTAGCGCCCAGCACACGTAGGCGGTGCTCTTGTATTAAATATTATCGTCCAATTGTACCTTATATACTATATTTAAATTGTTTATATACAGCGAATACGATAAGGATTACCCAATTGTATATCAATATAATAAAATACATTTTACTTAAAACAGTGGATCTAAATATTAAGAAATATATTATATCCGTGTCGTAATCACATGTTGCTGCTTGATTTGTAACTGGTAATTGTTCTATACATTGTGTATTGTGTTGTATGCACTGCTATAAAATAGTATCAAATGTTTTATGCAATAAACATGTGAACTTGAAAAAAACAGTATCACGAATGAGTAAAATGAAGTACTTTTGATAGGAAATGTTACCCTTAGAAATCTATGACAAGCTAGTTTTCATCAATAATATGATAGAGTGTAGAGTTTTCGCATGATTGATTTAGTGTACAGTGTTTTACAGTTTATCAGGACTTTATTTTTATTGTATTAGCTTTGTACTTGCTAAGCAAAGCATGTTTAGTTTAGTATTTTAGTACATGTTCAACAGCTTTTGCTGATTTGAAAGATAGATCACCTAGGAACTAACAACATGATAAATTATACGGTGGTACACATGCATATGCAACTATGACGTACCCTTTGTGTCAAAAGTACATAAACGCCTGCTAACTAAATATAGATGTAACTGTTGTTATAAAATTGTAACCGCAGTTACAATTTTATGACTGCAGTTATAAATTTGTAACGGCAGTTACATTTACAAATATAACCGCAGTAATAATTTATACCAAGAGTTATAACAGATGGCAATCGTCATAAAATTATAACCGCGGTTACATTTTTCTGACCAAATGCTAAAGTTAAGCTTTAAGTCTGTTTGGCGAATTATATAATGCCTTTTTGTCAAAATTGCATTTATTTATTGAAATATGATTTTTAAACTATAAAAACAATTTAAAGATACATATTTTATAAATAACTAAATCAGAAAAAAAGTGTAACTGCAGTTATAATTTTATGACAACTGCCATATTTTTTACTTGAGGTATAAATTGTAACTGCAGTTATATCTGTAAATGTAACTGCCGATACAAATTTATTACTCCAGTCATAAATTTGTAACTGCGGTTACAATTTTATAACAACAGTTACATCTATATTAAACTGCCGTGCATATATGTACTTTTGACCCAAAGGGTACGCCACACAACTAGAGCTATCAGGAAAGGTGATTCAAACCCCACACATACCGCTTTGACACAGATGAAGAGGTTTGCAGTTGTATTGCATGGACACAGAACAATTTCTTGTCTGACAAGAAGACCTACATAAGAGGAAAGATGGGCTTGAAATGCTAAAAGAAGAGAACAATATATGCCTCACAAACCTTGTTCTTGCCTGGGATACATCCTCTGATGATGGTAAGCACTTTGTTCCAAATTAATGCAGGATCCCTCTGTGTAGGTACAATACAACCTGAATCACAAATAATATTCGTATATGTAACCTTTTTTCCTCTGCATTTATCATTTAACTTCAATCAAATCTGCTAAAGACATGTTATCGGGATGTAATCAAAGAATCTGTACTTACTTAATTCGCATGTGCAACACATCCTGATCAGCTACGTCACACGTTGTCGGTAAAGTAATAAAGTAAATTGGTATCGGACTCTACTCGGTAGTATATATTGACTTCATTACTACTGATAAAATATTATTTATTACGTGGATACGATTCGTAAGAAATAACACAATAAGAAATTGTATTGCATACGTTTCGTTTTTATCCACACAAATATTTGCTACACACGTCTACACATGAAACATGAGAACATGTTTGAACAAGTATTTCAAAGTTTAAGTATTTAATAAGCATGATGATTAAAAAGTATACATATTGTGTACATAAGCACTTCCAATAGAAATTCAGCATACATGTATATAATTAAAGTGTGAAGTTTATATGGAGTGTTGCTTGAGAACGATGTCATTTTGATGAGTCGATAATATTTTCGTTTTTAAGGTTTACTGATTAGTTTCCCTTATTCCAGAAACTACTTAATGTCGGTCTCGTCGTTTTGCCATGTAGAAAACAACAGTAAATGAAATCGCTGCCAAAGCTATGCTATGCATATAAAATATCAAGCTGGCTGCTTGTTGGAAAACAGTCATAATCTATATTGTGCTACACTGTTCAGGCTCTAAGCATGTCGCTATCTTTCCTAGCAACATGACTTTCTTCAGTCTTGACTTAAACCATTTATTGACTGAAACTAATATCAGTGTTTGCATCTTTGTTAAACAGAGGAGTTGATGTGGTCTTTACTAATCGGAACATCAGATTAACTTGCTCATATAACACATTAATTAATTATTGTTGATGATGTATATATCAGCAGTTTAATTACTCATTTCCTCCAAATAATACTGCTATTTATGTCCAGTTCCAACCTCTGCATACCCTTCATAATTATCTGATTTATAATTTGTCTATTTCCTTCAAGCTGTAATCAAATGCAGTTTTTGTTGACGTTCTGTTTTTTTTCTTCAAAAGGCAGTGTCTGTTACTATAATGCTGGAATCAAGGGTAGTATGTATTAGTTTAATGCTGTATTGAAAGGTAGTGCGTTATTCAAAGTCAGTGTTTATAAAAATTTTGCGGTATTCGAAGGCAGTATCTGTTATGTAGGTCACGTGTCATCCTATGCACTGGTTATAGCGGTAGATCTACTTGAAGACAGCCTGGCGCTATAGAACTTTCTGAATTTCGGGTTAAGCAATCCGTAAACCATTGGATTTATGGCAGAATTGAGGAAGTACGAGCGCGCTCCAATCTCGTATCCAACTAGAGCACTTCCATGTGCCGTATCCCTCAAGACCTGAAACGGGTCTATTATGACTTAAATGAGATAGGGTAAAAAGCTTATTATGAAAATGGATGTGATCGCTAGCATGGTTATGATGTATTTTATAGTCTTGGTGTCCAAACCTTCTTCTTTACGCTGTTTACCATTTGTTTCCACTGCGATATGTCGTAGTGTGTCAGTACCTTTCATACGAATTTGAATATTGTTGGACTTGCTTTCACTAGTCTCTGGACAATGATCGTCCCTCTCAACACCAGACTTCGCGAAAGGCCAAAAAATCTGTCAGACATCCGGTCTGACAAGACAGAAAATTGTGTCAGACCAAATTGGTTTTTGTCAGACCGAAAAGAAAAAATAAAAAAATAATTTCTCATAAATAATGTCTTCCATTTAATATTGTTAACAAATATTAATAGCTGTGTATGCTATTAAGTCATTTGTTATTAAAATGACATAATCTAGCAATAAAACATTTGCCTACACTATGATATTTTTTTGGTCTGACAAAAACAAATTGGTCTGATAGATATTACTCTCAATTCCTATTTTAAAGATAAATTAATCTAAAAACGGGAAAATAAAAATGTGACAAATAAAATTTAACTTTAACCATTCTCTATTCGTATTCCAATTTTCATTAAATCTTCTAGTTTTTCTGTTCTTTTCATACTCTTTAGTTTTTTCTTTTCGTTCTTCATCGCTTAGTTTCTGTTTTTTTCCTGGCTTAGCGCCTTCGAAGTATCGAAGCGACGCCATACTTGAAACAAAATTTAGAGACAAAAGTATCGAATAATACGATTGGTTTGTTTGCAAGCACCTGCCCAATCAAATACGACGTTACATTTAGCGATTCGTTCGAAACGACAACTCTGCAAATTTCTGGTATGGGTTAAAGAATCAAATCGGACGTTATGAGACAGAAATTTTTACCGGACATCTGGACCGACGGTATGGCAAAAAGTGTCGGACCGACGTGAAAAATGTCGGACATGTCCGACGGTCCGACGCATTTGGCGAAGTCTGCTCAACACGACTGTTTTCGACGTCTGTTTTAGTTGTATCGAAATCTGTGCGTTTTGGACGACGTAACTGCGATTTTAGTCTATTAATGTGCATTAGTTTCTGTCGATATATAGATTTTCCAACGAGTGAATACATCACGATAAGGATTCCACTACCAATGATGAAGGCAATAAGGTAAACAAAATTGAAAACCAAAATAAACGTCTTGTAACTAATTTCATTTATAATTGTACAAGCGTACCCTTTCACAATTGTACCATTTGACGTTCTTAAATCAAGTTCAACAGATGTATAAAAGTATATCGCCGGCCAGGAAAATATTAACGCGAGCAGAACAGAAATACCACACAATAAATTGCATTTTGTCAAGTCTAATTGCTTTTTCAAAGGACGGCATACCCGTCGAAAGCGGTCTACAGATATCGATAGAAGCGTAAATGCACTACCTATAGTGGTTACGTGATTTACAAAACGCAGGAACTTGCAAAGATGACCGTTTGTAAAGGTGTATTAAAAAGTCAAGTCCACAATTTCACCCGGCATTGACACAACACAGCTTACCAAGTCATATAAAGCCACTGTACAAATAAACACGGCGTGGCTGGAGCGCCTTGTTTGACACCCATAGTAATAGCAGACGAGAATGTTGCCAAGGAGGCCGAAAAACATCAACGCGCTGAGATGACCGATCACTGGCGTCACCGATGACGCCTTTTCATAATTTAACTGTTCCAGTAATTTAGAATCGCTTATGTTTTGTTCGGTAGCCATTTTTCGCGGTTACTTTAACTGACTGAAAATTCCAAATTACCTGAAATGTATATAGTGCTTTGATTTACACATAAATGGTAGGTGAATGTTGAAACTATATAAAAATTAAGAAACATCACACATAGAGACACAATGATATAAAATAAATAATTATAATACCAATTATAATATTATTATAATAATATAATCTGTTTTTTATAATAAATAATAAATATTTCGATAGACATAAATCAATTCGAAGTAGATGTCAAAAAGGTTAACTAATGTAAAGCATTTAATCGCACAACAACTACTTTCTCATATGATGTGTTATTAGTATTTGATGACATAATATGAATGTAATATGCTTACACTGTAGAACAAAGTAATGGTATTTTGACGCAAACGTTGAATATTTAGTTCTGCACTAATCCACACATTTCATGACAATAATTTGGCACTGTTGGCACTGTTATAGAACGTAACATTGATAAATGTAATTATACTTGTAACTGATGTACGATTTCTTCTTCAACTGTTAACCTGTGAATCAACCGTAACGTCTGAATGTGTTATGAATCCCCAATTTATTTTAAATTATTCGATCGGTACACAATATCTCAGAACTCCATTAAAACAACTTGACGAAATATAACATAACATTTGCACGTATAAAGGTGATTCTACGAAAAATAGCAGACTATTATAAATTCCTCATAGAAAAAAAAAATATTGTGCTAAGCCAATAACTATAATTTTTATCAGTTTAAACATGAAAACCTATTGCTCATCTTGGCTGACCTGATGGAAATTGACTTTTATCCTTACCTTAAACAACAGAACGTGTAATATTTAGCTTAACACGTACTAGTATATTTAATGGTGTAAACTATTAAGATTTGTGAAATGGAAACACAGTTGAATCTAGTGAAGATGAATAACCCTCAAGGTTTTTGTCATGTGATACTGATTATAACAACAGTTTCATAATTGATCGTAATATTTGTATTATACTATAGACATGTACCGCTGTAAAATTTAAAATTACTGTGCTGTTTAAGAAAATTAAATATTCGTTTTTGGAAAACTACTTTTACGAACTACACGTTGTGATGCGACTCAGCTGTTGGAACAGTTTGGACAAAAAAATGTACAAGTGATTTATGTATCGTTATGTTTGATTACGTCAGATTTCAAGTCAAATTTCCTGGAGTATCAAACATTTGCAACATTCAGCTTACTTTAAATGTCACGAATGATAAATGTCCTTTGTTATTTAAATATTAAACACCATCTTATACAACCCGACGTTAATAAAACAACAAACATCCGAATTTTCTCGTATCTTAGCTTCCAACGAACAACCTGTGAACTGAGCTGAACGTTTCCCTAGTGCATGACGGATTTACAGCATACTTGAACAAGAGATATCGTGAGTTACATTCAATGGTGTAGCGAAGCTGATATGTATTGCTTTTCCAATCATTGATAAAGACGTGGAAAATAGGTTTTGTCCATTTTGCAAAACAAATATTGAAAATGAGTTTCATTTTCTGTTTATTTGTCCGAATTATTGGACATGCGCGAAACATACATTCCTTCTAAGTATTATACGCCCCATACGGTAAATAAATCCAATATTAATATGAGCTCACGTAATGAGAAAGTGATCAGAAATATTGCAATGTACATGTACTTGTTGTATGCATTTGAAAGGAGAAACGTATTGCTGCCTAACTCATAATTATATATTGCTGTACCATAGTAACCATTGTATTTTGTTTGCATATGTGTGTATTAAAAATAGTGATTATGTTAAGTTATATGTATTTGCAAGAGCCGGAGACCATATAACAATAAACATGGAATTGAATTGAACTGAGTGACACATTCGGAACTGTTTTTAATGTCATAGCAAGTGGGTGGAAAGCGAAAAATATATATAAACAATTTAACCAAAGAACTTAGGTACAATAAATAAATTATGTTCTTCGAGTACAGATGCTACATTTCTAGGTTTATGTCAAATTACAAGTAAAATAAAGTGCAAACTAGTCTGTATGACAAACGGGATTATTTCAACTTTGATATTGTTTATTTCCCTTTCTTAGGTGGTAATATTCCTAGTCCTTCGTATGTCATTTATATTTTCCAGTTAGATCGTTATGCGAGAGCCTGTTCATGAGTAAATAGTTTCAACAAACGTAACCCTTCGCTAAGTAAGACATTATTAAAACAGGAATTTCTATTTCATGAACTACTCAAAAAGTTTACTATGTTTTACAAAAAATACTTTGGTCTTTTTTCTAGATATAAATCTTCTTCAAAATGTTTATTGGTTAATGGAATTTCTCACCCATCATTTTATAGTGGTGTTTTAAAACGGTTGCGGAAGTGTTAATATGCTGACTTGGATGCTACAACATTATTTATAAATTGATACAGTCTTATCTATCAAAAGAAGTATAATTTGTCTATACTCAAAAACACTTGAATAATTACTTTTTGAAGTTTTTGATAGAGAATTTCTTTCAACCCTCAATAATTTCTCTATTTTTGTTCGGTAAACAGCTTTAAATATATCTTTCAATTTGGATAGTAATAGCTTTAAAACCTATCCTCAAGAGCGTTATAATAGTTTAACAATTTCATATGTACGGCACATTGATATAAAAACATTAAATTTAGCATTTGATTCACGTTTTGCAGAATTAAACAATTTTTCATTTTCTGTCTGCAAAGGTATTAACGGTGGTTTTCGTTGAATATTAAACTGCTGATTTTAATTATATAAATTATAAACGTTTAGCATATACATGCAAGCTATGTAATCTGGCATTTTACACCACGTACTAAGGCTTTTTTTCTGAGATGCACGAAGATGATCTGTGATTCTGTGAATGTGTACTATATGATGCTATGTTTTACTTCATTTCATCGTGCCTCAGAAAGTTGATGTTCTGTTGCCCTGGTGAACATTAAAACATTGAGTAATTAAATTGTAATTCAATCAAATAATATTTTATCTTATTATTATTTAATTTGAATGCTATGAGGTTGACTTTTATTTACGATTGTGATTAATTCCTGGCTAAGTGTGAGGTTCGACATGCCTTTAAACCGGTTTAAACCCCAATGCTTTGTATTGACCGTTCAAAGGCGATGACCACAGTTTCACGAGTCATTTTAAGCTCGTCTTTTCCAAGAAAGAAAAGTGGAGCTATTGTCGTCACTCTGTCGTCTGCGTCTGCATCAGCGTCTTCGTCAGCATCTGCGTTAGTTAAGTTTTTTGGTTAAGATATTTGGTTAAGTTTTTGTCAGAGTCCATTTCTCAAAAACTATCGAAGGTATCCATTTACAACTGTCAATACTTGTTCACTATCAAAAGGATAATTCATTACAACAAGGTAGGTAACCCTGTGACTTGTATTTCCACAGTTTTCTGCCCTTGTTTGGACTTATAACTTAGAATATTTTGACATTTTTGGTTAAATATAAAATTTCTCAATAACTATCAAATTGAAACTCAACATACTTGTTTATGGTGCTGACCCTATTATGCAGACATGAGAAGGTAACTCTTTCAAGGATTTTGTTGGAGTTATTACCCTTACAATTTTCGTATTAGGTCAAATTTCTCAATACCTGTATGAGGTATTGACTTGAAACTCAAAGTACTTGATCACAGTGATGAAATTATTCTGTAGACAAGAGGATGTAACTCTATTAAGGATTTCGTTTGAGTAATTGCCCTTTTTCAAATTTGAATTTTCGCTTAATGTCAAATTTCACACTAACTATAAGAGAAATTGACTTGAAACTCAAAATACTTGATCACAGTTATGAACCCATTCTGTAACTCGGGGTAACTATATCAAGGATTTTGGTAGAGTTATTTCTCTTTTTTCAACTTAGAATTTAGCTTTAGGTCAAATTTCTCATGATTTATACGAGTTATTGACTTGTAATTCAACACACTTCATTACAGTGATGAACCCATTCTATTAACAGAAGGCCAGAATAATATCATATACGAGAAAGTCGAGCGTCCAGCACCCGTAGGCGGTGCTCTTATTATGTTTGTGTTGTGTTGCGCGTATTGTTCAGTATTGTATAGGCAATTGGTCACTTGCCTCAAATAAAAGAACAGCGGATGTTAATAGGGGTTTCACCATGGTAATGGCTCTGGAGTTTTATTATTCTTTTATTTAATAAAAATATGTTTGCGTTTGTTTTGCAATTATGTTGCAATGCGAGAACCAATTCACGTATCATGCAAAGAACATGGAACAATACAAGCAACTTCCAGTTGCATATTCAAGTGCAGTGTAGTGTCTTACTTTATTACTTTATTGTGAATTTTATGTTTATTGTTTAACAGCTTGGATATAAAATCACCGATATCAATTGTCCAAATTGTAGCTACGCTAATAACAATCATGTCTCGGTTATTAATAATAAGTTCTTGTTTTCCGCGTTTGAATATAAATTCAATTTCAAAAGGCGTGAGTGTTTTTGTTCGTTTTTTAATTACGACCCAAGCGTTGTTTAGTTTCCGTCTATAAGCAGACGATTTGTTGTTTGTAAATACGAGTACGTGAACAATCTGTTTTAAATTTTCTTCCGCGTGTTTTGTTTATTAGGATAACATGTCACAGAACATCTGTCAATAAATCTTTAAAGTATTGTTACACAGCAAACATCTTCTTGCGGAAGATAATTTGCATTCACTAGTATCAGGTTTCTGCAGTTGTCTTTTAACGCATGCGTTCTCATCTTAGTATTTAAAAAAAGAGCATGCACTTAATTAACTCGCAAGTGCAACATACCCCTAATGAGCTACATATTACACGTTGTCAGTATAGAAGTATAGGGTATATCGACAGGGTTGTGTGAACCGACTACACTACTTCTGATAAATTTAGAATATTATAGTAGTATGGTGTCCTGAGAACTTGCACGCGACTGATACAAGTTCTCAGAACACCATACTAGTGTAATATTCCATTTATTATGTATACATTTTTTCATCATAATATTCTTTATAATACCAAACAAAGTACGAACTATTTTATTCACGAAGACTGTGTTGTTTTTTTCTAGAAAATGAGCTGAGTAATGATGATTCCATTAAATGCCGCTTAACGACTGTACACAAATTAGCTCCAAATAGATATAACAACAACAAACAACAACAAATATTTATTCACTTAAGCATATTACAGCTCATCGTGTTGACCAAATTCATAATAAGACAGACATGCGTGGAAATAATAAATAATAAATAATAAAATATTAGTAATCACAGAGCCGGTAAATAACAGCATATTTATCTAATACACAATTCATGAACAATGGATCTAATAATCTGCTTGTATGGGTAACAGGTGTGTGTGTGTGTGTGTGTGCGTGCGCGCATGCGTGCGTGCATGCGTGTGTGTGCGTGCGTGTGTGTGTGTGTGTGTATATGTATGCATGCATTTTTGACACGGCGTATATTTATACTTGAAATTCGCTACAACATAAACCCTTTAATTAGGGCAACCTAGTACATGGTAGATTGCCATAAAGGATACGTATGTATTAACTTTAACGAGTCTTTAATATGGGATGCCATTTTTTTTTTTGGCAGTCTAAAACGAAAACAAAATTTAGACAGCCCTAATGGCATATATGCTGTCGAAATGTCTATGTATGTTGCTCGAGTAGCAGTCTTTGTGTGAGTTTATGTGTGTGTGTGTGTGTGTGTGTGTGTGTGTGTGTGTGTGTGTGTGTGTGTGTGTGTGTGTGTGTGTGTGTGTGTGTGTGTGAGTGTGTGTGCGTGTGTAAGGTAGGGGGAGATATAGTATGCCTGAGGGTGTTGTGTGGTAGTATATAATGAACTGATTTGGTATATAAACACATGTTTGAGGAAAAACAATGATAACAGGCAACAAATACATTCATTTCTTAATAAACTGTACATAAATGACATTAACAAACCTTGAGTTAGAGAAACATATAATTATCTCTTTTCTTAAAGCATGTTATACAGTAAATAGCTAACTTCCTAAGCGTTCCTTTATTATTGCTATTCACAAGTTTCAAAAATTTGTGCATACTTGGTCTTGTTGAGAAGTATGTTGGTATGTATTTGGTTCTTTCTTCTAAATAAAACGGACATCTAACTATAAAGTGATACTCGTCTTCTAAGTCGTTAAGATTACATAAAGTGCACTTTCTTTCGTTTCTGCTAATGTTATAATGTCTGCCAGTTTCAATCAACAATTTATGTGATGATAGGCGTATTTTAGCAATGATATTTCTATGTTTTTTATTGTCAATAACATCTAAATACAGAGACCTTTCAAATACAGGTTTAAGTTCTTTGTAAACTAGTAATGAGGTTGATGAATCAACATTAACTCTCCACTCAGATATATACTGATCTCTGAGTCTAATCTTTAACAGAGGAATAAAGCTATCAATACTAACAGACTCAGGAAATAACCATACATCTGTAAATCCTGCATGATTCAAAATTTGGTGAACTTTGGAGGCCCAATTAACAGTGTTATTTTGTGCATCAATTTCTAATCTTTGCATATTAATGACAGTATTAAGGATACAATTTCCTTGTTTATTTTGATATAATTTTAAAAAATATTTAACAATTCTTAGGTATCTACCAATATATAAAGGGAATCGACCAACTTCAGCATATAATGACAATGAATTTGTTGATAATTTCACATTTAGCAGTCTTTTACAGAACTTTCTGTGAAGACGTTCAATATTAATTGCCGCAATAAATCCCCATACTTCGCAACTATAATTAAGGATTGACAAGACATATGAATCAAACAACTTGAACATAACATTTATTGGGACTTCCATGTCTTTTGTTATACAAAACAGGGAGTTCATCGCCCTTGTAGCTTTGCCATATAGTGTATTCGTGGCAGGAATAAATTATCCCCCACTTGACATAACAATACCAAGGTAGTTAAAATTGCTTACTATTTCAATTTCATTTTCTTTGTATGTCCATTTGTAATTTTTGTTTAACACGCCCCCTTTTCGGAAAACCATTATTTTTGTTTTTTCAATATTTACAGTTAAATTCCATTTATCACAATATGCTTCTAGATTATTTAACGATTCCTGTAGCCCTTCTTTAGTTTCTGAGAAAATAGCAGCATCATCCGCAAATAGGAGGAGATAAATGGACAATTGATCTAACGTTATTCCGGCGTTTACTCCGTTTTGTAGATTAAATTCTAAATCATTTACGAATAACAAAAACATTATCGGCGATGTTATCTCTCCTTGCAATAAACCGACGTTGCTACTAAAAAGGTCGGAAAGTGAGCCCATGTGTTTTACTTGAAGTTTGACCTCGCTATACATAGAGCGGATAAGTGATATTAACTTTCCATCGATACCAGAAAGAATCATTTTATGCCATAGCTGGCCGCGATTTATAACGTCATAGGCCTTCCGGTAATCGACGTAACAGCAGAAGAGTTTGTTTTTACTATGTATCTGTTTTTCTATTAAATAGTTAAGAATGAAAATTGCATCGACGGTACTGCAGTTGGGTTTGAAACCGAATTGAGCATCTGTAAGAATATCATGGGTTTCTGTCCAAGATTTTAAGCGTTCGTTTATGACACCTGTAAATAATTTCGCAAAGCAGCTTAACAACGTGATGCCTCTATAATTATTTGGGTCGGAACTATCCCCCCGTTTATATAGTGGAACAATAACTCCTGATGACCAGCTCTTTGGAAACTTTTTAGTATCTAAAATGTAATTAAATAATATTTCTAATGGTTTAACTATAATATGCACTGTTTCTTTAAAGTATTCATAAATTATATTATCGAGTGAGGCTGCCTTATTATTATTCAGACGCCTTATGGCTTTAATTATTTCTTCTGCGGAAATGGGTTTGTCGAGATTCGGGTAAGAGCTAACCGGATTTTCTATATTATCAAACTGTCGTAAAAAGCTATCGCTTTCGTCGTTGTTAACGTTAACGTCAGCCTCAGAAGCTAATGCATTGAAATAAACGTAAAATTCTTGCAAAGATATGTTGTCCGCTTTCGGTGAAACCGTTTTTTGTTTGAATAATTTCCAGAATTCGCGCGGCTTTTTGCGGCTCATGTTATTTAATTTCATGCCCTGTTCTCTGTTAAACTTAAATTTCGTTTTCCTGCAAAAATATTTATAATCTTTCCTTGCCGCTAGCATTGTTTCTCGCGTATGCTTATTCTTATTTAAATTATACTGGTAAACTGTTTGTATATATTCTGTCCGTTTTCGTTTACATTCTTCGTTAAACCATCGTCGCTTATCGGTGTCAGCAGAGGCGCAGTTATTATGATTGTTATTAACATCATTGCTTATTACATGTTTAAAATATTTTTCACCTCGTTTATTTAGGAAATAAGTAAATTCCGAGACTAGTAAATCCGGATCGCAGCGCGAGTTAACGCCTGATTGTAAATTGTGTTCTAGTTCTTGAACACCGCTGGTTATATCGTGCACGAAATTATCTCTGTACTCCGATTTCCACTTAAAATATATGCGCTGATTATTTTTACCGTTAGTAGTCGGGTTGTTCGTGCTCAGAGCAAATGTCACTGGGGCATGGTTGGAGAACTCCGTGAAATCGTGTACTTTAAAATCGGCTAAATCGTGGAAGTTTTTGACTGATGTTAACAAATAGTCGACTGTACTTTCCCCATTATGCGTAAAACAAGTTAATTTGCCAACTCCCTTATCTTGAAAAAGTCTACCGTTTACAATTCTTATGTTCGTAGATTTACATACATCTAACAAAAAGTCGCCAAATCTATTTGAACCAGGGTCACAGGCTGCCCTCTGGAGTGGGGTATCTATTTCAAATAAATCAAAATCACCCAGGCTTCTGTCATTGTCAATAAAATCAGCTTTATGGCCGGTTCTAGCATTTGCGTCCCCCGTGATAAATACTTTTCCTTTACTATTGAAAAAATTTATATTAGATTCTAGCAGTTGAAAAATGTCTACATCATACATATCATGTGTTGGTGAATTTTCGGGTGGAATATACATAACAACTAAATATATATCATATTCAATATTGAAATATGTTTTATCTATTTTAAGCCATAATAGACAATCTATGTTATTTCTTACTAGGGAAACTCCTTTGTGTATAGTGTCTCTAATGTATACGATGATCCCGCCGCTGGAACGCCTTGCTCTACGGTGTTGGAAGCGTCTATACGAGTGGATAGGATTGCTGTATCCTTTTAAGTCAATTGTAGAGTTCTTATTAGTCCATGTCTCAATTAAACAGATAATGTCATGTTCGACCAAAAAAGACGAAAGTTTGCTGTCACCACGCTTTGCAGAAGATAGCCCTTCAATATTCCATGAACCAACTTTAATTACACTCCCACTGTTGGCCTATTCAACATATAGTTGTTTGTTTATGAACAGTCTGTCCACTTTGATATAGCTACATGCGTTGCTGTGTTCAGTGGCTATTATTAAGTCATCTTTAATTGCGTTGGATTAAATAATCAATAAATATCAGTCACCTTTTGTTATTATTGTTTTGCCTTTTGTTAAACGAATTTGAATAATAATGGTTGATTGTGATAACACGGCCGTAAACTTTTATTGTTTGTTTGTTTGTGGATCATGTTGAAAGTTGCTGAAGATCAGAATGTTGTGTTGGGTGCCTTTAGGAGTAATTGCTTTATTTATGTTCTTTTTTTCTTATGTATTATTACATCGTATACAACCAGTATAATACCGAGTATTCATTTAAGCAAACTTACAAATGCAATATAATGAATGTTTTAGAAGAAAAACAAACACACATGCATCTACAGTAGTATAATATATATACAATAAATGGAATAACTGTGTTCATTTATTATCTCATACCAGTTATTTTCTAACACACATTTTGATATATTTACACGATCCACTCGTACACCATATATTCTAACATACACACGTTGTGTCTGATAAGTTAACTATGGTGGCATAGAACGGTCTTACGATAACTACTTAAGGTTCGCAAAAATTTTCGTGTTACCACTAAAGTTTTGTGTTATTTATCTTATATCTTAATAGCGTTTGCGAATGTTTTCGACGTAAGATATTTAATGAAAAACAGGCCTGAAACTGCCCAGAACTGACATTAGAATTTCAGTTAATAAAAACAAACTTATGTGGTATCGCAAATATTAACTAATTCAAAATTGCGTTGTATGATAACTATAGCGATAATATTCGTCTTAGATAACTTGCAACACGAATTGGTTTGCGAATACATTTGCGATACATGAAAATTAAGTGGTATCACGAATATTAACGTGTTAAGATTTGCGTTGGACGATACTTTTTGTGATAATATTCGTGTTAGTAAGATAATGAAGACATCGCGCCAAATAAAGTGGTAACACGAATGTTATCTAGTTAAGATTCGGGTTGTCAGATAATTATCATGATACTATTCGTGTTAGTAACATAATTCGGTAGACCTCGCAACCCCAAGAAAATGTATCTAATGTCAGTTATGGGCACTCAAAGGCCTTCTAGTATAGTAATTAAATATATTACAGAAACATATTCGCAAATGCTATCTGAATATCCAGATAAATATCATGATAAATAAGTGTTAACACGAATCTCTTCGCGAACGCTAAGTAGTTAACACGAATATTTTCGCGAACCTTAAGTGGTTATCGTAAAGTAGCTCTATGCCATAATAGTTAACCTAATATATATGAAAATACATTCATTCGTACACACAGTCACTCATTCACTCTGTTTTATAAACATCTTTTGCAACAGGAGTCTTATCCCTGTGCAAACTTTTTATAAGGCTCATAACGGATTACCGCTGTCACATCATGAGTTTTCATGTGAAGAAAAATGTAAAAAAGTGTTAACAATATCATATTGCGCCATTTACTATGAATTCAACGAATCTTATTTATTATGTAATTTCAGATTGTACCTTTGTTGCATTGCATACCAGTATCTTCTAAGAAAGAAATCTGACACCCAAAGATACATTTACGTACAATATTCAAATTAATAGTATTTGCAATATCTTCCTGCGCGGTCGCTTTATGTGAAAACCATCCATATTAAAAATGACTGAATGACATACTATTATAAGTACATGTAAGCATAGAGTCTTCCTGACATGATATGTATTTTAGGTACATCTTCCTTATCGATAAATCCAACAAAACACATTTTGCTGTGTTTCAGTGTTCATATCTTTATTCTGTAGAGGTGTAGCTATAGACTGAATAAAAGAATACGCACAATAAAACTTGCCAATTGTGAGGCGTTAGTTTAGTTTAAACATATTTATGTTAGCTCGATTGCACCGAAAGCCTAAGGCTTATTGAGACACGCTCGAGTCCGTTTCCTGGGTAGAACCAGTACTTGGTGTCGTTGGGGGAGATCTTGAGAACACTCCCAGAGTGGGGATCGAACCCGTGACCTCCCGATCGCTAGGCGGACACCATATCCACTACGCCACTGCGACCTCTGTGCGGCGTTAGTAATTTCTCTACAAATCATAATAATATGACTGAGGCGTGTCGTGGGAAACCCGGGCCCGATGCATGTTTATGTTCTATTTAGTTGATAAAGGTATATGCCGAACTAGAAATTTAAGATCTAACAATATTGAAGTTGTAGATATGCATTCAGACAATTTCCGAATTCGACCGTGTGTTTGTGTTCACACGGGATACTAGAAGAATACGGAAAACGTAAACGCTAGCAGCGAATACGGTTTCCTGTATTTGAATGTGGAATAGAGTTTGTATTGATGGCAGAAAGAAACAATAGGTATATAACAAAATGTGATATATTGCGTGGATACTTTGTGCTCAGACAAACGCTTTGAACAGGAAATAACACAATAATTATTTGTATTGCATACATGTTTACTATCCGCACAACTATTTACCACACAAGAAATAACATTAATTGCAAATTTTTTTATTTAATAAGCATGAGAATTAAAAAGCATACATATAGTGTACATAAGCACTGCTAGAAACGCAGCATACATGTACATAATTAATTTGCGAAGTGTAAAGTTTATAGTGAGTGTGTTTTAGAACGTGGTCATTTGGATGAGGCGATATATATGGGCGTGTATTGGGTTTAATAAACTGCTGCCGTTATTCAAGAAACAGCCTCGTCCGTGTACTATGTAGATGAACGATGTATTAAAGACGTTCGCAACAAAATGAAAATAATTGGGTTAATTCCTCCTTTTGCTTCATTTTTTCTTTATTGTATATAGGTTACAATATACTAATTTCATCTCTAATGTCCATTCAAAATAATTAATTTTAATAGTAAAAGTTCATAAAGCATATGTAATAATCAAAAACACACTATGCAATGTATTTCCAAACAAATGTAGTTCAGAAATGATTCATTAAATATCTTCATTCTATTGATACGTTTTTTTTATGTCTGTTAAAACTTAACAGGAAAAAGGCTACACAGGTACACTATATGAAATGCAATATCCCCCAAACAAGTTCGGTGAGCCATTCTTTTTATAAATGTTTTGATGTAAATATACATTGGTGCATGTCTGTGCGAAATTTTAAGAAAATCTGTCGTTTGGAACAAAATATGCATTTGATAAAAATGAAGTTTCAGAAAGCATTATTAGTTCCCATCCCACACACTTAAATATCCAGTCAAATTCATTATTTAAATAGTAAATGTAGGTAAAACGGTTTTATTATCAACATACACATGTATATTGCCAAACAAAGCATGTACAAACATATCAGTTGAAAGAACCATAACCTTGCTCGAAAAATAACTATCCTATATACTTAAAACATTGATAAAAATCCAAACTGAAAAAGGGGCTTCGACAGGTACCGTATTCAAAACCCAATACTTCCGGAACAAGGCCGATGACCCCTATTTTTTAAGACTGTTTTAGTTTCAGTATACAATGACGCATGTATGTGGGATATGTTAACACAATCTGTAGTTTGGAACAAAAAATAATCGTATATTTGATAAATTATTGATGTTTTCACAGGCAAATTTAATACAAATTTCACCTCGTTAAGCGTCTATTACAAGTCATTTGGTAAATGATAACTGTAGATAAAGCGCGTTTTATCATTTAACTGCACTTGTAATATACAAGTAATATACCAAACGAAACATTAAAAAAAATGATGCAATTAAAATCTCCATCTTTGTTTGAATATAAACGCTTTATATTATTCAACATTTTCAGTTACGCAAACTGAAAAAAGGCTTCGACGGGTACCGTATTCAAAATTATATATTTCCGGAAAACCCCTATTTTTGAATACTGTTTTGGTTTTAGGATACATTGATGCATGTTTGTGCCAAATTTTAAGAAAATCTGTAGGTGGAAAAAAATTGAAGGAATTGCGAACGTCTTTAAATACAGTAAATGAAATCGCTACCATCTTTATTATGCAACACTGTTCAAGCTATGAGCATGTCGCTATCTGTCCTAGCAACATGACTTTAGTCACAACTTGGACACATTTATTGACTTAAACTAATGCCAGTGTTTGCATCTTTGTTTAACATAGATGCTAATTAACTTGATGTGGTCTTTACTAAACGGAACAGCAGATTAACTTGCTCATAAAACATATTTATTATTTATTACTGGTGTTGTGTATATCAGCAGTTAAATCAATCTTTTACTCCAAATAAGACAGCTATTATTGGTCTGTTCCAACCAGTCCCAAGAGCGTAATGCTGTTCATAATCATATGATTGATAAGGTGTCAATTTCATTCAAGATGTAACCAAATGCAGTGTTCGTTGTCGTTTTCTTTCTTCAAAGGCAGTGTATATGACTGTAATGCTGGATTCAAAGGTAGTATGTATTAGTTAAATGCTGTATTTAAAGGTAGTGCGTTATTCAAAGTCAGTGTTTATTAACATTTTGCGGTATTCGAAGGCAGTATCTGTTATGTAGGTCACGTGTCATCCTATGCGCTGGTTATAACGGTAGATCTACTTGATGATAATGCCTCGCTTGTGGTTGCAAATTTATTACATCGAAACAACCTGGCGCTATAGTACTTTCTGAATTTCGGGTTAAGCAATCCGTAAACCATTGGATTTAAGGCAGAATTGAGAAAGTACGAGCGCGCGCCAATCTTGTAACCAACTAGAGCACTGCCCTGTGCTGAATCCTTTAAGTCCAGAAACTCGTTAACTATGACTAAAATGAGATAGGGTAAGAAGCTGATAATAAAAACTGATGTGATCGCTAGCATGATCATGGTATATTTTATAGACATCGTGTTTAAATCTTCTTCCTTTCGCTGTATTTCATTTGTTTGACGTGTGTTATGTCCAACTTTCTCAATACTTTTCACGCGGAGTTGAACATCATTGGACTTTCTTTCACAAGTCGTTTCGTCCCTTTCAACACTCATGCCTTCGTCGTGTGTTTCGGTTGTATCGAAATCCATGTGTTTTGAACGACGTAGCTGTGATGTTGTTTTGGTAATGCGTACTAATTTTCTTTTATGTCGATATATAGACCTTCCAACGAGCGAATACATCACGATAAGGGTACCAGTACCAATGATGAATGTAATAAGGTAAACACAATTGAAAACCCAGATATAGCTTTTATAATTACTTTCCTTTGTAGTCGTACAATCGTACCCTTTCACAATTCTACCATTTGACGCACTCAAATTAACTTCAACTGATGTATAAAAGACTAACGACGGCCAGGAATAAATTAAAGCGAGCAGAAACGAAAGACCACACAGTAACTTGCATTTCATCAAGTCCAATTGTTTCTTCAAAGGTCGGCATATTCGTCTAAAGCGATCTACAGATATCGCTAGAAGTGTAAATGCACTACCTATTGCGAACACATAGTTTACAAAACTCATAAACTTGCAAAGATGACCGTTAGTAAAGGTGTAGTAGAAGGTCGTATCCACAATTTCAAGCGGCATCGACACAGCACAGCTCACCAAGTCAAATAATGCAACGGCGCAAATAAACACGGCGTGGCTGGAGAGCTTTGTTTGACGCCCATAGTAATGGCAGACGAGAATGTTGCCAAAGAGGCCGACGAACATCAACACACTAAGATACACGATCAATGGCGTCATCAATGACACTACTTCCGAATTTAACTGTTCCAGTAAGTCTGAATCGCTCATGTTTACTTCGGCGGTCATTTTACCGGTTACTTTAGCAAGAAGGGACTTCCAAATATTACCTGAAATGTATATAGTGCAACACTCGCAAACAAAAAAATGGTACAAAAATAGTTACATTTTATTATTGTCTAGGCAAAGGTATCTTCGAAGTATCTGGCAAATTAAAGCATAATATTAATATATGGTATGAAATGACAACGAGTATCAGATCGTTTTATCACATGCTTTTAAACGAAAAACAATCTTATAATTTTACCAAAAGATGTTGATAAATCCTTAAAAGTTTTGTACTAACGTGTCGTCATTAAATGTTGACGACGTCATTTCACCAAAATAACGTCATGCGATTGGTCAGTCAAAAAATATTTAGTCAATGAAAACGCTCAAAATGTTATGTGTAAGATAAAAATTTTCGTAATGGTTGTATTACATTGAAAACAAGGTATAGCGTGTGATAAAAACATGCTAAAACTCTTGCACATCTTGACTGGTGGAAATTTACTTTTATCCACATCTTGAAAAAAATTTCATGTTGTAGTGCGACCCAGTAATTAAATACAACATCAACACACCTGAAGTCAACATTCCTGGAGTATACAATTTTGCTTACTTTGAAAGTTACGCTCCTAGCAGGAGTATACAAGTATATGTACCTTTTTGTTAGGAATTTTAAACACCACATAATACAATCCGACTGAATTATATAACACAATGTAATACATCCGAATTTACACGTGTGACTTTTCCGATGAATAACTCGTGGACTGACATTGAAGCATACTTTGTTTACGCACTGCTTTACATATTTGCAATTATAATTAACAAAAGAGAATTTTTCCTGTTACCGCCATCGTAATTTCGCGACTTCGACACTGTACACTGGTGTAGCAAAGCCGATTTTATTTATTTTTTTCCGTTTTTCCTTCTGCTAAGGGGGGTAACAAGTGAAACATTTTGAGACGGATTTGCAATATTAATGCATGTGACTATAGTGCGTTTACAACTTAACAGAGATATATTGTTTTTCCTTCGCAGTTTTGTTTGAAATGCTATTATCAATTAATTTACCATAAACGGAACCTTAAACAATGATCCGTATTCAAATACAGTGTATAGTCTTACGTTATTATAAATTGCGTATTTTATTGATAAAAGGAACACAAAAAGTGTTGCAAGCCAAAAACTATGACGTTTTACAAAGACACAAAATAATGCATTATGAGCGAAACACGTGTGTCCATTTCCTTAAAACAATGGATTTTTAACTAGTTTTAATTGCAATAACCCAAATTTTTCGGACGTAGAGCGTATGCAAGCCTAAAACGCACATTTGGGCACGTTTAAGATGACTATTTAATTTTCTAAATTTTGCCATTATCACCTATTGCGTGGCTTCATCCCCTATGATGAAATGTCACCTATCTTTATTACGAAAACTGCAGCTACGCTAAGATCAGTCTCGTCTCGACGTTAGTGTTTTCAAAATACATGTGTTCTCGAGTTACCCCGCGTATTAGTTATTGCCTTAAAGGGGCATATCGACGGTATTTGTCCAATAAATATTGACACATTTAAACAAGACATATGGTCATTTTTACGAATATATGTTTAAAGTAGCAATAATATATTGTTGGAATCGTCAATAAAAATATACAATGTATATACGAAGCTAAAAACTGTGGATACACGGTTACAGCAGGATGCGAAATAACGTCTGCAAAAGCGCGCACTTCAATGAAAACTTTCCAACGCTACACAATATTTATCAATGTTAACGCGTAACGGTACTTTATGTACATTCCATTTATATCGAATTTACTACTACCAGCACTACTTATTTTCCCGCGCCCACGAAACTGTCACCGTTGACCACTATTTAGTTGTTAATATATTTCAATCATATATATTTCTCAACTAATTATATAAAAAATGCCCTTGTATTTAACAATGTTTTAATATAAGTTATCTATAAATGAATTTTAGTTTTGCAAATATTACAACGATCTACCGCCGATACGCTCCTTTAATACGGCTCAATCTTAGCTTATTTTTCCTCAATTAGCGGATGCTCTTTGTTCGCATATACGGGTTCTGACACTGAAACTGTTTAATTTGATGAAACGCCTATTTCTTTATAAATATATTCAGCCTATAGGTCAACTTACACCAAAACGGAAATCACATCCTCAGGGTTACATGCTGTCAGTTAGATAATAAACACATATGGTTCAGTGTATAATGCATATGGTTTTAAAAATACAGTTTAAATGATATGTTTTGGTATCAATTTAAAGGTATATATGTAAGAAATAAGAAAAACAGGGTTTTTTTGGCACTACTTTGTTCTTAGTGGTCCCCAGCTTCATAACTTTTGGCCCATGTATTCATGCACAAAATGGCAGACTCCATGCCCGTCAAAACCGGTGTGTTTATTCTAAGGTAAATATTTTGAGTTACAACACATAGCATTTTTTGACATTGCTGTTTTCTCAAAAGTTTATGGCCTTATCTTTCCAACGATGTATGGTGATATATTAAAAAGTAGCTTGGTCATGGTGGAAATTGAGATGAAACATTGTATATGTTATATGTAACAATGAAGGAATTTATTTGCGCATGAGAAACCTATATACACTAGTTTTACATAAAACAATGCTTTTATTCATACAACAATACCTACCTAATACAAACACACAACAATAAAACCCATAATGCATACAATATATCACAACAAAATGGTTAAATATATTCAGTTAAACTATAATAAGTCCATAAAAAATAAAAAAGCTGGTGAATACGAACGTTTTATAATTAAAGTAGGGTGATTTTCTTGAAAGAGTCAAAAGACACTGACTGTTTGATATTCAGTAGAAAGGAATTTCACAGTTTAGGAAAAACTGTACTTAAATTTTTGTCATTACATGTCATTACATGTTTTTCGTTTATTAAATGAAACCGAGTTACACTCGTAGCGTGTGGTAAAAAATCTTAAGCCCGAAATGCGAGGAACGTATTCTGACAACAACTCAGTCAAATATTCAGGCGCATCGCCAACATGACATCTATACCTGAAACATAAAATCTTAAAATTAATTCTCGCTTGTACTGGAAGCCAGTGTAAATCGTAGAATGTTTGTTTAGAACTGTCATATATGCTTCTGTTTAGAACAAGTTTTGCACACATGTTTTGAACGCGCTGCATCTTTCTCAGTTCACAATGAGCAAGACCTATGAAAATAGCCCTACAGTAATCTAAATGTCAAATTACCAATGATAGTATAAGAATTTTGGCGGCAGCTTGAGTAAGATATTTCCGAATGCAATCGATTTTGAAAAAGCTCAACTTCGCCGAAAGAAAATTTGTGTTAACATATGCTTTGAACGTTAACGTATCATCTAGAAAAGCACCCAAGTATCGAATAGTGTTCACACGTTAAATTTTATCTCCGACAATTTCCATATGATCAGATGAACATTGGGACAACTGCACCTTGCTGCCGAAACATATAATTTCCGTTTTTGAATTTGTTCTTTTTCATATTATTGTGTTTCATCCAGTCGTTAATTTTAAAGTGTGTATGTGCAATCTTACGACGTATATAGTGGCATAAATACAATTAACCAAATAAAGTTCATTAGCATATAGTTCTGTTTAAAATGGAATAAAAGTTAAGAACATACATTGCTTTTAAAAGGCACAATAAGCTAGTTTTGAATCACCAAATAGTTTTCGTCTGTACAAGCGGAAACTCAAATACGTGTATTTACGTAGACTTGACTGTTCGTTTAGGTTACACAACACTAAAAAACGATGCAAAAGTCGACACTAGTACTTGCTGATTTAATTGATAATAATTACAATTTATTTTGGTTTCATCATTTTACAGTGTTCTGATTGGCTGAAATGCATCATGTGACAGGCCTTTATTTTTCAATGAAGCCGGTTGCCTCTATTAATATTCATGAGGGACTACTTTTTATTGTTGTTTACATGCAGTGCTGTCACACAAAAAACACACACAAATAGAAATACAGTAACAGATTTCTTCACATTTATACATGGCATTGTCAAAAAAAGAATTAATAATAAATATATTAATTAATTAATAATAAAGTATAAACATGTAAAATGTATGTTGTTTCTTTCGTTTTGCCTATTTGATGAGCATTATGCATGAAAAAACAGAAATAACTTAGAGAAAAAAATTCAACACAAACATAAAAAAATACTTTTGGGATAAAAATATTTAAAGGGGGTATGTAAGATTTCAATATCAACATTTTATTTTCTAATAATTTGAACAACACAAATGAGAGGACGAATATAATCAAGGGAAGTTAAAATAAAAAGAAATAAACAGAGATGTGTACCATACTTCATGTTGCTTTTTTAAATGAACTTCATGATAACGACAAATTTATTCCTAGTGCTGTACCGATACCGACACCTTTAATCGTTTTTGTGAGAGAAAAAAACGTGTCGTATGAACAATCTGCACAGAACTTAAGTCAACACGAAACAAATATTGGGGATTTCCCAAACTTGTATATGTCTGATGCACATGAATGAGTTTTCGACTGGAAAACGGAAAGTATTTTAAAGCATTTCGAGGAGTTTCGAATATGGATTCGTCTGAACTTTTATTCTAGTTTGTTATTTATCAGTGTTTTATAGGTTTTATTTTACTTTCATATTTTTCTTTGAAAATTTGATGAGATCGTACATACCCTCTTTAATATTTATATTTAATTATATATTAATCAAAAGAGGAAAACAAACGAAATTTAACAAACACAAACATAAAAATACACAATTTTACAGATTAAGGCAAAGAACGGTTTAGAAACAAGAAGTTTCAGTCAAATAACAGACATCCAGTTGAACAAACGTCTCACATTTTTTTACAAGGAAGCCACCGGAAAACCAAGCGAGCATGGTATGCAGTCATCCCATGGAGCTTGCAAAAGAATACCACAAGAAAACCTAGAAAATTGTGCGAGCTCCATCCAATTATCACCTCTGGGAGCTGAATGTCCCAGTTATCATTGTAAAAATCCCATTTTCAAGTACGCAAATGACTCGCTAGCTGCGAAGCTCAAAACACTCCTTGAAGTAGGCTCACGTTGGTCAATTAAGCATAAGCCAAGGATGATTTGCACAAAATTCATCTGTTCATTTTATCGAACATTTATCCATTCACATTGCACGACAGGGCGAAGTATATCTTGTACATCCAGTTTGTGGCGAATCGTTATAACACACAGTAGCGAATCGTTATCCCCTTTTGGCGAATCGTCATTAAACTGTGGTGAATCGTTATGTGTCGAATCGTTATTGTGTCGAATCGTTACTAATTCTATCACTCGGGGCCAGGAGTTTCATCAGCAGCTGAAGCAAGTTTTAAAAAAATGAAAGAATTGTCATTTACTGGTAGGTCTGACTAAAACAATTTTAATTTTCTTCTTGTTCATAGTTCTATGCAAATAAGATACATAACAATTGGCCTTATCAATTTGTGTCACACCGGTAAAGAAACTGTATACTGTGTTCCGATGGAGTCGCTGTACTAACGATTTTTTTGAATTACCAAAATGGAAAGCTAACACTTACAACTTTTAATTAACGATTATTAGGTGTAAAAAATGCCTCAAACACACATGGTAATCAACAAAAAAACACAATTATTTCATTTGGAATAACTGCAAAACACCAAACCACATTACACGGTCTAATAGGTTAAATTTGACAACTTGGACGACCGAGTCGCGGTAATCTGTAACAAGGGAAGCAATCCTTGCCAATTTTGAGAAATAAATAGTGTACAGTATCACCTTAATTACCGGAAAGGAAATAACTTATGTACATAACCCACGGGTAAATACTCCTACTAATTTGGCACAGACGACAGAGTAAAAACAATATCTTATTAAAGTCTGCAATGAAATCGGATGAGACTCTTAGAAGAAATGCATTACACAAGCATGTTTAAGTAAAAAAGAATGAACTTAGCAATATTCTATGCATTTTCAGATAGTTTTCATAATAAAAAGCCGAGACTAGAAAAAGAGGTGGGTTTTGTTTACAAGATATGTCCACTAGATGACGTTTATTGTTTACCGCGACACCGTCCGTACCGCGACTCCATCCGAATAGAGTATACAGTAGATATTTTCGGCTGATGACACACAATCCATAGATTTGATATTTTGAACAGTAGTAAAATAATAAAAGTCGTTTACCTTTTTCTCGTCTTGATTTTAAATCCACACTGTTAGTTATATTTTGCCGAATTTCTGACACAAAACGTTTTAACACGACGTGTCAAAAAATGTGGTGTTGAAATACTTGTTCAACACTCGGTTTTAAAATGCATGCCATAATGGGTGTAAACATCGACTAACATTGAGGGTCTAACGGGTCGTTTTAAGAAAGAAATAAAACATACATACGAAACATTTCGTTTCAAATGCAAAAAAACATCCATTATTTAAATATATTTTACGCCTAAAGTACGGTTCCATCCACACATGCATATGGGCGTTTACAAAATTGCAACTATCTGAAAACAACTTTCGACTCGTTTAGCCTTCAGTCGTAAATCTAAACTGGAACGCGCTTCAATATTTCCGTCTCTTGCTACATGTTTATTATGGATACAAAACACCTTGTTCAAAATTGCTCTTCTCTTACGAAATATCAACCAAAAAAAAGTAAATCAAAAGTAAATTTTATCACTAGAGCTACTGTATTATTTAAGATACCGCTGTGTTGCGACATACACACAACGCTACTGCAGTGCATGGGGCGGAGACTACGAATCATACTTCAATGTATTGATGCGCGAATTGCAAAAAATAAATCCAAAATTCATTTACTCTTTTAAGGTGAAAATTTAAAGTATACACACAATTGTAATTATAATTGTAATTATAAGAATTGAAACGCTCTTTCGGCGCTTCATCGATGTATGAAGGTCATTTTTTTGTATCTAATTTGTACATAAAGCCTTACATAAATACAAAAAAGTGTTTCCTTCGTCATTTTTTTATGGTTTTTTTTTTTATCTGTTGGCTTTCAAGTTTTATTGTTACTTTCATCTGCTTATTTTGAAAATAATTGATATGAATTTCAGAAAGATCGTACATACACACTTTAACAGTACACTGAAGTTCATTCATGGCGTCGAGCTCACTATTTGCCAATGATGGACGGAAACGTTCATTTGCGATGTGGTTGTCAGAAAACGCGTATAAGGAGGTGGATGGCGAAACGCACTCGAAAAGTGTATGTCATGAACAGCAAGGGCCCAATGCAGCTTCCCTGGGACACACTGCATTCTACTCACCGCGGATACGACAGTGATGAGTCGATCCTTACAGTCTCTGCAACTGCATGGCCGAAGAAAGCGCAGTCCTACAGATTCCGTACTGATTCCGAAGAACGTCGATCAGGATGTCATGTTATCGCAGGTATCGAAGGCAGTGCGGAGGTCAATAGCGATCAAGGAGGTCGTTCGTTAGTCGCTAAAGAGCGGACTCGCAGGAATGTAATTTCTATACGCGGATTGGTATTTTTGTAATAAATTATTGGCATCACAGTGTTTATTCAGACGGCGTTCTCGATCAGTTTGGATACAAACGACACATTACTGACTGGTCTGTAGTTAACAAGGTCGAGGTCTAAACCAGCTTTCTTTTAACAGAGGTTTCGCTTTCGCCTGTTTGTAGTTTTCTGAGAAAACACCTTGTTGAAGTGTTCGCCAGATCAGTTAAGCTGGAACAGTAATGGGCACTAGATGCCACTAAGTCCCAGAAGAAAAGACGTCATAAAGAAGTATGTGACCTTCCACCCAGAGGTGGCCAGCGACTGATCCTGACAGGACTCCATCGTGTCGAAGTTCAACAAGGAACTACGAAGGAAGGAAAAGAGAAGGGATCATAGCATGTCAGTGATTATCAACTCATGACCTCTACGGGATTTCCCAGAAGTCAGTCGCCCATGATGACCTCTACAGGACTGCTCGGAAAGGGAGTGACCCATTATACCCACGGGAGTTTACTACCCTAACTTGTAGATATATGCACTGATACAATGTATTTGTTTGTATATATGTTCATTGTTGTTTGTTTAGAAGTACATGTTTTATAGTTCCAGTTTCTAATGTACTATATTTACTGTATATACTTATGTATAAATATTATTGATGGCATATGATTTGAGAAAATGTCAGAGCAATGTTTCCAATTCGTAAGATTTTGTGTTCAGTTCTCTGACAAGTGTTTGACTTCTGTTTGACTTAAGACATCAAACTGGTCAGAAGAAGGGATACTATTATTAACATTGGGTACGTGAAAAAATGTGTTTGCAAATTTATTCCGCAGTGTTTTTTAGGCTAACATGTCACAGCGCATGTGTTTGATTAATTTTCTCGTATATCAATCTTAATTGTATTTCAATTCTTAATGTTCACGTGCTTTCCACCATTTAAATGATTGCCATGCTTAATCATATAATTTTGATACGCTCTGTGGTTTACCCGATATGTTGTAAACAAATTGAATAGCTGTACAAGTGCGAAAATAGTAATCTGCCCAATATGAATACATTACACAATGACTGAGTGTGCTATTTTTATCAGAACCGATCAACCAAAGAATTGCGTCATAATTTTTAATTTGAGTCTATTGTGAATTGTTAAGTTCATAAACAAGTATTGCACCATGATGACGCCAGTTTTAATATGGATAAAGCACTGGCATTTCAACGGAGTGGGCGAAGGTTCGATCCCCGGCATGGATCGATATGTGATCAATTAATTGTTTATACCAGAAGAATACTTTTGCATTTATTTTAATTAATGTTTGAGTGTTTTGTATTATCGCCAATAATAATAATAATGTTTGAGGAATATGTGACAACCGATGGAATTGTTGCTTTGCTCACATATGAATATGTCCCTTTAAAATCCAGTTGTTATTTAGCGTTACCTCCCTTGTTGGAGGTCTGCCCTCTCCAAGTGCATTCTAATTATATATTTGAGGCGTGTCGTGGGAAACCCAGGCTAAATGCATCTGCGTAAAGTATCGTCCCGGATTAGCCTGTGCACTCCGCACAGGAAAATCCAGGACGACACTTTCCACCTACAGCACATTTAGAGGAGACTTCATAGAAATAGAAAATACTAGAAAAGCGGAAAGTGTCGTCCTGGATTAGCCTGTGAGGACTGGAATTCTTATTCGGGACGACACTTTACGCAGATGCATTAAGCCCGGGTTTCCCACGACACGCCTCATTTGTAGTGACCATTACTCTGGTATTAATGTATAGTTATTAATTAAAGTAGTTTCCTTTGTGAAGTTGTGCTTCCAATTAAAGCCCGAATTCTGTCCAGAGAATGAAAGTGTTTTTTTGAAGTTGTTGAATACATATTTTACCGACTAAGAATGCATGGTATTGAAAGCAAGTCATCTGTATGGCGGTTAGATAGCCCTATGACGTAGATACCACTGTAGGAACTGGGACGGTATACTTACAAAGACTCAATCGGATATCTAAAGTAAATTATCTTACATTCATAAAATCCCATTAGTCTGTTGCTGTTTCGAGTACAGGTTTATCACATTAAACGCTTTAAACTATTAGCAGCCATTACCCATGACACACCCTCTTTAAGCGTTGTTCATCTTTAACAAATCAAAATGTACAACATTCCTGAATACGCATTTTAATTTGAACTTACATTTTAATTGGGAAAATTAAAACTATATTATCAAATTGTTTTAAGGTTTTTATATGTAAGATTTATCAAGCTCTGTTTTCAACAAAATTGGTTTTCTGCTTCACACATGACATTATTGACATAATTACACTTGCATAATTATGTAGTAAAATGCTTAAACAGAAAAACACGTTGTTTTATTTGTGAATTTATTAATGTTTCTTTTTTCATGCAATAAATAATACACGCTATAGATGTTCGTGAACTTCCGTTGAGATATGTATATTTGACTTATGACGTCATCACACCGGTCATCTGCGTGCCGCTGCCGATCTTGCTGAGGATGCTGCACTTCATCTGCAACTTCCGGTACATGACGACGGCGGAGACGGCGGAAGCGACGACACCAGCGACCATGATGGCGAGGATGACGACGAAGACTCCCTGACTCATGCACATGTCTCCGTCCTCCATGGGAGCTGCAAACGCAATAACACATTTAAGACATTTATTTTTTATCGTAGCCAATTTACCCCCCCCCCCCCCCCCCCAATATAACGCGGCATCCGAAAGGTTTACACCCCGCCTATTAGACACTTAAACATTTACCGTTTAAAATAAGTGTCCTAAATATCCTCCCAGTGTAGATGTACACAATGGAAACAAAACTTATTATAAAAGCAACTATTGTTTCTGTGCGTGTTCACTTTTACCGCAGTTTACGCAAAGCTGACGTTTGTGAATCTCGATTTTATCATCACAATTTAGTCAGTTTATAACCGTTTTGGAGTTCACTTTTTCGCATCAATACAATGCTTATTATTAATAAAGAACCATTTATACCAGGAAACCTCACTGCTTTACCAGCGACGCGCATTAATTCATCGATTTACTAACGCGTAGCCTGCAGGGTATAAAGTAGTTCCCTGTGGTACCAATTTATGAATACTAAAATTTAATTATGTTGGCATGCACAAAAAGTAAAACAAACTTATTGTTTCTATATGGATAATTAAATATACAGTTCTTGCAAAATAGAAAATATTTATATAAATTCACGCACCTTCAATAATGACCTCCTCTGTGGTGGTGGAGAGAGCAGACCCGACGCTGATGTCCTCGACTCCGTTGTCTTCCTCCGCCTGTCGCCTAGCAACTTGCCTCTTCTTCCGGCCGTAGCTCGTCTGACCGTCAGCGCAGGTCGTCTGCAACGAAAACGATATGGAACTTAATTAAATGTTGCTGTTTTATTATAAAAATATCTTAATAGATATGTTAACATTAAAATAAAATAAATAAAATCAATCTAACGCAACGCTTTAAAACTACATGAACAAATATCATGGCGTTTGACAAGTGTGTTTATTTATAAATAATTCTGCATACAATTTCTTATTATTTTATCCAGATCCTTATTATGTATTTATTATTTATGTAGCATGAACACATACAAGTAATTATGTTTATTTTGTGGCATACTTTCTTCTCATTGAGTACACTGGGATAATTCTCCTGATAGAAACTCTTAGCTCATTAATGTTCTTAATGCCAAAAAAAAAAAAACATAAATTTATAACCCTTTTCAGATGCATATAATATTTCTTATGTCACATCAATATTGTCAATAGATCGTGATAACCATTCAAGATAAAAGATAACTATTGAATGTATTCATGCTTCACAACAAACGTGCAAAATGTACATCTTGATAAAATATACAACAGGGAAAAGAGTTTCTAATTGCACACTCTATGTAACTTTGACCTACCGGGTTGCAGGCTCCCAGGCAGACTTGGAGCACGCAGGAGAAAAGCATGCTAACGGAGCCGCCGTTCAAGTTGGTGGTACGGAAGTCTCCGAAAGAGACCTCGAGGACGCCTTGCTGGATGCGAGACATGTGGGGAAACAGGTCGGTATCCACGGCGCATGCGTCAACAATGATGTCAATGTTATCGGCGGCCTTGATGTCAAAGTCCTCGATGTACTCAGAGTCCAGCTGCAGGACCATGCTGATGGTGTCCGTCAGTTTCACTGTCTGTCCGCTGATGTCCACGCCATCTTTGTATAGAGTCATGAAGGCGGAGGGCTTGACCGTCAAATTCTGACCAGCGTCATCGTCCTTGTCCCTGAAGGGAAGATACATATTGTTAGCAAAATACACAGCGTCGGGTACAAGTATGCTCAATTTATTTGTAAAATGTAGTTGCAGATAGTATTTCATTTGAATCAAATCATTGAAATGTCTTGAAAGTTCCTAAGTAAGAATTATTAGCTGGCAGATATACGCAATACATAGTATAATTCAAATACCGTACTAGCTAATACGTGTTTACCCTTGAAATATCCTAAGTTTATAAAAGAGACATGGCAAACAAACATACAATATATATAACATGGTATAGAATCTTTTAAAATAATTTACAAATTTAAAAACGAGTAAATGGGTCGAATGTCAAATCAACACATCGATAATTGGCATCACATATAGTCACATGAGTACGTTTCTTAAGAAAAAAGGAAGATTTCTTAAATTAATAAAATTCCTTAAGTCTTTGGTTGTGTAAGGTATTCTTTCTTTATGTCAGTGTCCCTATAAGAGAAATAAATTAGGTTTATAAAATACATGTTGTGGATTAAACGAAATTATTTGGTTTGCTATACAACGAGGATTTCATTTAATCAAATAATCAAAATGCAATGTAAATTCCTATAAGAGAGAATTAATAACTTCAAAATAAGAATTATCAAGACAATAGTATAATGAAATTGAAAATAATATAAAACCAACAAGTGTTCAGACTTTAAATGTCTCAAATTCATATATTAGACTTTACACACAAAAAAGAAAATACATTACATAGTACGAGTATAATTAAAATAATAAACGAGCCAACACCAGTAAGGAGGTAATATCAACTTAAACGACATCGATGTATGACACCAATGTATGACATCGCATTCTCATAAAGACCATGATTATTTAGGGAACTTAAAGTCTTACGCGGCGAGAAGACTGTTGGAGACAGTGAGGTCCCCGACGTCGGCCACACACATGACCGGCATCTGCTTGTCTGCCCCTGTCTGGTAGAGGGCGTTCTTCTGCGCTATCACCTTGAACGACTCCTCCTGGGAACGAATAAGAAATAATCTTTATGGTTCTCGCAATAGATCTAATATAAGTACGTGGATTAACTATTTGCTTCTTTACAAATTCTTCTGTGGTACTTAATTGTGGCTTAAATTTAAACTATGAATCAAACACATATAGCTTATACACAAACTATAACTCAACTTCTGACCTTCTCAATATCCAATAAAATGTTGTGAAAATAACCTGCGAGTAGTCTTGATTAAATAAATCCTAATATTGTATTGGCTAGTTTGAAAATATTCGCACTACACTGGTCATAAAAAAATGGGCGCAATACAGACATGTATGAGAAAGATCCAAGTCACTAAATCACTCACCCATTGCAGATTACAAGAGGCGAAGTCGAACGAATGGACGGACACGCCGTCCGAGGTGGGGTAGCGACAGACGGAGCTCTGACACTGAATGTACACGATACCGGAAGCGGAAGCGTTGAACAGGGTGATCTCCAGCTTGCTCTTCGTACAGCTGTCGATCGTCACTGAAAAGGGGAGACCACTCAGTTATGCTCTCGTTTTTGTGAGGAAAAGGTGAAGAGTAAAGTACTCGTATTTGTATGAAAAACATGAAGCTATTTCGTAGCTTAAGTCGACAAATAAAACGCTATTTCGTACAAAATATATGGTTAAAACATTTAATATATACTTGAATAGAGCCAACTAGAAATATAAACATGTAGATATCACTGAGCAAGATACCTATATGGTCTGTTGGATCCCTACATAGAGAGCGTTAAATTTCTCAAAACATCTAGTACTAGTTCTACCCAAATATCGGACTCTGCATATGTCGGGACCTTAACGCTTTCGACGAAATTGAGCTAAATGAAAGATGTGAAATTTAAGAAATAATTTTCGATTTATCGTTGTTTATCGGCCAATAAACAACTATTTGGAGCTCTAATGCGTAGGAATTAAACCACGAGGGCGTTAGTCTGAGTTGTTTAATAGCCAGGCATCAGAACGACAAAGAGTTGTTTATTGGCCGATAAACAACGATAATGCGAACATTATTTCGATTCTAACATGATTTGACAAATATTTGTGCACTTGTATTGGAACTACTTTGTACTATATTCCGCTCAGAATCGAAACTTCATTTTGCGTTGTTTTAGTACGGATAGTTTAATAACGATAATTGTATTCTTTGTCTATAGAAAATTTAGCGAGTATCATGTTGGAATGAACAATATAACGTAACATACTTGTCGGGTCGGAGGCAGCTAAAGCTACGGCAACAATGACATACGATAGCAATATTTTATTTTCCCCGCCATTTTGTAAGACGGGAAAGTCTGAAATACAAACAGAAATACTCACAAATTATCATGGGACAATCATATATCATAAACGTATAATTCTTTTTATGAAAAAGCAAAGTTAACATAAACGTGTTTCTTTTTTTCTCTATTTTTATTTTAAACTGCGTCAATATATGACGTGCAATATATAGAAGTATAAATATTATACTATTCGGAAAATAATGATACTCTGAATGTGGTTAAAATTATATGGGTTTTTTTCTGGAAATATATCTTAACTGGATATTTAAGATCAAAATGTTCTACGGTTTATTCATTAATGCCCGAGCTGTTAAAACATTATTAAAAGGGCATTGTTGACTGACACACAGTACGTACAACAAGTTACATTTCCAATTCATGTATACGTTTATTAAACTGGTCCATTTACCACTCTTTCGTGATTTTAGTGTCGTGGGAAAACCGGGCTTAATGCATATGCGTAGAAGTGTCGTCCCGGATTAGCCTGTGTAGTCCGCACAGGCTAATCCAGGGCGACACTTTCCGCTTTTATGGTATTTTCTGTTTCAAGGAAGTCTCTTCTAAACATAAATCCACTGTAGTTTAAACATATTTATTGTATATACACATACATTTACAAACAATGACATATTATAGACAGTTTGAAATACATGTATACAAATGGATTGGGCCTAGAGTTATATCAACATCATCGAAGGGCCCTCTCCATTATAACAGTTTATTATAAAGGTTAACAAGATGGATATGTCAAGATACAGATATTAAGATAGTTCAATGTTAACTGTGCTGAGTTCATAATGAAAGCAAAGTTCTGGAAGGATAGAAATAAAATTACATCAATCTATTAAGAAGTCAACATTGTTTATACTGAGTAAGTGGCTATAATTTAGTTTGTGTATACTCATTGTGTAGCGAAAAAGACAAGCAAAAAAGAAAAAAAAGAATTATAAACTAAAGATACACAAGTTTACACACCCTGACCAGCTCGACCATTTTCTTCATTACGACTTGATATAGTAATGCAACATCATAAATGCGTAGAAGGGTGCTTAGGTTTAATTGATCGTTATACATTAAATCGTTTCGTTCGTTTGATAAATAACTGGACTTCTTGAAAGAGCTTACAGTTGTCCTCGTAGTTCAGAGTTTGTATGCCAAACATGAGTTTCGTTGCATTTATTGGATGGAATTTGCGCGTGTTAATAAACATTTGTAATCGTTCGTCATGATAATGAGAGCATTTAAAGAAGTAATGATCCGCATCTTCAGTATGGTAACCACAGCTACAATTGGGTGAGTCGGTTAAGTGATTTTCAAAAAGATGCGCTTTCAGATCACTACATCTGTTCCTTATTCTAGCATGCATTACCTGGTATATTCTTTCTCCCTGTAAATAATATGCAGGGACCTTTGGTGCTTTGAATTTTTCATTCAGTTTTGTTTTAAATTCATTCAATGTATTGGAATTTCGTGTATCAGAATCAAGATCGTTCCATAGTTTGATTGCTGATGGTATAACAGAGTTCGAGTATATTTCAAGTCGTCTGGGTAATGTAAGTAGATTATCACCATTTCGTAGGTAATACACGGAATTTTCATTTACGGTTGTTGGAAACATATCCGAAAGATATTCTGGTAGGATTCCCTGAGTATGTTTATAAACTAATATAAGTTTTTGAATGCAGCGTCTGTGTTCCAATGATACCCAGCCAATTTCAGTAAGTAAGTTGTTTATAGATGAAGATCTCGTTAAACCACTAACTATTCTAGCGGCGTCATATTGAATTTTTTCTAAAATATCTTTTTCATATTGTGTACAATTATCCCAGATGACCGACGAATATTCTAATACAGGACGTAAGTATGATATGTATATTTGGTTTAACGTTTGGCGTTTTAACTTGAACTTTAGCATTCTCATAGATCCTAATATCTTAGATGCTCTGCTAAGAATAGCGTCAATGTGATTGTGCCATCTACCATTTTGACTGAACAAGAGACCTAGGTGTTTGTGGATTTCAACAAAGCACAATTGATTGCCGTCAAGACGTAATTGAGGTTTTGACATGTCCAATAATGAGAAAAAGACAACTTCAGTTTTGGAGGGATTAAAGGAAACTAACCATTGTTTAGCCCATTTATTGATTTGGATAAGGTCATTGTTTAGGATCCTTTCCATAAAAACATGGTCATTTGAAGTTACTGAAAATGAACTGTCATCGGCAAACAATCTTAAGTTACTAAGTAAGTTGTCGGAGATATCGTTAACATAGACAAGGAATAGGAGAGGACCTAAAACAGATCCTTGGGGCACACCAGCTTTGATAGATATGTCGTTGGAGTAAGTGGTATGAACAAACACCCGCTGTGTGCGGTTCGATAAGTAATTTGATAACCAATTAAGGATATTTCCAGATATTCCATTCTGGCGTAGTTTAAAAAGAAGCCCTTTATGCCAGACGCGATCAAAAGCCTTGGAGATATCACAAAAGACCATGCACGTGCTTTGTCTGTCGTCAAATGCTTTGCATATTTGATTGTATATGTCAATAAGTTGATATGTAGTCGAGTGACCTGGCAGAAAGCCCGATTGGTATTTATAAATAAGTTTGTTTATGTGCAAATGATTATACACATATTTGTAGACCACTCGTTCCATTATCTTTCCTACGCAACTAATAAGAGAGATTGGTCTGTAGTTTGATGGGTGCTCTTTGTTTCCCTTTTTGAAGAGAGGCATTACGTTTGCCTTTTTCCAAGAGCTAGGGAATATGTTTTCTTTAATGGATCTATTAAATAAAATACAAAGCGGTTTACATATTGTATTCGATGTTTGTTTCAGCATTCGATGACTGACTTCATCTGGGCCGCTTGCTTTATTTATAATAAGATTATTTAGTACGTCCTTAATGTCTTGTTCAGAAATGTTAAAATCACTTAAAATCGCATCCGTTTTAAATTCAAAAAACGGCAAGTTTACGTCTCTGTCATCAACATTCGAAACAGAAACAAAATAGTCATTAAGTGTATTGGCTTTTTCGAAATCTGTTCTTGAAAAAGACTGATCACTATTGATCAGAGGTGGTATTTGTTCGCAGTTTGATAAATTATCTTTGACGAGGCTTTTGATTAGCTTCCAGTACTGTTTAGGATTTGATGATGAAAAGTCGCTTATAGTGAATTCTATAGAATTAAAGAACATCTCCTTTGCATACTTTTTCATATTGTTTACTTTGTTTCGAAGGTGTTTATATTTGTTCCAATCCGATGCCTTTCCGGTACGTATTGCTGTACATTTATGTCGATCACGGGAACGAGTTGTTTTCCGAATTTCGGAGTTATACCAGGGTTTGTCATTTGGTCGGATGGTTACAAATTTGTTCGGTATGCACGACTTAACAAGAGAAAAATATTTATTCATAAATTCGTCAGTGGCGGTATCAACAGTACCATGTTCTATAAATGACCAATCAGTAGACTCAATTAATTCATTCAATAACGTAAAATTCGCATTTTTATAATCCCATATTCGTCGCTTGTACGGCTCCTCTAAATTGAAATCGGTTTTAACGTGCACATATGTTCCATAATGGTCTGTTATAGTTCTGTCAGTTTCAAAAATACCGGCATCAAAGCAGTGTACGCTACTTGATAGAACTGTGATATCTATTAAAGTGCTAGAGTGACTTGTAACACGAGTTGGTTCTGTAATTATGTTTCGTAAATTATTAAGCGTCATTATATCTTTAAGTTTATGGTTTGTCGGATTCAGTTGGTCTTCATTAATATCACCAACAAGAATAATATGTGGAGATACTTCTATTGCCTTTTCAATACAAATATTTAACTTATCCCAGTAATCCACAGTCGAACTTAATTGCCTGTACAATGTGCATATTAAGAGGGTCTGTGAATGATCCTTGACTTGCACCCAGATAGATTCTGGCAGTAAAAGTTCTAGCTCTAGATTTCGTTGTGGACGCAAAAAAGACGAAGTATAGACAATAAACCCACCAGAATGAGCATTTTTGTCTTTTCTAAACATTGTATCAAAGCCCTCAATTTGCAATAAATCATCAGCGATATCATTTGACAAGTGTGTTTCGGTAAGACATAAGATGCTATGTG
The DNA here is from genome assembly GCA_027627225.1 of Congeria kusceri. Classification (NCBI taxonomy): domain Eukaryota; kingdom Metazoa; phylum Mollusca; class Bivalvia; order Myida; family Dreissenidae; genus Congeria; species Congeria kusceri. The sequence continues at coordinate 23,239,221 of CM051039.1, read as the reverse complement.
TACATTCGGCAAAAATGTCGCGTATATAGTTCATCTTGTTTCTTGTGCTTCGTATATTAAGATGAAAGACAGTGAGACATTCAGGGTTGAGAGGACCTGGATTACATTCAATATCACCAGATAATAATAGGAGAAAACGTAAAGAAAAGCTGTAGACACTTAATTGACACGATGTTATATAGTGGTTGTCTGGTGACACGTTTGTTTGTATAAATGACAGACCGCATGTAAGTGCATAGATAGAGATGTACACTGCTAAGTTCAATGTACGTATGTAATATAAAATATTGCAAAGCACGTGCATGGTAAAAAACACGAATAACGCCATGAATTGTTTGAGGAATTTGACATTAAATATAGGTGCTCGAAATGTCTGTCTCAAGTTTACACCCCGGTTTCGGTAATAATATAGACCGATTTCCTGTCGCCACTGTGCTAAGTCGTTACCCATTGGGTAATAAGGTTAATGGAAAAAAAAAAAATATGATTGGTACATGATAAATCCACTGTAGGCGGAAAGGGGCGTCCGGGACGAGACTTTACGCACATGCATTAAGCCCGGGTTTCCCACGAAACAATTGCATTATCTAGTTTGAATATTGACAAATTTGTACAGACATAGGGTTTTAATCTGTATTTTTGTTTAAGTCTTCTTACATTAATAGTAATTTTGTTGTCTTGTAAAAAAAAAAATCGATTTATGAAATAAACGATCATGCATATTATTAGTGTACACAATTTGATCAAGACAGTCTTATCTTTGCAAACCAGAGTGAAATTACATAAATAATAAGACAAAAACACAACTTACCTCGTGCCTGCAAGACAATCGGATACAACGGAGCAAGGGTCCTCTACCGGAAGACTGGTGATGAGATTCGAACAGGGCCGCATTTTATACTTGTCCCTTAATACGGTTACATACTACAATATCGCACACAATAATCATATTCTCACCAAATTATAGCATTGCTATACTTTTACTCGTAGCTTTCTCGCCTTTTTACATTTTATTGAATAACTATTACTATGATAGTTAACGGATATTAGAAATAAAACATGCTGATTATCTGGAGTGTGAACTTGTAAATAATAAATAGCGGTAATCATGGTATATTTTGCGGGTAGTAATCAGACAATGATTACGTTAAAGGGATCTGTTCACAGATTGACGAATTCACAATTTTTAGCTCGATTATTCGAAGAATAGAAGAGCTTTCCTACTACCCCCGGCGTCGGTGTCTGCGTCGGAATTTGGTTAAAGTTTTTATTCAAAAGTCTTGTAACTTCAAAACTTCACAAGTTATTCACTTGAAACTTGGAATATACCTATGTCATCAACTCCAGTATCAAAGGCAACATTCCTCATAACTCTGTTTTGCATTGAGTTATGCCCCTTTTTGGCATAGATTTTCTGGTTAAAAGTTTATATTCAAAATTTTGTAACTTCAAAACTACAGAAGTTATTCATTTGAAACTTGAAATATACCTTTGTCATTAACTCCTGTGTCAGGGGCAATATTCCCTATAACTCTGTTTTGTATTTTGATAGAGTTATGCCCCTTTTTCACTTAGATTTTCTGGTTGAAGTTTTATTCAACAGTTTTGTAACTGCAAAACTAAATAAATTATTCACTTCAAAATTGAAATATACCTTCGTCATCCATCAACTCCAGTGTCAGGAGCAACATTCCATATAACTCTGTTTTGTATTTTGACAGAGTTATGCCCCCTTTTCACTTAGATTTTCTGGTTAAAGTTTATATTTAAACTCATATAATTTGAAAACTACATAAGTTATTAACTACATAAGTATGAAGCTTAGAATAAATAATTTGATGAAATAATTGCCATACTGGTGAAGTACCTAAATCAGGACACTTTAGCCAGTGTTTGGACAATTTCTCTGGATAATAGCATCAAACGAAAATAAAAAGTTAAACTTATTAAGTTGGGTTTAATCTTAATCTTTGGTCAAAATCTTAGAGGGTATTGCTATCTTAAAGTAACAGTATGAGTGTTTAAAAAAAGCATGTCACACGTATCAATATACAGCTAGAGAATACCTTAATCCGGACACTTTTTTAAGAGCTCACGTATAATAGTTCAAGAAAATTTTAAAAAAAGAAAAGAAAAAAGTTGCTCCTACCGGCTTTCGAGCCTGAGAAATTCCGATCAAAAGGCGAACGCATTAAGAACCTGGCCATTCTGATTTCTATATTTCTATTCTCTTAAAGGTTTTACATATTGTAGCATAGTGCATAACATATTAATATATACTTTAGATAGTGTGTTAACCTGTTTAGTTAAATAGCATAATTGATTTCTTTACAAAATGTTGATAACACAATTTAACGTGTATATATTGTAGCATAGTGCATAACATACTAATATATACTTTAGATAGTGTGTTAACCTGTTTAGTTAAATAGCATAATTGATCACATTAACAAATTGTCGCACGATATATTGCTATTCTCAAACATACATGTATTATGTCCAGAATCTAGATTTGTAAACGGTTAATTTGTGTGGCATAATAAACAGAAAAGAACAGAAAGTTTATTTGCGACTTAAGCAAATACAGCTCATCGTCATATACAAACAAGCAAAAAACAAACACATGCGTCAGAATAATGGTAAAAATACATACATGAATATCGAGTGTAAATATCAATAATAATTATAATTATATGACTTCGCGTTAGAATGTCAAGATTGTATGAGAAGGCTCGTTTATATTATGGGATACTTAATAACAGTTTTAAATTATTGAAATTTAGTGGAACAACAAACATTACACTATATTGATTATTGTATTAATAATGGAACTTAATGGAAATGATTTTATATAATAAAGACTACATTTGATCTTATTTCTAGAATATTTAACCTATTTATAGTAAGCTTTTGTTCAAACAATGAATGCATAATACAAACTAAAATATTCCATAACGTAAATGTTTGTTTTTCACGTGCCACTACACTGTGATACCATTTCAATGTCACGGCACTGATTTCTTCTCGCTAATGTCTCTGTGAGTTGTCTTCTCCTCGTGGGTCCCGTGATTCTTGGTCTTCAGCTGTGATATAGCGGTAATCGTCCGGTGTATACTATAGTGTACCAAAAAGAAATAGTTTGACTTAGGTTCATTATAAGTTATTGGTTAGGCCATCGAAGGTCCAACCAGTCGCGATACTGCTCCTGGGTTACTTTATGTATCTGCTCATTTATATATCGGTAGAATATGGTTCCCACTCGCGACCATGCCGATGTGAGTATATCTGACTGCTTTTTCCTCACACAAGCAAATACTTGAGCGTTGAGCCTCGTGAGATGGTCGTTCACATACACAGGTTGTTTTTGTCCGCAGTTGTTTTGCGTGTTGCATGATTTAGCTACGTCTCATTCTAGAAACCATTTTCATTATGATGGGTCTCTCTTTCTGTCTGCTGAATGGACCTATCCGATGGCTGATATCAATGTCTGTCTTAGATAAGTTCAAGTCCGGTATGTGGGCATTCAAAGTTCGTATTACTTTTTCAGTTGTTTCGTTATAATTTTCTCCTTCACTGTCTTCAATTCCCGCTATCCGTATGTTACTTCTTCTACTGTATTGCTCAATTTCATTTTTTTTTTAGCTCATTCGCAGATTCGTGGCATTTTATAACTTTCTTAAGATGTTCATTTTCTAGTTTTTGTTCGTGTATTTCGGTGCTTAACTCGCTAATTTGTTTGCTCATTTTGGTGTTTTCTAGCTCTTTATCAAAAAGTTATTCTTCGAGTTCTCAAATCTCAGAACAATTGCACTTATTGTACTCGTTGCAAAACCACGGCCTGTACCCGGATTATCCTAACACAGTGCAGTGACCCTAACGCAGTGCCAAAATGGCGGATGGAAAGTCGGGGCTACTTTGTTTTATGCATATTTTTCTTACGTACAGGTATGTTTTGGTTGTAATATCCATCGCCATTGATTGAATAAGTATTACATTCAATATACATAATGTTACATCTAGCTTTCATTGGGTTACAAAATTGGGTTGTAAGATGGAATGCTGAGGAACAAGGCCAAACATCCAATTTAAATATTTATAAAAAAGCTTAAACAATATTTATATGTTTTTTAAATTGCCATATTATGTCGCTGTTTGGAAGCGATCATATACTGTTTCAAAACGCCGTTTACACCGGGTTGTTATCACATCGGATATGGACACAATACTCGTTCAAATGTGCAGACTGCGAGAAAATCGATAAGAACCTAATTTCTAGTTGATAATAACTGAACGCAATATATACTTGGAACGGATAAAAGTCAAACCAACGTATAAAACCTGATTAATAAACACCTAACCGACTAATATTCTATATACATGAATGAATATACATGTATGCTGAATGACTATAATGGACCTCTATATATTTCTATTTTCATTCCAATCGTATTGTATAATTTGCTCGTTCACCAGTGACAATTTTTTACGTGTATTTACATATAAAGCTTAACCATGAAAACCTGTGTTGAAAATCGCGCGCTTTTGCTGGACGAATATATAGCTGGAAGTATGGGTATCGCTCGAATTTCTATCCTGATGTGCCAAACGATTTGCAAAGACAGAAAAAAATCAATTATTATTAAAGACGATGTAGTAAATATATAGTTCAAGATAATGATTGGAACACCCTTAAAAATATAAAAGCATAGAACGCATTCATAATGACCCTCTTGTGTATATATTTGAACGTCCAAAGTTTAACTGTGTATATTGAAATACATCTTCCGACAGTTTAGAGGAAATGATTGAACAAGCACATTTATAACACTTAAAGAAATTATTTCATATATACAGATATCTTATTTTTCAGTTTGTTATCCTTTTTTACGTTCGCACTTATCCATCACAGTTTCCTACATCAGTCAGGAATTATCCGCAAGCAAATAACCACTTCACAATAAAGACAATGTTTAGCTGTAAACATCGACTTTAAACGTTGATAAGATTAAGATTTTTAATGACTTCAAGCATCATAAGAGTGATGGTCGCTGCACTGCGTTAGGATTATCCGTGTAAAGGCCTTGAAAACTTTGCCAATATTTAATATTTAAGTTCTTTTGGTTGTAACCGGCATATTTACGCCGATAGTGGTAAAGAAATAATGAATACGGAATTAACGGAACTTCTTATATTTATGACTTAAGTATGTCTATTATTTTGTGATTACCCGGTATGTTAATAATGCGGGATATAAAAATAGTATCGGACAATGCATTCCTGCTATACGATTCACTTAACATTCCTCGCATCGGAATAGTTTAAAATAAATAGTGAAGAACGTGGCGTTTTATTTCTGTTTGGGTTATTACATGCACCCACACAAGAAAATGTGGAAATATTCATTTCTTTTGGAAAGGACTATTCTATATTGAATCACGGGTTATAATAAATTCACCATCATATACAAAAGAAAACAAACTCAATAACAATATCAATAGAAGCAAGAACATTTACTGCAACAAATACTACTAATAGCAGTAGTAGTATCACGACAACGACGACAAAGTGTCGCTACACGTGGTTCCGATGAAATGATAAAGCCCGGATTAATATTTCTCGTCTTACATTGGGCGACATTAGCCCTGGTGTGGGCAGGCGGTAAACAGACGCTACTTCCAGGTAACGTGACAGTGGCGGCCATGATGAAGATATTCAAACCTGCTGCCGATGGAACATGTGGCCCACAGGCTGATGTTAGATCTGTACAACTTCTGGAGTCGATGAAATGGTATTTACAGCGCGTCAATGAAAATGGCGGGCTTCCTTTCAAAATAGGTATGCTCATTTTCTCCTTGAATTTATTATAACAACAAATATACACAATATTGACGCCAAATACATACTTAATATTTTACATAGAGTACTTTTACTACTAATATACAAATACTACTGTTGCTGTTGTTGCCGTTATCATAACAACATTGATAATAACAACTACTACTATATACTGGTTTATTTAACCAGTAGACGAACATAGATCGTTCTCCTTTCTGTTTGTCCAAGGTAGTTTGTCCAAGGATTTGAAGGAAATCGATTGATTTTAAGCAACCATGTGCTATTATTTACCACTGAAATTTAACACATAACTTGTAAACTCAATCCTTGATTGACAAGTATCTACTAATTATTACTAATACTAATGCTTTAGAAAAGTTGTTTATTTTTACCATTTGAAACACAGTAAGATTTGAAACGAAGAAAGAAGTAAACGAGCGATATGGGAGTATAATGCGAGAGTTTTGTTTGAACAGGTCAACGACCTTACACACACCATTGCAATTAAATACAGGCATTGATGCGATTTGGGAAATCTCACCGGTTTTGTAGAAATATTACTTTCAAAATATAGCTTTAAATACACTTGCATTTTTTATATTTTTTATTTACAAATTAATAACCTTCCGTTAACGATAGTATGTTTAAAAGTGGCTTATATATAATATTGCATTCGCAAGTTTAAACAAGAGTACAAATTGTCACGATATACAGAGGAAACCCTCTAAATCGGACCATGGAAAAGGTCCTGTTACAGGGTACTCCGGTTTAGAGGGAAAGCGACTTATTCAAGTTTATGATAAGCCCATATCCTCAGTTGATAAACATATCAGTTAAACAGTTTGTAGCTGGACTTTCAATGTCTATTTTGTTCTAATAGTATTTGTTACGTGAATATCAATTATCTCCAAAGGCTTGGAGGCATTTCCAACGTGTGGTAGCGACCAAAGAACAGCGAGCTACGGACTCGAACTCATGGCCCGATCCTCCAAACGGGATTCCGAGATCATCGCAGGTAGGGCCTATACGTCATTCAAAATTTGATTCAAATCAAATCCTGACCACGATTTGTAATCATTGGCGCCACCTCTTTTTTGAAAGTGCGTTGAAAAATGAGTCTCCAACAAGAGGTGCCGTGCTTACGTTCGCTCTAAAATTTGTCGCTGTGTGTGTAGTAGATTTCAATCGAGTGCGCAGGGCGGGATTCTTTCCCATATGCACATCGCCCCCAGAAGACTTGTTAGTTGGGTTACGAGGGAGAGTGCAAGGTACAGGACTCGATCCTTGGTCTTTTATTGCCTGGTGTGAAGCACCTAGTACACTGCACATTGGTTTAAAGTCTCATGCGAAAAACGTGTTAGTATGTTAGGGTGTAGCGGGGGCTCGAACCTGCGACCCCTGGGTTGTGAAGCAAGTGCGTTACCACTAGACCACGGATCCGCCACTTCGCTGTTAGTGTCTATGGATTATATATGGTGCAGTACCTAAATGCGGACACTTTTGCTGGTTTTTGGGCGATTTCTCAGGATAATAACATCAAACGAAAATAAAAAGTTCAACATAATAAGTTGGGTTTAATCTTAAGCTTTGGTCAAAATCTTAGAGGGAATTGCTATCTTAAAGTAACAGTATGGTGTGTTTGTAAAAAGGCCTGTAACACGTATCAAAATACAGCTGGAGAGTACCTAAATCAGGACACTTAAAACAAAATGTTTTATTAACAACAAAAAGATTAAAAATAAGCATTTCAACTACAACTTGTTCGTCAGTAATCGTGTTATCTTTTTTGTGTACATTGTTCTGGTGTTTACTTAAAAAAAATTCTCTGTAAAGCTTTATTTAGCGGATCTACTGTTTTGATTTCAATACCCCGCCTGCAAATGTTTATATTTGAAAGGAAGAAAAAACAATAGTAAGTAAACGAATTAATACTCAATTGATTCTGTTGAAACTTGACAAACGTTGATGAGACAGGTGCATGCATCAACTGATACCATATAATTATGGGTCTTGATCGTACAAAGGCATTTGTTTTCAGGTGTCCGGATTTAAGTACTGTCCGGATGTAGGTACTGGACCAGTATAGTAGCGTCAATCTGGTAGGGATTGGACGGGTACCCGCGGGTAATTAGTGAACGGGCACCCGGGTCTACAATTACTCCCATACATCATCTACCAGATTGGAGATGATTTTAATGTTATTCCTGTTATCCAGTTTCGAACCTTTTTTGCTAAAAAGATATCCAGTTTCAAAACATACCAGCCCATTCATGATCAATGGACCTTTAAACGTTTGTTTGTGACACGATATCTATGCAATAAACAGATCTTTAATATTATCGATATTGATCATCGATGCGATCCGTTTGGGTTCGCACTATCGACCTAGTTTATTATTTTGTTATGAAGATTACACACCCAGTATTATCTGCTTGATCTGCAACAAAAGACCTTCATTGAATAGTTTAATACACGAATTTCAATATTTAATACAGGTTTTATTTAGACATTGTAGGTTGTATTGCTTGATTAGGATCATGGTTTCATATGGCTTAAAAAGCTATTTCAAAAACCGAATGTTAAACCTTAATGTAGGTTAAATTAAATCCTTTCTGTATTCAGTACATGTAGTTAAATAGAAACGAAGAGCGATGCAAATTTAAATCGTAATAATTCAAATTTACAATTCAATTATAAATACATTAAGAAAACCTCTAATGACACTGCAGTTAAAATGTTCAAATATTGATAATCGCTTTCTCGATCGTCGGTTCATCATTAATCTAATTGCATTTAAAGTCCTTTTTAAGAATTACAGTTTCACTAAGGCCATACCAATTTGATTCTGTGTTTAGCGTCCTCGGGCTGGTCGGTTTTTGGACGCCTGAACGAAAAATTTACAGTTTTGACAATGTGAAAAAAACATGTCGGAAAGCATATAAATAGATCTATATGGAAAAAAGAGAAAAAAAGTGTTTTACTAATATTTGTAAAACATAGCATGCAAGTAGTCAATGTACACCGTTAAAATACTGTATTACAGTACGTTCCCAATATAAAGATGATATATAACAGTTGTGCAAGTAAACATTTTCTTTAGCTTGTACCACTGCCATGAATAAGTTGTGAAAGAAATATATTTTCATCGACTTGTTTGTTTTTCTCCTGCCTGGTTGGTAGGTTTCGAAAAATCACGGGGACGCTAAAAATAGAATCAAATTTGTATGGCCTAGGTATAAAAATAACGAAACCACGGTTCGAAGTGATGAAGTATGATCGAAACATACGCTTGCTAATTACCACATTTAGAGTTGTCAATTTTATATTATAACATGATACTCGCTATTTTTTATAGACAAAAAAACTAAATTATCTTTATTTGACTACCCAATAAACAACGCAAAAAGCATAGCAATACGTACTTCCAGTTACAATTGCAAAATGCAAACAAAATATGTCAAATAATGTTAAAACGAATAGTTTATTGGCCGATTAACATCGAAAATGGGAAAATTATTTCGATTCTAACATGATTTGACATATATGTTTGCAATGGTAATGAGAACTACATTTTACAATGCTCTGCTCAGAATGGACTACTTTTGCGTTGTTTATTGGGTAGTTTAACAATGATAATTTAGTTCTTGTCGCGTGTCATGTTAGAATGTTCTATATCGTCCCTTGAAAGCCAGAAGGGGCTATCAACCTTCTTTAAACATATGCTTATGACAACCTCTGGTTCTTAGGGGACGATATTTTGTTATTTATTCAGGAGTGGTCGGTCCTGAGCTCAGCACTGAAGCACGAGTTCTCTCCCCTATTCTCGGGTCAGTAGCCCCGGCATACAGGTTGTTACAGCTCGGGTTTTCCAGCTCGGCAGCTGATCTTGGTGACCGAGCATTGTATCCGAATTTCGCTCGAGTGATTCCATCCGACAGCGTGCAAGTTGAGGTGGGTGCTTCGTTTTTTCTCATAGATTGGTCGCATTTGAGGGGTGCGTCTGTTCCTTCTCACAGTCGCGTTGTATATACACACCGGTGACGTGGTCATAGCATTAATCAAACTCCATACAGTGGTCTCCCCTGCTGCGCTGCTTTGACCACTGATTCCACAAGTTGCTTATCTAAATTTTGATGAAGATTTATTAATATTATTTTTATTAAATAGTTTTACTGCACATTTTCACATGTATTCAATTAAAATATAACATGTTGCAATGAAACTGTGTCTTTTTTTACACTAATCTTAAAAATATAGCATTAAAACAAAAGAAAGTGAATGTAGCAAGCAACTTGGAGAAATTCTGCTTGTTTCCAGTACATGTTCGTGTTTTAACATAAAACACTGATCTCTTTTCTTTGTATATATATTGTCTGAAATTAATAACTTGTATAACAAATAAACCTAGTATATTTATCGTTTGTGGATAATATAAACTAGTATCTATTTTTAAAGCCACTATGGTCACGTGATATTTGCTTTGGCAGTGATTAATCCCCCAAAATGGTAGATCACTGTTGGGAGTTTAAACATTGACAGGCGTGTTTTCTCTCAATGCATTCTGGTACTAAAACGAGTTTCAATTTGGTTTCAGAGTACATCTTTTCACCGCACGGACAAACTAACATCAGTTCACGTTCGCTTGATGGAAAACGTTGACTAAAAAAGCATGTTTAATTACAATATTCGCAATATTTGCAAGTGATCCTCATAACGATAGAGGTATGAGTCTGTTTTGCGACCGTGATTCATATAATGAGAATCGTGGTTAATGATACGCAAACATGAACGATCGATGCTGAGTTGTATTATACATAAGACAAACAACTAACAATATAATCGCAGAAAGACTTCTGTCAAGTAAATGTCTAGTCAGTACATCCTAAGCTCGTTGAAAATAACGCGGGCGAACTGGTATATCGAGAATACTAGGTAAGTGTTGAATAAAGATCAGTTTATTTAGCGAGGCTCAGAAATCCTGAACCACGAGCCTTGTAGAGTGGTTCACGTTTTTGTGCCTATCAAACAAACTTATCTTTATTCAACACTTATCCCATCATTTTCTGTCTTTATTTTGAAACTAAACGAAAGAAAACACACTCAATATTACACGAAAGACATAAAATGACATCACGAAAGTCAACAAGATGACGTCATTATACTGCCACAGTGTTGAAATAAAGCAAAGTTTGTACCGCAGGGTGTTATTTCGTCAATGCCGGCGTGATGATCGGATGAAAATCTCGAAACACTGTTCTCATGTTGACGACTTTATGAATACATTGAGGGTGTACATTTTTCGCAAAAAACATTACCAAATAGTTATGTACAAAAAGTAGTTCCTTACAAACAAACAAATTATTTTTGTAATAGAAGACAGCAAACAGAGCTAGTATGCTTACGACAAACTTGATACAGGTGTAAATGCATATAATCTACTTATCACATTAATTACCGACATTTACCCCCCCCCCATACATTCTGGACTGAGCGTACATTCCCCACCCATATGTGTACATTCTGGAGTGGGTGCATATTTACCACACACGCAAAATATTCTTTGGAGCACTGACTATGTTCTCCCTTGTTTCAGGTCATGGTTCAGACAATGGTATCCCTGGGTTGGAACCGAATAGCTGCAGTCTACGAAGACACTTCGTACGGAAACCAAGGCTTTAAGGACTTACAAGCACGAACTCACGAAGTCGGCATTTGTATATCATTATCGAAACGAATCCACGTTGCAAATGGCATCAATTCTACTGAGCTCACCGATGCCCTTGAACAAAGCATCACTGACCAAATTTTGGGCGTCGTCTTTTTCGGAACAGCAACGTTTGCTAACAAACTGTTTGATGCCTTGGACAGAAGTCTTTACACAAATGTCCCCGTCGTTTTCCTACCGGAAGCAGTTAACCTTGATTATTCGGTGTTTCAGAAATTGACCGGAAATGTTATAGCTAAATCGGAAGATTCTCTTACTCTCTCTGCTTCTCATCTTGAAATACCGGAGTTAAAATCTCACTGGAAGTCGGTGTTTACCAACGCTACGGTATTTGCCAAAGAGGCCGCTACGAACCCGTGGCTAAGGGATGTATTTGACTCAAAAATCGGATGTTCAAATGCGCCGTGCAGTTTTGAGGCCGTCAGTGAGCAAGCGTTCCTGAAAGCATTTCCGGGCCCTCAACCAGTGTACGTTCGATACGCAATCCTCGCGACGCATGCATTGGCCAAGCTTGTCGATGATCTAGTAAAAGAATCATGTGATACTGCTGGTACATTATGTAGCGACTTCATTAATTCGTTCATGCCTGGAACAATGATCCACAAAATACAACTATTGCAAATAGATTTCCAAGCGGATTTCCAGTGGAGGTCAGTTTATAAACTAGTATGTTAAATTAAAAGTATGACAAACAATCAAGTACGTGCACTTGATAACATACTTTCCTGTCAAAGCAAGGATGCCCATAGTTTAAGAACGTTGCACAATGTCCTCAAACACATTTTGGTTTGATCGAACACTACAAAGCAGATATACATGATCAATAATATAAATTAATTTACTTGAGATCAAGAATAAAGTTTTGTTACATTGTGTGTATACACATGGTCGCGTCTTGATTGGGTGCGTAGCTTAACAGTGTTAATTGTAACGTAGTACATAGCTGCTATACCACAGTCGCGGCGAGAGTCTAAATCCATTACTGGCCATGAGGTTTGGTAATCTCTTTAAATATAACTAGTCCTAACTACATCTAACGGCTACTCAAGAACAGTTTACTTCCAAGCCAGAATTTTTACCAGCCATGAGGACCAGTATACTTTGAATATTTCCTGGACATACAGATTCACTGGCTTTGTCCGAGGTCCGATAGACTCGCGTAGACTGTTCAGCCAACCGCTCAACGTATATTGCTTGGATTAAGTGCATGATTGCCAAAATGTTCGTCCGTTATTATGCATTTGTCCTCCTTTCCTAGTATATATAATTCGTATAAATGTATGTTTTTAATCAGAATCGCATAGTATTTCGTACTCAATAGTTGCGTAAAATAAAACCTTGACCGCGCTGCCTTGAGCTGCAGCAAAAACGCAATGAAATTATAATTGCGCCATGTTATTTTTGTATACTTGTCATCCACTCGACGTCTATAAATTGGTCTTTTAGTTTGGAAAGTTTGAGGAAGGAACGACCAATAACAATCAACAAAACAGGAGAGGTAGTCATGGATACGTCATACAGCGTGTATAACTTCAAGAAGATGTCAAATACGTATGCATTTGAAAAGGTTAGTTTACACTAAATCGCAGTTTTACTATGATTTCTGCATGTTACATGTCATGTTCAATTTTATCAACACAACTTTTTATAACAACTTCGTTTTAACAAATAAATGTTAACAGTAGTTAATTCAGAATCGAGAATCAAAACGAATTAAAGGGACCAATTGAAACATTCCATAATACTTCGCAATAATTAACACAGCTAGGCGTTACAGGCTGTCATTTTGGTACCTTTGAAAAATATTTAGAAATTGTATATTACCTCGCATATGTTTTTTGAAAGATTCATAATTTAAAAAAGGATGTTTCTTAAATGCAATATTAAGGTCTTAATTTATTCGCAGTAGTACGCGTAAACAATTATTAAAGCTTATGGCTGAACAATCTAGGTCGGTGAGTTTAAAGACGGCGGTCTCACACTGAACAAGAGTTTGCTGTCTTCGAATATGCGGCCGGCAGTTTGCGCTGGAGGCAGCCACTGTGACGAATGTTACTCAATGAAAGACATTCACGAAGCAGTTCTGTTCGAGGAAGGTGACGTTTATGTCGTTGGAATCAATTCAATATTTCGGGAAGGTACGGACGGATGCGGTGAAATCTATTCGACAAACACGTATCAGATTGCAGAATCCATTAAATTTGCTGTAAGTGAAGCGATGCAAGACGACACACCCTTATCAGGGATGAAAATTGGAGTCATACTTTTGAGCTCGTGTAACAATCCAACTGTAATTCAGAGGAAGATTTACTCTCTTGTCCACGATGGTGTACAGTTGTATAACGGAACCCAAGTCAATGTAACCGATAAAATCATCGGATTCATCGGAGGCCTTACAAGTTCGCTAAGCATTGCCATCGCTGACGTGCTGTCGAAATTGCGCTTTGTGCAAATAAGCTATTCGTCCACCAGTCCAGCATTGAGTGACAGGGTAAAATACCCATTCTTCCTCCGCACCGTTACACCTGACAATGCTCAGGCTCTGGCTATAATTCAGGTGATTAAAAAGCTGAACGCGGACTATATCCAGATGGTGTACGGCGCGGATGCATATGGAGAGGGTGGATTTAACGAGGTAAGCGAGGTTGCGTTGGAGCACAACGTGTGTTTAATACAGGCGTTACCTGTCAAGGCCGGCAGCTTCTCGGAAATCGTCCGAAAGTTGAGGCAATATCCCAGAGCAAAGATTGTTATTGTGTTTCTTGGATCTTTATCCCTTGAACATTTCCTCACAGACATTCAATTTCAGGGTTTGAAAAGAGGGGAATTCGTTTTTATTGGATCTGAAGTATGGAGTAAAAACAAGAACATTCTCACCATGAAAGGAGAACAAATTGTGTTCGGGGCATTAACAATGGCCTTTGAGATAGCTCAGGATTCGAAACTTGCGGATACAATCAAATCAATTACCCCACAGCCTTTGTACAAGAATCCCTGGGCTACCATGTACTTGCAGAACAAACTTGACTGCTACTTTGACATAAGTTTTGACAAAACCAAGCCTCGCCGGTGTTCGGGCGCCCAACCGATAGATTTAGACGATACCTGGACCACATCTGCTTACATCGCAACCAAAAGTTTAATACAAGGAGCCGACGAGCATCATAAGGCTGAATGCGGGGCTTCTGTGAAGAAACTATGCCCACGATTCCTCAGTAATCCCGAAGGTAAACGCCTTACATCCTCGCAAAAGGCAGAGCAATAGTGTTTAAATATGTTTGCACACAAAGAGATAACTGAGTTTATTTAGTGGACGGAGAAGGTATTATATGATGTGCCGAAGTTAGATCTATTATAGCATACACCAAGCCCATGTAACAAAATATGTATTACATAAAACAACGATCCATTTACTGTTTCAAATCTTCTTTTTATAAACTATACGCTGATATAAGCTCTATTTGTGTTAATTTATGTGTAAATTTGGTAAACTGTTAATCCGTTGATAACAAAATACAACGATGGAAAACATGATTTATTTGTGTATTGTGGTCATTTTTATTTTATAACAGGTTTACTATCCCATATCAAGGGTACCAAATTTGACATTGAGAATAACGGGAATTTTATTAAGATCTTCAACAACAACGGTGACGGCACGATAGGATACCGGATATACAACATTCAACCAGAAATAGACAACAAACAAAATCTCTTTTATAAGGAGGTAAGTTGTATATGTGCTTTGCTAAATACGAGTAAGAGTAAAAATATAATACGCATTAATATACTACAAACTCATGCAGTTATATATACGATATACAATATATGACAATGTTATGAATATGTCGCAATACCAGGCATAATATTGTTGCTGTGGTTGTGCCTTCTGTCGTAATAGACCTATCCAGCTTTAGCTACTAACATTTAAAGTCCTCGGTAGCTTTTGTTAAACACGTGATTTCCAAGTGTAGTGATTGGAAGTGATTGTTAATTTGCATATGATTGACATTTGTAGAACGTCCATTTTTTTAAACCAATGTCTAGTATCTTTATGACCTCAGTCGCCAGTTTAGCACTAGCCCCCAGAAGACCACACGCAGGCCCGAACTCAGTAACAAATTCTTCGACTTAAGGATGACGAACTTCCTAAGACTCAAGAAAAAAAGCTTTCTGCGTTCGTAAATATACTTGTTATCCATGTCGCTTATGTCATTAACAAATCGTTTGTACGAATATAATAATAATGAACCTTCCTGAGACATCACCAGGAAAGAAACACTTATTAACATCCGCTGGTCCTTATTTAAGGCCAGTGACCGATTGCCTATAAAAGACAGGACATTACGCACACAACACAACACACAACATAACAATGATTAAAACTGGGGTAACCGCCTTGGAACGGTCGATGCAAAGCATTGGGTGTTTAACCAGGTTTGAAGGTTTACTTAGAGAGGGTAAATACCAACTAAGATTCAAATAAATAGCGTTCTTAGAACAGAACATTTTCAAATATATTAAGTTATTCTTAAGTCTTAAGTTTAAGAAAGGCTTATTGAAAATGGACCCAACTCTTAATTTGTTTAGTCAGATATTATTTGGCAATTCTAGTTTAATTGTTTCGCCCACTTTTTATATATATATATTACTGAATATTTAGTGTCTTTATGTATAAGTTAACAATTTCAAACATTCCAGTACATGTATGATATTATAACGTAACCAAAATTTGATGTATTTATGAAAATAATTGTAACTACTTTGTCTTATAAATTGGAATTTACATATTCTGACAGGAACACAAAAAATGATACTGATTCAAAAAGGCGCCCATTTACTTAATGTATTTAAAACCTGCTGATTTTTCCGCAGTATCAAGATACAGTGCGACCCAAGAAAAACCAACATATTTCGAGATTCTTGACGTTTGGGTTATTGAGTACGAGAAATATCGCGGAGTAATTACTGCGTGTCAATCGTCATCAGCTATCAGTTATACCCACACGCGGGGTCAAGTAGCGTGATTTGGTGGAGGCATATTCTACCACTCCGAGTAGAAACACCGAGAAATAACTCGCATCGACTATTCTGACTCATTATTTGTTTATGACATATCAAGATGGCATGTCGTTTCCCAGGTTGGCCGCTTTCCGCTAGAAGGAACGTTTACGTTAGAGGTGGGCAAGCTGGTCTTCCCGGAAGGTAACGTGACGTCAGTGTGCCCAGATGAGCAGCACTGTGCAAGCTGCAAATCAGTCACTGTCGTGACAACTACATCGATTTCGCCAATGTAAGAAGGAATATTGTTTATTATCATTACATATGTGTATATGCATAGCGATACAAACTTTTTTCTGCTGTTTTTACTTCCCCCAAGGAGTATATCTGTCCGTCTGTCTTTCCGTGCGTGCGTGCGTCTGACTTTATGTCTGTCTGTCTTTCCGTCTCTCCGTCTGTCTGTCTGTCTGCCCACACCGTATAATTATATAAAATATAATTATATTTTTCTCTGCCCGATTATGTAGTTGGTCTATCTTGTTTATTCAAGGGAGGTTCACGGCGGAATGATTGCACTCAGTGTCCTACTAGGAGTTGCCGTACTGGCCGTGGTATGCCTAGTTGTGGCAATATTCTGTTTACGGAAAGCACACATCAGAGACAAAGGTATGGGGTATTACCATTGGACGTGCTCCGCACATAAAACAACTTAACTAAGGACAACGCAGTGTAGGATCTTTTATAAACGGAATTGCATTCAATGACAACTATCATTTTGAATGTGTACAACAACAAAAAACTTTCTTTAGAAAAAAAGATCCAGAAACCTGTCCTAGACGCGTTTGCGATAGCTCTAGTAAAATGCGTAACATAGCTCAAGTATCTGGATAAATGTTTATATAATGCATTGTATCGTGTCGTTTGTACAGTGAATAATACTTAATAAAAAAAGGGGTCTGAAGTTGATCTGACGTCATGTTGTATCTTTACAGACAGAATTTACCTCAACCCAATAGAGAGCGTACGGCCTCGCAATCGCACTGCTTACACAAACGCACAATACGACGATCAGCAGCTCGACCAAGCCCAACAGCATGGCGGCCCATCGCACCAGCGTCCGGCGGCGATCGGAAAGAGTCACGATGAGACGCCGCCGCGCTCCCATGGCGGCAGCAACGAGATGAAGACCCAGAGCGGCACCTTCCATGACATCAATCCGGTTGAGCAAATAAGCGCCGGGACAACGAGAATGACAGAATTTTAATGACGTCATAATTATGTTACTTTAGTTACGTCTATGTATGTTGCATTAAAGACGCCAGAATACGCTACATTTGCGTCTGATCACATGTATATTATAAACGATTGTTTCGTCGATCAGATCATTGAATATAAGAGTTTTAAGTTTGTGCTATTTCCACGAATATAGTTTTTCTGAATACATGTTGATTTTTTGGGAAAACATAAGGCGTGCGTTATAGGACAGCATTAATAAACATTAACGTTTCCATATTTGTAGAATATCTTTAGTGTTGTTATGTTGTAACATTGTTTAACACATTGTCGTTAAGTATACATACTTCGGATTTGGTATGTACATTCAAGTCTGACATTTAAGAAAAAGTACTTATTTATAGAAGACTTATTTAAACTTTTGAACAATTCTCTAAATTCTATTCATTCATTTACCCATTATGTGTGTATATTATTATCGAAGTATGTTGTTACTGTATCATGAACATTTCAAAATGGAAACATACAGTGTGCGATTTTTGTTTGTTTATTTTCCCAGTAACGGGTGGTGTTTGTTCGTTGTTTATTTTTCTAGTACGTAGTGGCGTATGTTTGATGTTTATTTTCCCAGTAACGTAGTGGCGTTTGTTTGTTGTTTATTTTTCCAGTAACATTGTGGAGAATGTTCGTTGTTTATGTTCCCAGTAACGTAAAGGCGTTTGTTCGTTGTTTATTATCCAAGTAATGTATGGGCGTATGTTTGTTGTTTATTGTTCCTGTAACGTAATGGTGTTTGTTCGTTGTTTATTTTCCCAGTAACGTATGGGCGTTTGTTCGTTTTTATTTCCATAGTAACGTAGTGGCAGTTATTTGTTGTTTATTTTCCCACTAACACAGAGGCGTTTGTTCGTTAAATATTTTCCCAGTAACTTAGTGGCGTTTGTTCGTTCGTTATTTTCCTAGTAACGTAGTGACGTTTGTTTGTTGTTTATTTTCCCAGTAACGTAGTGGTGTTTGTTTGTCGTTTATTTCCAAGTAACAAAGTGGTGTTTGTTCGTTGTTTATTTTTCCCGTAACATAGTGGCGTTTGCTCGAATGCCAAGTGTTATGGTACCCACAGATATGCCTCAAAAAAGTAACTGGATATTTTTGCTAAGGCCACACCAAATTGAATACTTAGTCATCGGTAGCCAATTTTATAAAACTGGATAACTTAAAAAAAAGCATATCCAAAATATATCATGTTCATAAATAAATCCAATTCTGGATAAAATATAAAAAGTGGTTATCCTCTTGTATAAAGCTTAAAAGCGCTTTTGGATAAGTATATCCAGTTTGGCTAAATTTATACGATATGTATTTATATTAAAAATTTTGTAAATGTATTGAAATTTAAGTAATTAGATGCAACAAGTATACAAGCCTCGTCTTTTCCTACGCCATATCAGACTCGTCTGATATTACATATCGAAAGTCACCAACCATATTCTCTTTTATACAATCGCTGTTCAAAAAAGTGATCCAATCCAAGAAGTTAACCAAACGTTATCCGCTGGATAAGAGGTATCCAGTTTTATACATGGGTAACGGATTTTTTTCCCCAAAAATTTGGAGGGAGCGAGCGCACAAAAATATGTTTTCTGTTTTGGGATTTTTTAGGCGAATGCATAATTTTAGCGAAATTATAGATATAAAATGGGCATGTTTGCTTTGAACATGACAATTTTAAGCAATAAATGAATTAAATAATAAACAATGAGATAAACAGGCCTAACATAAGACATCTCTTAATAGACTACCGAAAGTGTTTACTGTTTAACAAATATCATTGACCACTTCATTCAAGTATTCATATTTGAACTTGTTCAGAATTGAACTGCAAAATCAAAGCACTTAAATTATGTCCAATTGTCATGTTTTGGGTAAGAAAAATTAAACCATTTTAAAATTTAAAATATATTAAAGATAAAAACAGATCAAAAATAATATGGCACTTGATTGTTGAAAGTCTTCCCTGGTAGCGATTGTTTTACCTTTAGGATATAGTAATCGTGAAATTTGCCGTAGTGTCTCGTTTATATTCCTACAATTTTGAAAAGTCAACAAGTCATGTTTTGGCCTATTCATTAATGCAGTTAAGGTCATAATTTAACATTCTTTCGATAAGAGCATTGCCACTGGAGGACACAGCGAGTGAACTAGCCGCTTAAAAGTGATTCAGAAATATCGTTAACATATATTAAAAAATAAAAGTGGTCCTAATACTGACCCCTGTGGAACGCCAGCGTTCCTACTCTACGAAATTACTGACTCGACGACCCGTTTAAAGTTTCATCAGGTTTATTAATAATAACAATAGATAACTATCACGTTGACATGCGAAACAATAATACAATGACACTGATACTTGTCAATGTTAGAAAAGAGAGATTCGTTCACCAAAAGCACTGTACTCTATGGTAGCATAAATTAGCCACAAAATGTATGTTTCAATGACACTTGTCAATATAGATTGTTAAAAACAATGTATTGCTAATAAAATCCAATATTCTGAAACTCTACTTTGTTGACTTATTGTGTTACTTTACTTGATCTGCATAAGACTTCACTAATAAATGTTCGTACTTTAAAGAGAAAAATTGAAATAGATGTTGCCTGTTTTTGGTATTTTACTAGAATGAGCCTCGTGACCAAGATTTGTCCACCTTTATATACCCAGCGTTCTACTGGTGACTAAGATCTGTCCACTGTAACCAGATCTCACTGTGACCACAACTGGTCACTAGTGACCGAAATCTGGTCACCTGTGACCAAAAACGGGTAACCACTTGGCCACCAACAACGGTTGTGACCGATAATGGAACGCTACCTAGATACAGACTTTAATAGTAAAATAGACTATAACAGCTGAAGTATACTTAAAACAGACTATACAATCAGACACAAGTACACCTCGTCTGCTATACAAATCTCACCAAATGGTTCTTACCAAATGCCTAAAAATAGGTATAGCTAACGCCAATGTAAACAGAGCAGTGTTGCTATGCAGAAACTACCCACAATTCAACATTCCAAAATGGCGGACAATAGAGAATTGACAGTGCAAAATTCATGAAAATTACAAATAACGATTACAATAATGAAGCCCATCGTATAATAAGCATGGATTAATGAAATCAGAGTGTCCTACAACCCTGGAGAGTGCCGTTTATGTATCGACAATGAAAGTGCATGATGAAAACCCTGAGTGAAAAATGTGTCTCGGAACAGACAGTCTTCAAGACAACTTGACAAGAAGAACAATTTCAAGATACTTGGTCTAAAATGGTAAATATCAAACATGGTTTGATTTATATGTTTAGTGGATCTGTATTTTATTGACTATGTTTGTTGCACCACACTGACTAAAAGGAAAGTTACTGCAATGACAAGTTATTTAAAGGTAAGCACATTTCAATAAACCCCAGTTCATATCATTACCCCCCACTGAATTTGGCTAAATCCCCGTTGCCAATATATCACTAAATCAAATCAATTGAAGACATTAAATTTTAAATACGAAACTAGAATGTTATAGAATAGCACTATGACTGACACATACGCGCTTCCGTAAAATCTAGAATGTTCAGAAAATACCACATTACTGTCAATAGCGCACGTCCATACAATCATAGTCTGTTAATAGATTGACCACACAATTTAAACTGTAAATAATGAAACTGTTAGTACTAGGTTAGTAATTAAGCTAGTTAATATTGTCACAGCTTCTTCGCTACATTATACCGGTATGTCCAGTCTCGTGCATTTCTGCCTTTGTACGGCTAAACTTAAGAATGCGCACGAGCTTCTTAACACCGTCCGGTTCATCTGTAGGCCTAACGTACAGTTAATAGTGTCACGTTCCATACGTCGTCCTTCGTATAAACGTTCGAGTTCCGGTTTACCTCGATGCCATCGGTCACGATTGCCCGCTCGATCGTAACCAGTATACTTTTCCTTTGCCTCGTCCTTAGAGTTGGCGTTAGTTGTATTCGCGATAAGCCGATGGCTTTCTTCTGCTCGCCCGATTTGCACACATGTCCTCACTTCGCTCGAGGAAAGACCCACGTCTCGCGTCTCAGATTCAGGCAACATATTCATGAGTTTTGTCGCCATCATTAGCTGTTGCGTATCTTCAAAGGAACACACAGATTCAATCACATCGATCTCTGGATTTCGATCGCCGCCTTCCATTTTCTCTACGCCCTCGTCATAACCGCTTTCGACGATCCACCCCGTATACTAGAAGTTGCATGTTCTGCGATGGTCACTCTTCTGACTGGTCCACATGCAATGACCGGTATTTCAACGCCATTTAAAACCATCAGATTTTTGCTCAACAAAATGTCCACTAACTCACCACCAAGTACATCATAACCAATCAAAGCGTCGTCCTTAATATCAGCCACTTCAGCCTCACGCTCCAACGTTATAGGTCCGACCTTGAGCTTAAAAACGCCCATACCTAATTTCTTTATATGTACCCAATTGGCTGCAATTAAACTCACAGACCCATTTAAGGCTGGTTTCTCCTGTGCTTTCATATTATTATAGACGCTCGTTGATATAATGGTTTTCGGCGCCCCAGTGTCCGCCGTAAATACCACTGGTATGTCTCCCACATACCCCTCGACATAGAACCCCTCGCTACGCCGATTTACGTAAGACACCCCTTTGGCGAACTGATCTTCTCGATATGCTTCAGTACTTTGATGTTAGATGGACCTAAGTCCGCTGATGGCGCTGATTCAACTTCGTGATTTTGGTTCTGGCCTTCTCACGTTTCCTCTAACTGGATCACCCTTTGGCCGCAAGAGTCGGTCCTTGTGCGTTTAAATTGCCGTCAGTGTTGTTACGGGCGTTCATTGGTGTTTCATTTGATTCTTCTGGGCAGTCCCGAGCGTAATGTCCTTGCTTATTACAGTGGAAGCATTCCACGTTACGTCTCCTGGTCGTTGTTCCCCTTTTCGACACCCGCTCGCGCTCCAGTTTCTCGATTCTAGCTAGTAGCTCCTTTATTTCGTTGCTGTTTACCGTCTCAACCTCGGTTTCATTTTGCTTAGGTCTTCGGTATGACGATTCCTTTTCGCGTGCGTGCCGATACGGTTTATCATTATCTTTAGTGGTCGCGGAGGTCACCCTTCTCGCGTCATTTTTGCTTTTTCTGTCGCCCTTGATTGAATTTTGTATTTGTACGTAGTTTACAGCGTAATACACTGTTTCATCGATGTTTCTGGGCTCTTTGTGAAACTCAATTTCGAATCTAACCGCTTCATCATTTAGTCCGTCTAGAAACCTTCGAACTAAATCTTGATCTCTCGTGCGCCTGTCCCTGTAACTGTGTGCTCTGTCATAAAGGCGCTTCAAATCGGCTGCATATTCTGCCATACTTTCGCCGTATCGCTGAGATCTCCTGCTGAACTTTGCAGCGAATGCACCCGGGGTTTCAATTACTCGAAATCGGCTGTTAATTTCTGCAATTAGTTCATGGTAATTATTGACGATGTAAGGAGACAGCTGCGTGAACACAAATTTCGCTGCTCCGCCTTCCAATCTCGGCAATAATTGGTTCAGCTTTTCTTCTTAGTCCCAGTGGTACCTGTTTGCTATCATTTCCAACTGAGCGATCCAGGTTGCCCACTCTTCTTTCCCAGAAAACGATGGTAACTTAACCGGAAGTGGTTTCGTTCCAATCGACGGTGCGTAATTGGCACTGTATGGTTCCGCATAATACGGAAATCTCGCGTTTACAGCAAAACAGCCCCTGTCCCTATTATAACCGACCTGTTGACACTCGTACACAAACGGTACACTGGTCCTGTCACGTCGCTCCCATTCCAGCCGATGATTCGATGCCGACCGACTTCGTTCTGTGTCACCCGTTCTGACCTGGTCATCGTGCGTGCTGTAATTTCCACGCTTCGCCGTTGGTTCACGTGCGCTCCAATCACCAGATACGCGTTCCGCTTCGTTGACTCTGTTTTCGGATCGTGGTTCATCAGCGACGCACCCCCGTTGAGGACCAACTATGCTACACTGTGATTTCGGCGTGCCATCGCGCTTGCTTACGTCAGCAGTTGTAGCCTTGTTGTTGTTTGAAGCAGTGCCACTACTTGTTTGGCGGACTTGCTTGAGTAGATTCAATTCCTTGACAACATCCTTGAGAATTATCGCCATGCTCGACGGCTGCGTCTGTATAGAAGATTCCACCGTCGGCTGGTCTGCAACACCGGTTCCGTCGTCTTCGTCGTCGTTTCCCTCATTGCCGTCCACCGTTTCCGAGTCGCTGTCATCGTCTGCGTTAAAATCGCGATGTCGGAAATATATCTCGCCATCGCTGTCTACTTGACGCGGTGAACTCATGATTTAAGTTTTAAATTAAATACAATTGAATGTGTAATCCCTCAATTAATACATGTACCTTTTTTGAATAGGTATTAATTAAATGTACGTGCATGCCAGTACGCGAAACTTAATGGCTGCTTATTCGTATGTAGGCTATAATATCAGATGAAACGTATGAACCCGTTAATTTCTTGACTGTTATTTTTTTCCGGTAGCGTTAATGTTAAGCTCAGAGCGTTTCTTAAATTTAAAACTCGATATTTAAACAACAGTTCTAGTGCGTAATGTTCGTTTCACTGGATCAGCATTGCGAATAAGCTGATCCCACCGCTGCTTGCCATGATTTATGTTGCGGTCCGTGGTTTTCCTACTCTACGAAATTACTGACTCGATGACTCGTTTACAGTTTCATCAAGTTTATTAATAATAACAATAGATAACTACCACGTTGACATGCGAAATAATAATACAATGACACTGATACTTTTCAATGTTAAAGACGAGAGATTCGTTCACCAATAGCACTGTACTCTATGGTAGCATAAATTAGCCACAAAATGTATGTTGCATTGACACTTGTCAATATAAATTGTTAAACACAATGTATTACACGAATTCACTGTTAAATTGCTAATAAAATTCAATATTCTGAAACTCTACTTTGTTGACTTATTGTGTTACTTTACTTGATCTGCATAAGACTTCACTAATATGTTCGTACTTTAAAGAGAAAAATTGAAAAAGATGTTGCCTGTTTTTGGTATTTTACTAGAATGAGCCTCGTGACCAAGATTTGTCCACCTTTATATACCCAGCGTTCTACTGGTGACTAAGATCTGTCCACTGTAACCAGATCTCACTGTGACCACAACTGGTCACTAATAACCGAAATCTGGCCACCTGCGACCAAAAACGGGTAACCACTTGGCCACCAACAACGGTTGTGACCGATAATGGAACGCTACCTAGATACAGACTTCAATAGTAAAATAGACTATAACAGCTGAAGTATACTTAAAACAGACTATACAATCAGACACAAGTACACCTCGTCTGCTAAACAAATCTCATGTTCTTACCAAATGCCTAAAAATAGGTATAGACTACGCCAATGTAAACAGAGCAGTGTTGCTATGCAGAAACTACCCACAATTCAACATTCCAAAATGGCGGATAATAGAGAATTGACAGTGCAAAATTCATGAAAATTACAAATAACGATTACAATAACGAAGCCCATCGTATAATAAGCATGGATTAATGAAATCAGAGTGTCGTACAACCATGGAGAGTGCCTTTTATGTATCGACAATGAAAGTGCATTACGAAAAACCTGAGTGAAAAATGTGTCTCGGAACAGACAGTCTTCAAGACAACTTGACAAGAAGAACAATTTCAAGATACTTGGTCTAAAATGGTAAATATCAAACATGGTTTGATTTATATGTTTAGTGGGTCTGTGTATAGTCAGGTCCATATGTATATTTTGCTTATTATGTTTGTTTCACCACACAGACTAAAAGGAAAGTTACTGCAATGACAAGTTATTTAAAGGTAAACACATTTCAATAAACCCCAGTTCATATCAATGTTGACAGGCAGGACTCGCGAGAGGATATATTAGATGGGCCAGGATTCATTTCTATATCTCCAGACAATAAAAGAAGCAAATGTGACAAAGCACACTTGTCAATGGTAGAATTACATGCATTTTTTTTCGCTGAAGATTATAAATTATATTACGGTTTCTTATTATGCAAGGACATTACAAATAGAAACAAATATCTCTTAAGAGAGTGATGTATTGAAAGCATAAGCATGTAAACGATAGATAAAATTGGCTCTTCCTAAACCACTGACAACCGATTGATTCTTATCTTAGAACTGATACACAAACTGATTCATCATGGTTTCAAATAGCAATTCCATGCCAATTTATCTTCATATTACAAATATATTTTTGTATACGCCCACAAACGAAGTTTGGGGGGGGGGGTATATAGGAGTAAGCTTGTCTGTCTGTTGGTTTTTGGTTTCCGGATGATAACTCAAGAAAGGCTTGACATATTCAAATAATGTTTGGCACACATGTGTAACATCATAGAATACAGGTCAGGTTCGATGTTGGTTACAAACCACTGAATTTTTACTACTATCACCACCACTACTATTACCACCACCCTCACCCCCACCACCACTACTGTTTATAATTCGGCTGCTAATTTAAAATGGAGTTTATTTGTACCCCTTGAACACAGTAAGAGAACAACTAGGAAAGAATTGCAAAATAAAGACGAGCGGAATTAGAGTTTAATTTGTGGGTTTTCTTTACACATGCAACTGAACTTACACGCACCATTGCAATTTATACGAGCAGTTGTGCTTTTTGGGAAAGGTTGTATACATGTAATAATATAACTTTTCAAATATAGCATCCCATGCACTTGAAATTTAATATAAATAATAATTAGCTGATGTCAAGCGGCAGAGTGTTTTAAAGTGTCTTTAATTTGCATCTGCAAGTTAAAACAATACTATAAATGTGTGACTAATTGTCAAACTATGATTATTATGTATCATACTTTTGCCACTTCCTCCTTCTGCACAAGTTGATATTGATACTTCAGTAAACAAACAGCATCTTTGCTATTATAATTAAGTGAAAAGTGGCTGTAGCAGGATAAATATAAAAACATGTGTGTTATAGTTTTGCAGCGAACGTTTTGTATAATAATTGTTTACCTCAAACGGGGTGTTTCATAATTAGTATTGCAATCACAAAAAAATTGCTACACACATCATACTGTAGTATTATATATAGTGACAAAGAAGATCGAATATAGTTTGGTTTGATGCCTTTTAACAGTAATGCGTCGCCGTCAATAACGTCACAAAGGACATTCCAAAGCGGTGACCTCAGTTTTTATTTAGTTTTTTGTATTATATTATACAATGTTGTTTAGGCAAGTGGTCACTGGTCTATATAAATCTCTATATATACACAGTGGCAAAACTTAAATAAAGATAACTAGTCAATATTTCGATATTTTAGTGTTTCCTGTTTCCTATCTCATTTTATATACGGTACTAGCGTAACAAAGAGGACCGGTCAAGGCATTAGTAAAACAAAAAGTCGGTCTTCATTAGAATTTATTGAAAAACACCTTTTTTGACGATAACCGACCGCTTTTTTTTTCGAGATATCTAACCAACTATATTTATTGTATTTTTTTAGAACAGGTGAATGCGTGTGCAAACTTCGAAAAGTAATGTACATGTTAATGAAATACTCACAGTGCCGTATATTTGTACAAATGTTGTATTTATTAATATACCGTCTAAGCATAAATTTCTGTGTTACTCTCTCTTGTCTTGAATATTATTTTAATCTTCAAGAAACAGAAAAAAACATACATATGTGTTTCTAACGTTTCAAAAACAACAACAACAAATAACGTAAAATATATAATGGTACGTTAATAGGAGTATAGTATACATGATTTATTAAGTAAGCATAGAATACCGTTCGATTCTTGTCTGTCATGCGACGTATATGTGAATTATAAGTGAAAACATATTTATGTAGAAAAGTCAATCTACATTCCTTATTTTTACAACTAACTTAGACGCTGAATATCTTTTTTTATAGATATTTCTTGTATGTTATAATATGAAATGAAATACAAATATGTATTCAACGGCTAGGAAAACCGGACTACTTTTACGTTTGTTGAATATCGTATATTTCCGTAACGTTTCGAGCGACATTGTGAAACATCACGTTTCATTTATAGACACGACGACGCCGTTACGTGTTGATTTGAATGGAATGACGTTCTTAATGTACTTGGCATGCATTCATGCACGTTCTTTGAGAGTACTATTTTGTTATTATTTTGTTCATTTCGTATCATTTTTGTGGTGTTGTTTTGATCTTTTAGAAGTATCTAATAATTGCTGTATCGCTCTCGTTGATTGTGTAAAGTTGTATTCGACTCGCCCTGCGAGCTCGTGGAGTAATCTTACAGCCTTACACAATCTATATGAGCCACCGGAACGCCACAGTCATGTAATATTCGCTATTTATTCCACCAATAGCATTGACAAAATAAACGCCCGTTGTCTAAAATCTGCTTTATTTCAAATCGGTGTGATAAAGCAAACACGATCAGTCCATTGACGTCATTTTGTTGGATTTTGCGACGTCATGTTGTGTTGTTCGCGTTATGTAGTATGATTCTATTGTTATTTTCAAAACACACACAGAAATTGGTGTGATAAATATTGGATAAATGTGATACATGTACTAGGTGAATGTTAAATTAACATAAGTTTATCTGCTCGGCACGAACACGTTCAGGTTTTCTAAGCCTCGCTAGATAAACTTACAATTAATTAATACTTGTATATATTATTCTCTATTAACTATTACATTATTACTAATATCAGATGGAATTTCATTATATATCAACCGTATCTGTGAATATATCAATCTAATCCCAGGCCTGGAGGCATTTTCGACCTGCGGTAGCGACCAAACAACGGCGAGATATTGACTCGAACTCATGGTCCGATCCTCTAACGCATCTAAAAGAGATTCTGAGATCATCGCAGGTATACATCATCCACAATCTCATCAAATCAAATCCTAACCAAGGCCTGCAAACACTGGCGTCTGTTTTATGGAAGTGAAAGCAGAGTTGACGCCAGAGATAACAGGCCATGCTAACGCTCGCTCTAAAATTTTACTCAGTTAGTGTCAGCGGATCATATAGGCCTAGTAGTGTCAGATTGTAGGGACTAGACGGGTACCCGAGAAATTGGTTAGAGGGTACTCAGGTCCAAAATTATTACCCGTGCAGTGCCTAGTCATACTGGAGATGCGATTTTAGAGAGATTAATATCATCCTGTTTCGAACTCTTTTGTTATAGCGATATCTTGTTTCAACATATATCGTCCAATTCATAGTAATTGTTTGTTTTATTTTGTAACCGTCCGTTTGTGACAAGATACACTTATTTGCACATTATATATTATTATATACATATTATATACATAATTAACATTAAAAATCTATATTTAAAAAGGCATTACAGTTTGATAAAGTATAAAATAAATGAAACCATTATTCTTAATAATAATTAATGGTCAACCATACGCTTGTTCGACAACACACTTAAGTATTTAATCAATTTTAAATAATAAGTTATTGCGTTGCAATATATAGATAGTGCCATATTTTCTTCTTTATTCAGGAATACTCGGTCTTGAGCTCAGCACGGAGGCACGAGTTCTTTACCCTATTCTCGGGTCAGTAGCCCCGGCATACAGGTTGTTACAGCTCGGGTTTTCCAGCTCGGCAGCCGATCTCGGTGGCCGAAAGTTGTATCCGAATTTCGCTCGTGTGATTCCATGCGACAGTGTGCAAGTAGAGGTGGGTTTGTCTCTTACTCATTTCTTTTGTAAAAGAAACCAGATCGTTGGCGTATGATTCTAAAATGACCACTTTTGAATAGTTCTTTTTTGTTTCATCGGATATTTTGCAGATTAATATCTTAACCTTATAACAAACTTGGTAGTAACTATAACCGGGTTGAGTAAATCACGTAGAGTATAAACTTGTACAATGGGTGATGGCCGAAGCTATGCAACATTCTAGTTTAAAAAACAACAACAAAAACAACAACACGCTAAGAACATAAGCAGATTTTCGCCAATTACCACTACCAAACAGATTTTCTGCAATCTTTCGCCGAATACCCCTACCATAGTTAATTATCTCTACGAAATATATTCCGTGTAAGATCAGGATGAACATATGAGTGCCATTTGAATACCTCAATACTCGCCCGTGTTTCAGGTCATGGTTCAAACAATGTTATCCCTGGGTTGGAACCGAATTACTGTCATCTACGTATGGAAACACAGGTTTCGTGGAATTACAAGCACGAACGCACGAAGTCGGCATTTGCATATAATTATCGAAACGAATCCACGTTGCAAATGGTATATCGTCTACGGAACTAACGGATGCTCTCGAACAAAGCATCACTGACCAAATTTTCGGCGTCGTCTTTTTCGGAACGGCAAACAGTGCCAACAAACTGTTCGATGCTTTGGACAGAAGTCTTTACTTCAATGTCCCCATCGTGCTTCTACCGGAAGCCGTTAACCTAGACTATTCAGTGTTTCAAAAATTGACCGGAAATGTTATAGCTAAATCAGAAGGTTCTCTGACTCTCTCAGCTTCCTATCTTGAAATAACAGAGTTTACCAATCACAAGAAGTCGGTTTTTACCAATGCGTCAGTATTTGCCAAAGAGGCTGCAACAAATCCGTGGCTCAAGGACGTATTTTACACAATTACCGGATGTTCGAGTCTTCCTTGCAGCTTTCAGGCCTTAATAAGCAAGCATTTGTGAAAGCATTTCCGGGCCCTCAACCAGTGTACGTTCGATACGCAATCCTCGCGACGCATGCCTTGGCCAAGCTTGTTGATGATCTTGTACCGGAATCATGTGGTGATACTTACTGAAATTTATGCCGTGATTTTATTGATTCGTTTATGCCTGGAACACTGATCAACATAATTGAACAATTGCAATTCGATTTTCAAGCGGGTTTCCACTGGAGGTCAGTTTATTAACAAGTTTATTTAATTAACCGCATGATCAACAATCAAGTACATGTACTTTATGACTTGCGTACCCGTCAAATTTAAGAAGCATCAAGTTCAAAAACGTAACTACGTCGCACAAAGTCCAACAGTTTCATCCGATATTCACCAAACCTCAGGAAAATATTTGTTTGCATAATGTCTCGATCTAGTTTTATAATCAGCCAAATCGCCCCAGGGATTGCAGAGTGACGGCCGTTGAATTATTTAAATTGGCCTTTTAAGCCGTTTCCGCTTTCTAAGTCCAACATGCCTTTTAAGCCGTTTCCGCTTTCTAAGTCCAACATTTATCATCTGATCTCCACCAAACTTCACGAGTAATATATGAAAATAAATATGCCATGTAAATATTTGTGAGCATAATATCTTGGCCAAGTAATAAGAAATAAGCAGCTAAATCGCATTAAAGGGACTATGTCATCGAAAACGGCCCCAAAGGCGCAATTTCTTTAAAAAAATCTTAAATGTATATATTAATACCGGCATATAATAACGGTTAGTACAGGGTATATATAATGGAAAAAAGTGTACGCACTCTGAGATAAAAATCAATTTATAATATGGGTTGTGTTTGTTTGGCCCTTTTCCTGTTTACATTATGACGTCAGAATGGTGAGAAGTTTGTATAACCATACTTTACAAACGACTCATTACCGAGCATGATAGCGCAGTTGGTTAAAGCGCTGTCTATTGTCAATTCTTCGTATGGCTCCTGAGTCGTGATTTCGATACCCTATCGGGTTTTAATTTGTTTAGGTTTGTTTGCTGATTTGTTTTTATCAAATATCTTATTGTGTATTTTATTATTTTTATTTATTTAATGCACATGCCTTAGTAAATAGCATTTATATCAAATAATATAATTTATAGTGGAATAGGAAGCCAATTTTTCGTTGACATAGTCCCTTTAAGAAGTTAAAGGTGAAATGCCAAGCTTCTAACAAATCTTTAGTAAATAGTTTTAGCCATAGCAAATCAACTTCTCGTATCAGTGTTAATAAACAACGCTTTTATAAGCGAGTATAGCATACAAGACAACGGAATTTTGCGCATATATCTATCGAAACGCCATTTTGTTTCAAACCGGAAGTGACGTATATTCTTCCCAACGCGTTAATTGTTTTATATAAAGACTGTAAAAATAACTTCAAAACTCATTTAGTTACAATAACCTAAGACACAATTTATATAAAGTAGGATGTGTCAGATAAATGTAGGTAAAAAAAAAACATTATAATGTGTTTGGCAATATTTGATTAAAATAGACTACACATGGTCCTTACTTTCTTCGTCTTAGACATCTGCTGTAGGTATCGTTTACTTAGTGCCACTTAGTGTATAAACTTATCAGTATTGTTAAACTTAACTACTAGACAAAGGATAAAATATTTTATCTTTGAGATCAATGGAAATGGATGCTTAGTAGTCTGGGCTTCCTGTTGTCACCACGACCTAGATCATAAATTGTATGGCCCCGACAAACAACGATGACAATATTCTGTGTATTCCTACACAATAACGTGTCAAAAGTAATATGCAGGTTTGCCAAGTTGTGGGCATGGCAAATTCTGATTGCTGATTGGTTGATAGGTTTACGATTCATTTAATTTTACTGGACTTAGACGTAATCTAAGTTATTTCAGTATTTCAGCCTTATGCATTTGCAATTTAAATTTAACTATCTTTATAATCAAACAATAAGAAATTATAAAACATGCAGCGTTTTGTTGTATACGTAGTCCAAAAAAAACAACAACAAAAAACAGCATTTTTCATGTTTTTTTAAATGTTTTTCAAAGCCTTATTACTGTTTATTTCAATACAAATGTTGTAGATAATTCCGATTTATGGCTATATAAGAAGCCCGTCTAATTAAATGGTACAAGATTTTAAAGGATGATGTTATTATAATAATATAACGCCTGTCGCTAAATAATTTGTTTTATTAAATATGAGAACATCGTATATCCAAAAAAATGTTTCGCTATCCCGATTATAGATATACTGACATATATTGTTAGCAATATTATTATAATCTGCAGTATGCAAGTATTTTTTGAAAAGTAGAGTAACGCTTCAAATAAATCACAGCATTGTGGCCACGAACAAAATAGCAGTAACATGCTGATCGATTATTCAACAGCAAATAAAACAATACATAAATTGTCGGCATGTATGTGCGTCAGCAAATCAAAGGTATATGCTTTTTTTATGTGAAACAACACGAAATGGGTCTGTTTTTTTGTTTAACTTAACGTGCATGACATATTGAAAAAGCCACATAAATACTTCAACACTTTCATAAACTTTCACTGCACGAACATATTTCTTTTGTAGATGCTAATAATTACAGTCCTATACTTAGCAAACTGTGAAAGCGTTCTCGTACATTTGTAAGAGAGGTATCCAATTATCAAAACAATATCCTGTTTGTCACATGACATAAGGGGTCGTATACAAACTGCCATTCAGTCAAGGCATGATGACAAATCGACTGTGAAAACTGACTTTTTGAATATAGCTGAAAGTGAAAAATGCAACGGTTAAATAACAATCGATTTTAAAATATCAATAAAGACATATTCCAAAACAACCAGTCATAAAAATTAATATAAATGAGCAATGTAAACAACTAAGATGATTAACTTCCTTACATACGATTGTCATCTGTCTGAAAAGTGATGTGAGTTTTCTATTTAAAATCGTACTTCTTTATTATTATACTTGTATTGAAATATACAAGAATCAAAATAATTATGGATAAGCTAGATTGCTCGATTGACGATCAACGAAAAGGTAAGTAATAAAAATTGGCATAATCTACTAATAAATGATGCATGTGCTAATTGTCATTTACTCGTCCCGCATGACAATGTTTAAATACGATAAAATTTATTTTAAATAACTGTTGTGACATGTTAAAAGTACCCAGAAAGCAAGCACGACGACTTACAATACCTAAAAACAAAATATTGTCATAAAAGAATTGCTCAAATGCCAAATTTTTTTAAAGAAATGTAGTTAAGTAGTAATGGCGACATATCTTATTAATGGATCGTTGGGAATTAACTACGCCATCAATAAAATGGCGGCGGTAATTACCAAGCGCGAACGGAAATCGCCGATGAACAAAATCATTGTTTTCAAGCATCAAACTAATAACTTTCAAATTTTACATAAGCAACACTGTAATCTACTGACTTTTATCTACAAAATATCAAAAGTCTGTCAAAACTTGGCCGTTCACCTTTAATTAAGACCCTTGATTTATCTTAAACTGGGCATTTTAGCAGTTTCCTTTATCTAAGGTCAACAGTTTTTATCCGATCTCCCACCAAACTTGGTGAAAATCTTTGTGGGTATAACATCTCGGTCGAGTTCAAGAATCAACCATATCGTCCCAGGAAAAGTGGAGTTTTGGCCCTTAAATTATCTAAAATCAACCATTTCAGCTGTTACAGCTCTCTAAATCCAACACTTTCTATCCGATCTTCACTAAACTTGATGACATTCTGTTATTATATTATCTTAGCCAAGTTTGATATAACACTAAATCCCCCCCTAGGGACTACACATACATGATTCTTATTCCATTATAATGCATGTTGTCATCTTTTCCTGGTATATTTATTTCTTTTAAATGTTTTATAATATCAATTGCACATAGTAAATTTAACACAATAGTTGCACACTATTAAACCTATACGAGTGGCAGCAAAACCGAAATGAAATTACAAATGACGCCATGTCATTTTGCTTGTCATCCACTCTACAAGTATATAAATTTGTCTATTAGTTTAGAAAATATGCGAAATGAGCAACCGATAACAATCAACAAAGAGGGGGATGTTGTAATGAAGACACCGTACAGCGTGTATAATTTTAAGAAGAGGGCAAATACGTATGTATTTGAAAAGGTTAGTTTACACAAAAACTCAACTTTAGTGTTGTTTTCATGCTTTTAACATGACTTGTTAAATAACGGACTTTCTATACTTAATTCAGTTAAAACATAGTTGATGTAAACAATATTTAAATCAGAAGCGAGAATAACAAGTATTAAAGGGACCAACTAATAACATTCCACCATTCTTCGAAATAATCAACACAGTTTTTAGTACCAGTATGTCATTTTGGTACCTTTGAACAATTATCAAGAAAATGTAGTTTTCCTCGCAAAAGATGCATAATTGAAAATAATACTTTTTTAAAATGTAGTATTAAGACGTTGTATTATTTGCTATTCTACGTGTAAACGATAATTAGAGGTGATGATTGATAAATCTAGGTCGGTGAGTTTAAAGACGGCGGTCTCTCACTGAACAAGAGTTTGCTGTCTTCAAATATGCGGCCGGCAGTTTGCTCTGGAGGCAAGCACTGTGACGAATTTTACTTAATAAAAGACCTTCATGAAGCAGTTCTGTTCGAGGAAGGAGAAGTTTATGACGTTGGCATCAATTCAATATTTCGAGAAGCTACGAACGGATGCGGTGAAATTTATTCCACAAACACTAACCAGGTTGCTGAATCCATTAAATTCGCAGTAAAAGAAGTAATGCAAGGCGATGCACCATTATCAGGGATGAAAATTGGAGTAATAGTTCTGAGTTCTAGTAACAATCCAACTGTAATTCAGAGGAAGATTTACTCACTTGTCCACGATGGTATCAAGGCTGTATAACGGAACCCAAGTCAATGTAACCGACAAAATCATCGGATCTGTTGGAGGACGTGGCAGTTCGATAAGCATAGCAATCGCTGAAGATTTGTCGAAGTTGCGCTTTGTGCAAATTAGTTATTCGCCTACCAGAACGGCACTGAGTGATAGAAAAAAAAACCCATACTTCCCGCGCACCGTAACCCCTGACGACGCTCAGGCTGTGGCGATGATTCATGTGATTAAAAAACTGAAAGCGAAGCGATGTTGCGTTAGAACACAACGTTTGTTTAATACAGGCGTCACCTGTTACAGACGGCAACGTTACGGAAATTGTCAGAAATTTAAGACAATATCCCAGAGCAAAAATCGGTATTGCGTTTTTTTGGACCCAGTTTTGTTGAAAATTTCTTCACAAACATTCAGTTTCATGATTTGAAAAGGGGCGAATTCGTTTTTATTGGATCCGAAGCATGGGCAAAAAACAGAACATTGTTAACATGAAAGGAGAACAAATCGTGTTCGGGGCACTCATAATGGCGCTTGAGATCGCTCAAGATTCGACGCTAGTGGATATGATAAAATATATCACCCCTCAGCCTTTGGGCAAAATCCCTTGGGCTACTCTGTATTTGCAGAACACGCTTGACTGCTACTTTGACTTCACTTTTGACAAAACCAAGCATCGCCATTGCCTAGACGCCAGACCACTAGATGTTGACTTTGCGCTCGTTACCTGGACCACATATTCTTATATTGCAACCAAAAGTTTACTTAAAGGAGCCGACGAGCATCACAAAGTCGAATGTCGGGCCTCCGTGAAGAAACTGTGTCCGAGGTTCCTGAATAATCTCGAAGGTAAATGCTGTACATCCTCGTATACGGCAGACTCATATACAGTTTTACACATACAGAGTGAACGTAGTTTAGTGGACCGAGAAGGTATTTTGATTTGACGAAATAAGATCTATACCAACATGCACCAAGACACAAAACATATTACCTAACGCAACCGATGCATTTACTGTTTTCAAATCACCCTTTCTAAATTTCTACTCTTATATAAATTCTAATTGAGTTTGTTCATATTATTTTGGTTAGCTGTTTATCCGCTGATATCATAATACAACTACTGACACAAAAAGACTTAGTTTGTTTATTGTAGTAATATTTTCATAAAATGTTTGCTGTCCCATATCAAGGCTACCAAATTTGACATTGAGAAAGACGGAAATTTTATTAAGATCTTAAACAGAAACGGTGATGGAACGATTGGATACCGGATAAATAACATTGAAACAGAAATAGACAACAAACAGAATCTATTTTACAAAGAGGTAAGTTGTTGATGTAATGTGCTGAATACAAGAAATATACATTACTACAAACCCCAAGCAGTTACATATACGTGCATTACCAGACCTTATGGCCAGTATAGATGTGGGTCTTTCACGGCGTGCATTACCAGACCTTGTGGCCAGTATAGATTTGGGTCTTTCACGGCGTGCATTACCAGACCTTGTGGTCAGTATATATTTGGGTCTTTCACGGCGTGCATTACCAGACCTTGTGGCCAGTATATATTTGGGTTTTTCACTGCGTGCATTACCAGACCTTGTGGCCAGTATATATTTGGGTCTTTCACGGCGTGCATTAATAGACCTTGTGGCCAGTATAGATTTGGGTCTTTCACGGTGTGCATTTCCAGACCTTATGGCCAGTATAGATTTGGGTCTTTAACGTCGTGCATTACCAGACCTTGTGGCCAGTATAGATTTGGGTCTTTCACGGCGTGCATTACCAGACCTTGTGGCCAGTATAGATTTGGGTCTTTCACGGCGAGCATTACCAGACCTTGTGGCCAGTATAGACTTGGGTTTTTAACGGCGTGCATTACCAGACCTTGTGGTCAGTATAGGTTAGGGTCTTTCACGGCGTGCATTACCATACCTTGTGGCCAGTATTAACTTGGGTCTTTCACGGCGTGCATTACCAGACCTTGTGGCCAGTATATAATGGGTCTTTCACCAATGGCAGTACCGATCGATTTAGTCATTTAATGTATTTTGATGGGATGGTTAGTTTAGTTTCATGGTTGGGCCACGGAAAAACAACGTCAAACAGAATTGTTCAAACCATTATAATGTTTCTTTGTGTACACCATGTTGACGTCACTTTTTATGATCGGTATTTTCATTACTCTTAAACCGTTAAATAGGCCTTCTACAATGTTATTATTGCTATTACACATATTGACACCGTTATAATAGCCCACTTAATAAAGATTTATTCACGGATTCGTCCGTTGTATCAAGATAAGTACATCTAACGCGAAACATACACATAGCACGATTCGTGGAGTTTGGGCGATGGAATTATAGGTTAGTTGACGCGGAGTAAACCTATATATTAAAGGAAATTGTGTGGTTTATTGGCTCATCTGCTATCTATCCGCATATCTCCGCCTAGTAGTTACACGCATCGAATAACTGACTCCACGACGGCGAGCAAATAGTTTGTTTCGCTTGAGCATGTGACCTATACTGAAGATGACATGTCGCTCTCCAGGTCGGCCGCTTCCCGCTGGAAGGAACGTTTAGGTTGGAGGTGGACAAGCTGGCCTTCCCGGAAGGTAAAGTAATGTCAGTATGTCTGGATGAGCAGCACTGTGCAAGCTGCAAACCAATCTCCGTCGTCACCGCCACAGTGAGTCCGCCAATGTAAGGGTCGGGCTAGTTTTTGATTTGATATGTGTAGGGGGTGGGGTCGCGGGTGTTCAAACAGAGCATTTAAACATGATTGCACTCGGTGTTCTACTCGGAGTTGCCGTACTTGGCGTGGTATGCCTAGTTGTGGCAATATTCTGTTTACGGAGAGCACACATCAGAGACAAAGGTACGGCATATAACCATTAGACAAGAGCTGCAGATAAGACAATCTAGATCAGAAACGCACAGTATGATGCTTTGTGAACGGAAATCGCAGGCAATGCTATCTGTCACTGGAAATAAACATGTTCGCTCTTTTAATAAAACCATCCCGACCACGTGTACACGAATTCTTGATAGCTCTCGTAAACGTTAACGATGTATATAGTAAAGTATCTGAATGCATGTGTAAAATGCATTAAGTAAATTTAGCACACGCCTTGTTTAGAGATCGCTATTTGGTATGTTATATAGAAACTTAAAATCTATGAACGTGTAAAATGCCTTTTCTTTGTAATTATACAAATGTTGAATTGATAGAGATCTATCTCCAATAGAGATTCACAATCGTAACGATTACACGAACTGCTGTTCGACAAGGCAGGTGCGGCAGGAAAGAGTAACGAGACGCCACCACGCTCCCACGGCGGCAGCAACAAGAAGAGACTCAAAGCGGCACCTTCCATGACATCAAACCCGAGGAGGAGCATCAGACAAGCGCCGTGACGACGAGGTTCACGGAATTAGAAGACGTAATCATATGTTACTATATTGATGTCTTAGGGTGTTGCAATGACGTCCTAATACGGTACACTTGCATCTGACGTCTGCTTATATTTTAAACGACTATTAACATATACGATTGTTGACCCGTTTATCCATCAGATCATTGCATATAAGTGTTTTAGTTGTGCCATTTCCACGAATATCGTTTTTAAAATACATGTTCATTATATCTGTTAGATTTCGCCATTTCTGTTCAAATTTAGGTAATGTATCGTTTCCAAGGGCTGTCTCTTTTTCTATTTTGATGCGTAGTTTTAGATACTGAATAAAGTGTGGAAAAGTTGAAAACTATTTCTTGCATTTCACATGAAATATGAACGATTTATATGATTATATTGGTTATATTATTAATTTAGGCAACGTTTTACATTTTTATTATATTAAGTTCTTTCTTTATTATGTTATGTGAATACAACTTTATATGATGTGGACATTTCTTGATATCATGTGGATCTTTCTTTATATGATGTGGATATGTCTTTATATGATGTGGATTTTTCTTTATATGATATGGATACGTCTTAATATGATATTGTGTTTTCTTTATATGATATGGATATGTCTTTATTTGGTGTGGATATTTCTTTATATGACGTGGATATTCCTTTATATGATGTGGATATTTCTATATCTGGTGTGGGTATTTCTTTATATGATGTTGATATGTCATAATATGATGTAGATATTTTTTTATATGATGTGGATATTTCTATATATCATGTGGACTTTTCTTTATACGTTGTGGGCATTTCTTTATATGCTGTGAATACTTCTTTATATGCTGTGGTTTTTTATTTATATAATGTGGATATTTCTTTATATGATGGGGATGTTTCTTAATATGCTGTGGACTTTTCTTTATATGCAGTGGATACTTCTTAATATGCTGTGGTTTTGTATTTATACGATCTGGATAATTCTTAATATGATATGGAATTTTCTTTATATCCTGTGGATACTTTTTATATGCTGTGGACATTTATTTACATGATGTGGGTATTTCTTTATATTATGTGGATATTTCTTTATATCTTGTGCATATTTCTTTATATTGTGTGCACATTTCTTTTCTTTACATGATGTGCATATTTCTTTAAAAGATGTGCACATTTATTTATATTATGAGGATATTTCTTTATATCTTGTGCATATTTCTTTATAGTATATGCACATTTCTTTATACGATGTGGTTACGCCTTCCGTTATTATGTTAAGTTGTTGATTGCATTACGTTCTGACAAATCATTGTTCTATTATCAGGACGTTATTATGTCATGTGGGTATTTTGTTATGTAGTGGTGCATTCTTTATTATGATGACGGTGTCTTTGAGTGGGGCTGCTATTCTGCCTCGACACCGGATTTGTGCAACCGTCTAAACGGTTAGCACTTAAGTACGGGCCATTGTGTGTCGTGATATTGACGGCTAAACAGGATGAATGTAATCGTTTGCGCAGTTGAGTTTTGCGTATTCTTATACAAAGAAATAACACATAAATAAATTTTCATCCAAATTTTAACAGCTGTAAGTTGTAAAAATAAGTTTGTTTAAGGTTACATGGCTAAACAACTTAGGGTAGGTAGATAGAGATTTATAAATTGTTTTATTTTAGTAAATGGTCAACTTGAAAATGTTGCTACTGTTTTCAAGAACCTCAAACTGTACATGTATTATTTGTGTCAAGACTTTTTCTTCAATTTTGTGTTGTTGTTTTTTAAATTCTGTGCTTTGACAGCCATCCTTTATACCCCAGGCAGTATACATCCACCGGATTCATTAAAATCATCATTTGCAAGAATAAGAACTCAAATTCCTTCAAGAGTTGCGAAAAGCAGACTTTAAACAACATCCCAAAAGGACAAAATGCCTTGCTCTTTGTTATTGATCGTTTTATTAAGATCTACTTTTCTATATGGATTGTAACTGTTTTCCCATGTAAATAAATAAGAGGGCAGTGTTTATTTTGCTGTCATTATTGTTTATTTACAGTTAAACTACATTCAATTCATATTAAAATAATAATTAGATGCTTTTTAAAAACAAGTAGAAAATCGACTTTTGTCAGTATAATGATGGTATGCATGTTGAATTTAGGGTAAATTCCTAAATATTCATCAGTTTAGAATGTCAAAATTAGCCTTTATTTTTACAAAAATCTCCGTAAAAAGCCTTTATTTTGCAAATGTTGAACCTTTATATAAACCTTTATTTTCACTGAGGTCTGCTAGGAGGCCTTCAAAAGTGATAAGTATTATGAGATGGTACTTTAACCTTCTCAGAATAACAGAAAACATTTATTTGGTAAATCAATTTGTCTGATAGTGATTGTTCTGTCCGTCCGTCCGTGACATGAAAAAGTAGATTTTACATTTATGTCTAGCATACACACCGCTTACTACAACACTTGGATACTTACGCAGTTGTTGCTTATGACCATTCCCTATCCACCCATATCACCCAACCGTACATTGACCTTGACGTTGACCTAATTTGCACTTACAATAATTCTAATTAAACAGAAGAAGAACAGTTAATTAAAGAAATTAATGAGCTAGAAAATAGGCTTTTCAATAATAATAATAATAATAATAATAATAATAATAATAATAATAGCAATAGCAATAACATTAATAATGATGATGATGAAAGTTTGATCAGTGATCTAATAAAAAACCAAAAGATAAAATTTGAAGAAATTAATGAACTTAAAATAAAAGGTTTAATCCTGAGATCAACGGCTATCCATGTTGAAAATAACGAAAAAAATATATCATACTTTGCAAAAGAATGTTGCAAAAAAATACAATATACAATGCAATACACACGTTAACAATTAATAATAAAATAATCACAAATAAAGATGAAATATTGAAAGCTGAAGTAAACTATTGTGAAAATCTATACAAAAATAAACCTGTCAACATGGAAGACAAAACTTTCTTTCAGGTACCAATAAATACTTTAGACGAGCAAAGCAAAGTATCCTGTGAAGGAAAATTAGCAGAGTATGAATGTGGTAAAGCACTTTTTTGAAATGAAAAACAATAAAAGCCCGGGATCTTATGGCATAACGGTAGAATTTTATAAAAATTTATGGAATACGATTAAATATTATCTTATAAACTCATTAAATAATTCATTCGATATTGGTGAACTCACAAATCTACAAAAGCAAGGGATAATCACATGTTGCCTAAACAGGGGAAAGATCTACACTACATTGCAAACTGGAGACCTTTTAGCTTACTAAACACTGATTATAAAATTGCTACTAAAACAATTTCAAATAGGTTAAAAAATATACTTCCAAAAATAATTAGTTTCGACCAAATTGCGATCATGAAAAATAGATATATAGGAGAAAATGTACGCTTGATCTTCAATATTATAGATTATGTAGAAATAAACAACATACCTGGTTTAATGTTCTTTGCAGATTTTGAAAAAGAATTTGATAGTCTTAACCATACTTTTATAATAAAATGTCTGCACCATTTAAATTTTGGAAATGACCTTATCCAGTGGGTTAACATTTTTTTACGATGATATATATGATCATAAACAATGGTCACCTTTCAGACACATTTAAGATTAAACAAGGGGTCAGACAAGTGTGTCCCCTGTCTTAGACATTGTTTATTATATGCCTTGAAATATTGTCTAACTATATAAATAAAAACCCAAATATTGTTGGCATAAAAGTTAACGACGAAGAAATAAAGCAACATTTTTTGCAGATGATGCGACATTCTTTATTTATGGAACAAAACAATTATTAGAAAGCTTAATCGAAACTGCATCTAACTTAACTAGAATTTCAGGCCTAAATCTGAACACATCAAAAACTACAATAATGAGAGTTGGTTCATTGGCAAAGCCAAATATCCTCTACTGTAGCGAAAAATCTTTGATATGGACATCAAAAAGTACAAAAACATTAGGCATTCACAATAACAGAAACTTAAATATCCACAACAATTTAACTCCAAAGATCAACGAATTTATTGAATGTCTAAAACAATGGCAACACCGAAAACTTACGCTTATGGGCAAAATTACAGTTATTAAAACATGTGCGCTCCCCAAACTAATTTACCGTTTTTCTGAACTTCCAAATCCACCAAAGTCTGTAATAAATGACATAACTAAAGCAATTTACAATTTTCTGTGGGATTCAAAACCTGAAAAGATTAAACGGAAAACATTGATACAAGATTATGAGTATGGGGGGGGGGGGTAAAAATCACAGATATCGAATGCTTTTTACATGCTATAAAAGCCGGATGGATCAAAATATATTTAGACGAAAACAACAAAGGAAAACGGAAATATTTAACGAAATACAGACTTAAAAACACAACAAACAATGTAAGTACACAAACTGTTTAGAACAATAAAACTATAACATCAAACACAAAATCATTTTTCTATGAAGACTGGTATAACAGAGGAATAACATTAATTCAACATTTGTATAACTACAAAGAAAAGGCATTTTACACGTTCAGTGATATTCAGTTTCTATATAACATACAAAATAGCGATTACTTAAAATACTTTTCTCTTGTGTCCGCAATCCCAACGGAATACAAAGAAAAACTAAAACAAGAAACTCCAAACACATCAGGAAAATAATGAAAACTTGAAACATCTAGTTATAAAGCAAAAAAAAGCCCAATAAATGTCTATATAAGATACAGATTCAAAACCATAACACAAATGAAAATGTCGAAAACAAATGGAGTACTGAGTTAAACTGTAATTTAAAAGAACATGGGAAAAAAATATACATTGTCCCATATAAATCGACAATAGACGTAACTCAGAAGTTTTCAGTTTAAATTCATAATGAGAATTATTCCCACAAATGAATTTTTACATACATACAAAATAAAAACTAACGACTTATGTGAGTTTTG
Source organism: Congeria kusceri (assembly GCA_027627225.1). NCBI lineage: Eukaryota > Metazoa > Mollusca > Bivalvia > Myida > Dreissenidae > Congeria > Congeria kusceri. The sequence goes on along the minus strand of CM051039.1, from coordinate 23,195,296 downwards.
TAATTTACATACTGAGACAATTGACCACTTATTTTGGGAATGTAATCACGTGCAAGACCTTTGGAGAACATTAGAAACCCTATAACAAGCAAAGAATATACATACAACGATAACGAAACAAATTGCCTTTTTAGGTTTTATAGAAAGAAAAGCTTTTACAAACATATTGAATTTCATTATAATTTAAATGAAAGAATTCATATTTAAAATGAAAAACATGAGCATTGTGCCTATTTTTGAAAGCTTAAACGATTATCTAAAATCCAAAATTAACATTGAAGCTGAAAGCTCGCTAATGAAAGACAAATGTGAACAACATTGCCGAAAATGGAACCGATTTACTATTTGAGATGTTTCTAAAGTCATTTACATAACCAAATAAAACATTTGACAGTCATTGCAAAGATCTTGATATAATTTTATCTATACTTCCAACATAATACCATAGTTTACATAGTTTTTACTTAGCACTATGTTCGTTATTAATGAACAGAAAAAAAGTGTATAATTTAGAAGTGTATGAATTTATATAAAATGCATTATGTACGAGGGTGCGCGAATGCGTGCGCGTGTGTGTGTGTGTGCGTGTGTGTGTGTGTGTGTGTGTTCGTGAACACCCACATTTCGTTACGCGACCTAGTTCACACACGTTAAAGTCACTACATTTTTAAAAGTCACCACATACACTCATGTAGTGAATTTTTATTGTATTGAAAGCAAATTAATTTGTGATGTTTTACCATAAAAACGTAAAATTAAAGAAAAAGTAATTTTCAGGTTAACATCGGACTTTTTCCACACTCGGTTTATGATAAATTTCGTCGCGTTACACACTTTACTACTGCTGCAACTCGCGCATGCGTGGTCTATAGATCTACGTCATTTCAACAAATCAAGATGGCGCGATCGAGAGAAAAAGTAAGTAGGCACCTATTTCCCGTTTTATAATGGGCGTTTAACATTTTCATACACAACTATTATTTGAACATGATAGCCAAGTTTATTATATACAGCGTCTAGCAAATGTTTTTGGATGCTGTGCGCTTCAAAGTTGGAGTCTGAGACAACACTCGTCTGTCGAACTCGGCAAGTTGTCAGTTGACTCAATGACTTTGAAGGCAAATGCTTAGAGCTGGCATCAACAAATAGAAAGTATTAAATCTAAGGCATGGTCACGTTTGAAAATTATGAAACGGCTTTGCTATCGCCTCGAGGTCACTTAAATTTATATACTTCTCCTTCATTTGGCCAATCTTAGAATATGCTGACGTTGTATGGGACAATTGTACGATGTATGAAAAAAATGACTTAGACAAAATCCAAACTGAGGCTGCCCGAATTGTATCTGGTTGTACCAGTTTAGTTTCCTCAACGTTATTATATAATGAAGTCTGTTGGGAAACCCTCAGCACACGAAGGTCAAAACACAAACTCATTATGTTCTTTAAAATTGTCAAAGGTCTATGTCCCTAGTATCTGTCTCAGTTGCCACCACAATCAGTAGGTGAGCGATTCTCAAGATCCTTACGAAATTCCTCCCAGCTAGCTGGCACTCTGACTAGGACTTCTTTATATCAAAATGCCTTTCTGCCCTCTACAATTCAGGCTTGGAACTCTCTTCCTGAGGAAGCCAGGCTTGTTGATAACTTATCTGATTTTATAAAGTTCCTTGACCTCGATAAACCTCGTGGCAATTCTCTGTTCTATTACGGTAAACGCAGTCAACAAATATTGCACACACGCTTGAGAATGGACTGTAGCTCTCTAAATAAGCATCTTTATGAAAGAAACCTAGTTCCATCGCCACTTTGTCGATGTGGCCAAATAGAAAACACCTACCACGTTTATATTTGTTTGCCCACTGTACGAAACATTAAGACTTAAGTTAACAACAATTGTTGGAGAATATATAAATGTATCACTGCGCACACTTCTGTATCGGGATGATAATGTTTCTCAAAGTGCTAATTATGCTGTTTTTGATGCAGTCCATAATTTCATTGACGCTTCATTCAGATTTGCATAAGTATAACTCTCGGTTCCATTCATATATTCTATATCATGCTTTGACTTCCAGTTCGAATCCCTATTAATACTTAAACACTATGCTTAACACATATTTCCAAGCTCGTTTAACATTAACATTATTTGTTATTGTATATGTTATATGTAAAGACCGTCACAATATATGTAACTGTACTATTGAGGAAAGGAACCCTACTACCTTAGCGATCGTTCCAATCCTACAAACTTATGTTGTGCATTTCTCTATGCAATCCTTATTCAAAATAAATATGTTTAAACCAAGGCACGATGACTGTTCGATATAAGCAATGCCAGAAAATATAGAATCTGTGTTGTTTTTATCAAAATAATAAAGTTTAAGGTAGAATAAAACTGCTGTAAAATGAATATACTATCATATTTGAAATTCTAAAGCATGGCTACATTTATACGATCGATAAAAATTTCCCCACCGCAGTGTAAATACTCAACTGGTTAGCAGGTATTTGTCGGACAGTAGTAAAATCCGGACTTATTTTTAAATATTCGCATTTCGTAACCGCTTTTCTTATTTTAACAACGTAATCAAATAAACGCTTATATTTTCTTCGAAAAAAGTGAGTTTATTTTTTGTAAACCCCCCAAATGTTTATGATGATAGTCTGATACGCATGCAACTGTCGTCTGGGGAAATAAATGACGTGCTCATGCGCGATAAAATCCCAATTTGGGGCCCAAACAGGGTTTGTGATAGTTTTGGCTGTCTGCTCATTATAGCAGACAAACTCTGGCAGAACATTATTTAACCCGTTACGACATTAAGGACGTGCATAGTAGCTACATAGAAATTTAACGTCTAATAAACTCTTTAAAACGTCATGCTTCCGTATTTGTTTCAACGCCTTACTTATACTCTCTAGTAATTATTTAATCATTGATAAAGTGGTTTTATTTTGATATAAATTACGCATCTGATTGTTTATTTGTTTTCTTAGATCTATATATATTAAATAAAGTTATAAAGCATTTCTCCGTATATTTCACTGTTAAAAAAAACGTCCGGAAAATACTACTGTCAATGTGAAAAAGACCTTGTTTTATGTACCCCTTTCAGGGCCTCTATTGTTGCGCATCCGCTCAAGTGAAACTTATTTTGTTTATATACACAAACGGGTAATCAACCAAGGATGCTACACGCGAATTTTCATCGTTGAGTTTGTTCATGAATTAAAACTGTCCCAAAATAAATGCATATTTCGTCCGACAAATACTCGCTCACCAGTATTGTGGAAAATCTTTGCAGGCTTATAGTAAGTAAATCGAAACTAGGAATGGATTATTCAGAACCCATTAATACCATTCCTGCTTTTGACCTCTTGGTTAATTATAGTTATATTGCAAATTTATATTTTAGGTTGTTATAAAACATTAATTACTCAAAAACACAACATCACATAAACTCATTTTTCCCTAGTAGTATTACTAGTAAGTCTTTCATTTGTCTTTCGAGTTTTTATAATCTTTTTATCTCCTCTTAAATTCTTTAATACTCGTCCTGACATGCGGCTGTCTACTCTATTCGGTATTGACTTTTGACAGTATAAAGTTGAAGTTGAAGTTAATGTTTTATTTTGCCTCAAATAGTAAATTAAATTCAGGGTTTTCCATGACGCACACATCTTGTATAATTGTCGCATTTTTCATTAAATGATCCTAAAAAAAATCCCTTTGCCTCCATGTGGATACAATTTCCTATTTCTGAAGAAATGCATCATATTTCAAAGCATTGCATTGACCCATATATTTGGGTTCTAATTCATACTTAGAAGTTTGGTTTGACATGATTTTGACTTCCGAAAATCTACATCCAAAATTTATGTTATATAAAAGTTTTTCACACCTACTGACTATAATTACACAAAGAGTAGCTCTATATTGATACAGATGCAAAGCTGTCAAAATTAGAATGACAGATAGACACTGAATGTCCATGAATGTTTGGTTCATATGTTTGCTGTTTGCTTATTGTTGAACTTAAATGAAAATAAAATATGTAATGTTGTTATCCTTTAAACATTGTTTTCATGATAATTATAACTTAATAATTTTTTAAACTAAATATAATGTCATTTCTGTCAGAAAATGCATGTAGTGAAACTGAAAGTGAAAATAGAAAAGCTCTCAATTCGGAGAAAATATCGTTCAGTGAGTAAATGTGAGTAATTATTTTTTTTTTAAACTGATTCAGATAACTCACGGTTTTTCTGCACTTTGTTTTGATGCTAGAATTTTGTAAGGTAAAAATCTGAAAGGACAGTTAAGTATTAATTACACCAGTCAGCAATGTGTATTACTATTAAATGTAGTTTGATGAAAACCCCCCAAAGTTTTCACATGTCCCCCCACAATTATAAGCACGGGGGTCATTGTGACCCCCAATTTTTCGATTTCAAGGAAAACATGAAATTAGGCACAAACCATTGTTTGATGAAAATTGCTCTGAATCAACTACATGTTTACAAAAATTCCTCTATCTTAGTCAAGTTTTGTCTGATTTTGGTCATTTTTTTATCAAAATAAAGCTTACACTCTGGGATGAGGGGTTTAATGTTAAAATATGGGGAAAATACATACTTTTAAAGAAGAGGAATGGGGCAAAATGTCGGCCCCAAATTCAGTCAAATGAGATACCCAAATAAATCACACTCGTTCTCTAGCTATTTACTTGTATGTAACCGAAACATTCTCTCGAGTGTGCCAATTGGGATACATTGACAGTATCTCTGTTGATTTACTTTTAGAATTGTCTGTGTTTATTGACTGGTAAGCCAGCTTACCCAGGAAAAGTGTGATACGGTTAACTGACCGCCGTGTTGCACTACTTTGTCTTTAACACTAAACATCTGAAGATATTTTGTTTTTAATTTTTTAGTTAATTTTATGTAGAAAATAAATTAAAAATAAAAGACCCTCGCGGAGTTGTGAATGAATACTCTTAATATCCAACTATTTGCCTTGAATCACAATTCTGCCCTTGAAAAGTCCTTGAATTTGTGAGCAAAACTTGAGTATGAACCATGTACAGTACATAGTGTGCTGATTTCAGAATTTGTGCATTCCACTTGTCAGAAAAGAAGGGAAGCACACGGTCTGTATCTTAAATGTACCATTAGTATTGCAAACGTTGTTGTGTGTCTTATTTTGTGGTCAGTGTCGTCGGAATTTTTGGGAATTAGACAATGCAATGTTAGAATTTATTAGATGAAATATGGTGTATATAAAGTAATAATTTATATGAATCCTGTTAAATTTTAGGTCCAGAAATGATGATTTAGCAATGTATTCAAGAGGGAAAATGGCTGTAAGTATGAAGTACAGTGTACTTTGATCCCCTGAATTTTAATAATTATTTGGAATATGCCAACAAGTGTGTTAAAGTGTTTATATACACATTTCCTACAGTAATTTTTTGTGTGCCTCTTTCTTCTCTTAGGGGAGTATAGACACTATGTTTCAGTTGATTCATTTTTGCACTAATTCAAATACCCACAACGATTTTTTCCCTTATTAAGACGGGTCCGGTTAACGGACCCGTTCCCAATGACCCACAGACTCGTTTCCAAAATGCCCCGGACCTTTCCCAATTTAAAAAAAAAGAATAAACCCAATAAAAACTAATTAAAATGGTAAATATTTTGTTTATTTCTCTCGATATTTTCCAAATCGTTCTGAAATGACGCTATGTCATTCTGACTGGTTACTACTTGTTATCGATCTTAATACGGAGTTGTATACACAGTTTAATGCGAACGCAAAACCAGTCTGAAATTGTTCACACTTGTTATAATTGAAAACAACAACATAATTGCATCGATTATCTTAACAATCAAATGTTTAAATCCCTAAAATGAGTTACAATAGCAAATCTTATAGAAAGCAATTTATAAAGTCGGATTGAAAGGCAAGTAAATCACTAACGTAATGCGGCTTTTAGCCTGTCACGGTGTCAGAACCGTCTTTAACAGACATACTCTTAAACGGTAACTGGCCAACTTGTACCCAGGTTAACTCGTACTGAATTAACTAAATCATGACGAACCAAATCAGGATTTGCTAGATCATGGGGCCCTGTCATGTAGCAGCATCATTGAAGGTCAAAGTGAACATGACTTTTTTCTATATATTTGAATGTTTTTTGTTTATATTGACATCTTCAATTTGTTTTATTAGTTTTGATCCATTTAAATAGGTTTAAACAATTGAAAATGAATGTTTATGCTTTTAACAAAATTATTTTACTAATTGTGCTTTCACGAATCGATATTACCCAATTTGGTGATTTTACGACGCGCAAATTCCCAATTTGAATGGTACCGGACCTGGTGTTCCCAAAAGGGCCAAAAAAATCGCTGCCCCAGTAGTTAAAATTTCAAAATTATTCTCATTAAAACAGAGAAATATACAATGCAGTTCTTAATCAGAACTAGATACATGTTTTTATAGGAAGATATACTTAGCTCGCCTTAGGGTAAGCTATTCTGGTCAGTCATTGTCGGTCGTTGAGTCGTCTGTTCATCGTCTCAGGGCCGGGCTGGCTAGCTCAGTTGGTAGAGCGCTGGACTGTCAACCCGAGGATCATGGGTTTGATCCCCAGCCTAGCCACATAACTTGTGTGGTGATTGGTCATGAAATAATTTCTATGGCCATTCTTCCCTACCTCTGATTAAAGTAGGGCAGTTGACAGTTTATTTGTCAAAAAAATGATAATACAATTTATCAAACATTTGCTGGTGATGATTACAGTAGCAATACATTTAAGATAAACCTAGCCTTGAATTTTGTACAAAACTTTGAACCATATTTCTAATGCCCCGGTCGAAATTAGAAACTGCCGCCGGATGGCACATAACATACATTATTTGTGGTTGTTCATCATTTTTATAAAAAAATAAAACTTGTGTGTTAATTGCAAAACCAGATTCATTGCTTCTTTTATTTGTAGTATTGATGCAACAACCAGCACAATGTTGTGTCGGTATATTAACGATGCTAAAGTCGGCACTGCACAGAACAACGCTCAAATGAAACTAATTGTTTTGGACAACATTTCAATTCCATTGGAGAAGAAATACGGTTCGACTATGGAGTTGAAAATCTGCCATTGAGAGAGGTATGTGTATTTCAAAAGCACTTCAATACCATGTTTTTGGAGACCAAATGTGTTATATCTCATAGAAATAATAAATTTACGCCATCGTTTGCTGGCAAATAACCCACAGACAGAAGTCTGGACGCATAGGAATTAAACCATGCATTTAAACAAATGTTTATGTGTTATTCCACAACAAACTATGGCGTGACGCTGCGTACATTTAAGAAAAAATGTCAAGCTTATGTCGTCTGCTTCTGCGTCAGCGTCTGCGTTCGTTAAGTTTTTCGGTTACGTTTTAAGTAATTCGTTTGATTTTCCACTTTCACCTGATTCTGTGTAGGTCGAATATCCCTGACTAACAGACACATTCTCATGCTTGAAATCTGTTTTGGAATCCAGACATGCACTTCCCTTTACACAGACAGCACCCTATTCATCCGAACGTAACACTATAGATTTAAGACTATTCTTTGAGACCTTTTCCTCACTTGCAGAATTTTGTCCACATTTGTGGTCACCAAAGCTTTGTCTCTTGATTATGTGCACTTTGGATCTTGTTACCCTCATGTTAATATTTTGTACATGTGCTGGGGTCTTCAAGTGTTTTAGCAAGCTCCACTTATTTGCATAAGTATGGTTACAAATCTCACAATTGCGTTCGCTACTACTCTGCTTTGCTTTCATCTTCATTGGTTTTCATAACTATTTGAGTGCCAAACAATAAAAACATTCATATATTTAAGAGTTGTTCTTTATTTGGCTTCAGGTTCTGATATATAATGTCTCTGTTTACTGAAGTCAAAACCTTGGATAATGGATCTTTAGATTGGGGTACACTTCTTGGTAAAGTTGACAAGCCCGAATACTGAACCTCTGTATAGTCGGGAAACTTAATCTTATCTACTAAATCACAAAGCAGGTGTTTTCATTCACCCAAGTAACGGCTGCATAACTTTCATGTGACTCTGTCACTGTTCATTATACCCCCACTACCAGTAGGTAGGAGGGGAGCTACATAGGAATCACTTTGTCCCGTAAGTATGTCTGTCTGTCCCGAAACTTGTCCGGCCTGTAACTTTCCCATGCATCGAAGGATTTCGAAATAACTTTGCACAAATGTTCACCTATATGAGACAACGTGTCGCGCGCAAGAACCACATGGCTGCCTTCAAGGTCAAAGTCAAACTTTGTGATCGAAGGTCAAAATTCAGCTCTTTATTGTCAAAATAGGGCTTGTCCACTCTATTACTTGACCATGCATGAAAGAATTTCGAAATAACTTGGCACAAATGTTTACCTATATGAGACGGCGTGTAGCGCGCAAAAACCACATTTCTACCTTTAAGGTCAAGGTCATACCTTGAGGTGAAGTCAAAATACAGCACTTGATTGTCAAAATAGGGCTTGTCCGTTCTATAACTTGACCATGCATTGAGGGATTTCGAAATAACTTGGTACAAATGTTCACCTATATGAGACGGTGTGTCGCGCGCAAGAACCACTACCTTCAAGGTAAAGGTCAAACTTTGAGGTCAAAGGTCAAAATTCTGCACTTTATTGTCAAAATAGGGCTTGTCCGCTCTATAACTTGGCCATGCATGAAATAATTTCGACAAAACTTGGCACAAATGTTCACCTATATGAGACAGCGTGTCGCGCAAATGGCCATACCTTGAGGTGAAAGGTCAAAATACAGCACTATTGTCAAAATAGGGCTTGTTTTGACAGGCCCTTTCCAATGACCTGTAAATGGAGTTTTGTTCGAAACAAAAATTATGTAGGTGTTTTTTATGCTTTTCATTATACCCCCACAAACGAACTTTTTGGGGGGTATATAGGAGGAGTGAGCTTGTCGGTCCGTCAATCTGTTGGTTTTTTTGGTTTCCGGATGATAACTAGAGAACGCCTTGACATATTCAAATAATTTTGGTACACATGTGTAACATCATAATGTACATGCCAAGTTCAACTTGGGTTACAAACAACTGAATTTTGACTCTGTTATACCCCCTTTTTGACTTTAATTCAATAATAACATGGTTTCAGCACGATAAATCCAGAAAGGCTTGACATATTCAAATAATTTTAGGCACACATATGTCATGTCATACAATACAAGTCAAGTTCGAATTAAGTTACAAACCATTTAATTTTGACTATGATATGCCCCCGTTTTTGTCTTAAATTCCATAAAAACACAGTTTCCTTATAATAATTCAAGATAGGCTTTACAGTTTCAAACAATTTCATGTACATATGTAAAACATTATAAAATACAGGTCAAGTGTGACTCCAGGTTACAAACCACTAAATGTTGACAGAGCATTGGTCCCTTTTGGACTTAAATTCCCTAAAAACAGTGTTCCCGGACAATAACTTATGAAAGGATTCACAAATTTGAATTAATTTAGGTAGATTCGTGTAACATTATAAAATATAGGTCAAGATTGACTTTGGTTACAAACCACCAACTGTTGACAGAGTTATGGCTCTTTTGACTTGAATCACTAGAAACACAGTTTCCAGACATTATCTCATGAAAGACTACACATAAAATTAATTAAATTGTTTTAAGTAAATAAGTGTAACTACATGAAATAAAGCATTATCTTTGGGTGCATTCCCTTCAAATGGATATGCCATAGTTTTGTGACAAAGCCATACTGTGGGGTATAGTCGTCACTCTTGTGACAATTCTAGTTCATCGTCAAATCATGTACACGTCACTCTATTTTTCCACGAAAAAACCCATACATTCGTTAGCAACAGCTGTTCTAGATAAAATTTAAAGACATTTTGCTTTTTAGGGTTATATTGATAAAGCCACCAAATCAGAAGTCAGTGGTAATAAGATTTTAAATTTTGACTATTTCTTTTGTGATTTTCATTTTGTTTTTTGCTTATTTTGTGCCTTACTAGAAAATGTTTGATGTTTATGCAGGGATTGTTTTTCATTTCATGTTTTATGTGTGTGTTTATCAACAAAATCATTATAAAATTCAGGAAATGAAACACGCTGTATGTATTAGTTTTCATGAAGAAACACAAACATTTTGTCGTTGAGAAACACTTTTAGTTTACACAGTCAGCCCCCGTGAAAGGGGAAAAACTGTAAAAGGAAATGTTTCTGTGCAAAATGCCACCATTATGCCAATGTTTCTGAGGCCTCTAATGGTCCCTTAGATGTTGAAAAACAATCCCTGAAAAACATTGTTCGGGTATAACAATAGTCACAAGCTATTAAAACCTCACCATCACACAAGTGCTTTGAGGAGTCTCCTACCTATTGATGGGATTTAGACCTCTGTCTGTCGGTACTTTCAGAATGAATAAGAATATTGTACTTTCAGAATAAATTAAAATATTGTATGTCTTAGTTATCGGGTGGACAAAAATTGTGGTTGCATGATAATGATTACAAACACGTAATGCGTAAAATAAAATAAATGTTTGTTTCAGGTAACATGCCCAAAATAATTAGGGTAGGTAGGTCGGGAATTTTTTTTTTTCTTTTGGTAAATGATCAACTTGTAGATTTTAAAACTGAATAAGTAGATGCTATCAAAACAAAACACTTATTTATCCAAAAACACATTTAATGAATTAAAAAGGTAAATAAACCAAAAATCAATCGGACAAACCCAATAAAATGTTCTAGGGTCGGGGCATTTTTTTAGAGTAGGTCGGGTATAACTGAAACAAACATATTGTTTTACGCCTAAGGTAAAAACAAATCAAGGAAAACTTGTTCTTTTGCTACTAGTCTTTACTTAAGAAAAACTTCCAAAGCCTCACTGTACACAGATTACATTTAAAAACCTATGCTGCAACTACATTTTTTACGAAGTGAAGTTAAGTATATACTATATATTAACTATATATAACATTTGCAATAATTTATTGGAAAAACATGAAATAATGCCGATTTATTGTAATGTTAGTTGTTGTTGCTTCTAGGAAAGATCCCTGCAGCAGGGGGCAACCAAAAAGGTGCATTGTGCAGCACCCTGGTATTTTGCTCTGGATCTTTCCCTATGCTACAAAAAGTCTTAATATAATGACTTTATGTCAGCAGTTTATATTTCAGTAACTTTTGGATGGTGGATTACTTGAGAACCCTCATCTTTTGAATGAGAAAAGTATAATGATTATACTAAAACACCACATCTGGGTTTTGAAACAAACATACAGAAAACTCACTACATGAGTCTAAAGAATTTAAAATACATAAAACTCATTACATAAGTGTATAGAATTTAAAATACAGTACATAAAACACACTACATACGTGTAACAGTGTATAGAATTTAAAATACAGAAAACTCACTACTTAGGTGTAAAGGTGTATATAATTTAAAGTACAGAAAACTCACTACATAAGTGTATAGATTTTAAAATACAGAAAAATCACTACATAGGTGTATAGAATTTAAAATACAGAAAAATCACTACATAGGTGTATAGAATTTATAATTGAATTTAAAATACACAAAACATTACTACCTCGGTGTATATAATTTGAAATACAGAAAAATCGCTACGTATGTGTATACAATTTGAAATACAGAAAAATCTCAGATGTTGGTATAGATTTGAAATACAGAAATTTCACTGCATAAGTGTATAGAAAATTAAAATACAGAAAACTCACGACATACCGGGATTATATAAATTAAGTACAGAAAACTCACTACATGTGTGTTTATAAATCTAAACTACAGAAAATTCACTACATATGTGTAGAGCATTTAAAACGGAAAACATAGAAGTATAGGAATGTTTTAAATTTTGAATTTATAAGGTTGCAAGATTTTAATTCTCAATAACAGAAAGGGACTTTCATTCAAACAAAATCTCCTAAACCGCCTCACGAAACTTCACAGAATGACCATTCCCTGGGAGTTACATTGTTTATTTTATAGACTTAATTAAAAAAATGACTAAAAACTTTTTCTAAAACTGTAACGCCTATGTCTTCATTCTCAGTTAAGGGATGTAGAGCCATTCGGCCCTCTTGTTTGTTAAATTCAATGGTCGCAACCCCTATGATATGGATACCCTGCTATTCCATATTAGGACCACTAATCACATATCGAAAATATGAAGAAAAAAATGACTTGTTATTCCGACCAGTGCCCTTTGTCTTTATCACTTTACATCAGCAATTAAAAATGTGTAGTTGAGATAACATACTGCTTTGTGACATGAACAGTCCATGGTAATTAATATGTTATAGATGTTTAAATAAGGCATTAGCATTAGCATTTAGTCACAGATTACATTAATTAACTATCTGACAGTAAAAGGGTAACACTATTGAATTTTGAACCATAAATGGATTTGAAACTAGTGGATCACTTTTAATTTAACTTTCTTAATATTAAGTACATTTGTATATTTCTGTCTTATTCTATAAAACAATTTGTTTTGAAAGCAAAATGATTTTCGTTATCAATTATTCCTTACAGGCATACACATGTACATGTGCTGACTCGGTGATACATTGATACTATGACCACACTACTATTAAGACCACAAATAAGTCCCACAAGTGTTTGTATTTGCAGGATTTTACTGTACTCAATCATGTTACTCCAATAAATTATTTATCATCATTTTTATGCATCCGGCATCTTGATGCAGGAGGCATTTAGTGATTGTCCTGTCCGTCCGTCATTCCGTCCTTCCGTCCATGACAGGTTAAGTAGATTTTACCGTTTCGTCTAGCACCAACACTGCTTACTACAACACGTTGATACGTACACAGTTGTTGCTTATGACCATTCCCTATCCACCCATATCACCCAACCTTACTTTGACCTTGACCTAATTTGGACTTAATAATAATTCAAAAGTGCCAATTCTTGGTTAACTAGATTTTACCGTTTCGTCTAGCACCAACACCGTTTACTACAACACTTTGATACTTACACATTTGTTGCTTAGGACAATTCCCTATCCACCCATATCTCCCAACTTTACCTTGACCTTGACCTAATTTGGACTTATAATAATCGGAAGTGCCATTTCTTGGTTAACTAGATTTTACCGTTTCGTCAAGCTCCAACACCGCCTACTACAACACTTAGATATTTACACAGTTGTTACCTATGACCGTTCCCTATCCACCCATTTCACCCAACCTTACTTTGACCTTGACCTTGAGCTAATTGGCACTTAGAATAATTCAAAATTGCCATTTCTTGGTTAACTAGATGTTACCGTTTCGTCTACCACCAACACCGCTTGCTACAACACTGGGATATTTACACAGTTTTTACTTATGACCGTTCCCAAACAACCCATATCACCCAACCTCACTTTGACCTTGACCTCATTTGGACTAAGAAATGGGCTACCCAGCACCAACCGGGGGCATGTGTGTTTATCAAACACAGAAACTGGTTTCTGCTTTTTATCAGAATTTGAATCTGATCACGATGATGACTGTAGCAGTCATGATGATGATGCTTACGAATCCTATCATCCCAGTTGTAGTGAAGATGATCAGCAAATTACCTGTACCCCTAGTGACAGTGAAAGTAACTAAGCTGAAGGTATGTCATGATTCTCTTCTGATTAAAATTTATTTATGTTGCTATTTGAGGGCTATGTGCGTTGAAATGAGATAATCTGCCTGCCTCTCTGCTTGGTAGTTTTAAGCTCACCTGAGCACAACCTGCTTTTGTGACCCCTTTTTGTCCGTCGTCTATCGTCTGTCCTCAACATTTACCTTGTGAACACTTTAGAGGACCACGTGTATTGGCCAATCGTCATGAAACTTGATCAGAACATTTGGCGTAATGATACCTTGGCTGTGTCATGTGGGGTCTAAAAATTTGGTCAATACGTCAAATTAAAGAAAATGCTTCTGAACACTCTAGAAGTCACATTTTTTGCCCAATCAACATGAAACTTTCTCAGAACATTTCTTCTTATAATATATTTTGGCTGAGTAAGAAAATGGTTCTGGTCCTTGGAAAACATGTATGTACGTCCCAAAATGTCCATCTGATCTTGTCCGAACTTGATCTTCATCATTTATCATGCAATTTTAAAATAACTTGCCACAAATGATCACCGTGTGGAGATAGTGTGTCTTGCTCAAGACCGTTGTACCTAGCTCAAAGGTCAAGGTCACACTAAGAGAAATGATAAATATGAGTATACTACAGGTTGTCTGGACTGTAACTTCATCATTTATCAGGCAATTTCAAAATAACTTTCCACAAATGATCACCGTGTGGGGACAGCGTGTCGCGCGCAAGACCTGTGTCTTTAGCTGAAAGGTCAAGGTCACACTTAGAGGTAAAAGGTCAAATATGAGCGTAACACATCTTGTCCCGAGTAACATCATCATTTATCAGGCAATTTTAAAATGACTTGCAACAAATGATCACTGGTGGAGACAACATTCAGTGTTGGCGACATGCCATTTGTCTGTGTCCTAACATGTATCGTGGGGGCATCCATGTCTGTAACATACCTAGTTACAACATTGTTTCATTTCACAAGGTTTTTCATTTATGCTTATGCAGATTTGACCTTCAAAAATTACAAATGTGGAAGATATAAAAAATTACTCTTGCTTTCAGAAAAGTAGATCCAATACATTGTGGACCAAGAAAGCCGATGTCGCCAACAAAAAACCCAACCAACCCGTCAGAAGTATGCAGGATGAAGACAATGAAACTAGCAAAGCGATGGAGATGGACATAGAATCTGAACATGTCATGATAAAGCCAGGAAGTGTCAACAAGAAAACAGATGTCGCCAACAAGAAACCCAACCAAGCCATCAAAAGTATGCAGAATGAAGACAATGAAACTAGCAAAGCGATGGAGATGAACATAGAATCTGAACATGTCATGATAAAGCCAGGAAGTGTCAACAAGAAAACAGATGTCGCCAACAAGAAACCC
Organism: Congeria kusceri; assembly: GCA_027627225.1. Taxonomy (NCBI): domain Eukaryota; kingdom Metazoa; phylum Mollusca; class Bivalvia; order Myida; family Dreissenidae; genus Congeria; species Congeria kusceri. Next base: position 23,180,218 of record CM051039.1, on the reverse strand, counting down.
AACCAAGCCATCAAAAGTATGCAGAATGAAGACAATGAAACTAGCAAAGCGATGGAGATGAACATAGAATCTGAACATGTCATGATAAAACCAGGAAGTGTCAACAAGAAAACAGATGTCGCCAACAAGAAACCCAACCAAGCCATCAAAAGTGTGCAGAATGAAGACAATGAAACTAGCAAAGCGATGGAGATGAACATAGAATCTGAACATGTCATGATAAAGCCAGGAAGTGTCAACAAGAAAACAGATGTCGCCAACAAAGCCGTCAGAAGTCTGAAGAATGAAGACATTGAAACTAGCAAAGCGATGGAGATCAACAATGGTAATGTCTCTCTTTATTAAATTAGAAAGTAAGTAATAATATGAATTTTTGTAACGTAATATAATGCATTATGTTATTGGCAAATGATGACTTAAGGTTTCTAAGGTAAAAACATGATTTAGTAGTACATTCACCATAATAATCTATGCACTGTTTGTTAGAAAAATATAAGTAACCTTAAGACAGAATTGAGGAATTTGATAGTACCATAACATGTAAGTCCTGTCAGTTGTCAATTGTCCTTGTTTGTTTAACTAAAGCAAGTTGCAATACTACAGGTTTCCATTGAAATGCTAAAATTTAATAAAAAAAAACATACATTTTAACAAGCACATCTTCAGGGTGCACTTAAATGCCTACGATAACATTAAAAGTCTAAACCTAACCTGATTATGACTATATGACTATTGCACTTTCCTAAAGATGCACAACTACAAAAAATTCATATATAAATCTGTGTCTCCCGTCCTTTTTGTAGTAGTGTGTTTCCACAGTATTTTGATTCCCAGCCTGGCCACATAACTTGTGTGGGGATTGGTCATGAAATCCTTTCTACGACCATTCTCCCCTCCCTCTGATTTAAGTAGGGCAGTTGTTAGTTACTGGCATAAGTATGTGCACTTAGTACTGGTAAACCAGCTTACCCAGGAAAAGTGTGAGTAGGTTAACTGACCGCCGTCATAATACTGAAATACTGTTGAGTACGGCGAAAAATGGAAACAAACAAACAAATCCACAGTATTTCAGATCATTCATGTGAAGCAATCTGACTTAAGTACACAATCTTCCTAGAGGAAGAAATAATAACGGCTAGTTAAAAAACGTTTTCTTCTGAAACATATGGAATGGTTTTAAAAAATTATCTCGGTCAATATAATTGCTCCTGTACAGAAGCGTTTAAATGTTGGTTTGGTGTTGTCATTTACAACTAGAATTAGTATTTTCCATGTATAACATAATAAGTTGCTTGTAATAGTAATTTTTTCCATAAAATGATATGATTAGGCATATATTCCACAAGTTGACTCTAAAATGATGTTTAAAGCCATAGTCACACTGTTTTGGCTCTGATTGTCAACAATTACAAAATCTTGGTGATTCGTGGTAAAGCGAGGACACAATCGTAGCGCCCTCTTGTTTTTTCCAAAATGTAGGACACCCCTAGTACCATCGTAGCTAAATCGGGCTTATTCTTACAGCATCTTAGATGCATTCGTGGCCTATCGTGTTTAATCGGGACTAATAATATGACACTTGTGTTACAAGACTGTATTATGTTATGCTACGTTTGATACGTTTATTGTACAGATTTCTAAGTGTGTCCTACGGTTCAGTTACAATTCCAGTAGGATCCTTAGCGACTATCAGGACTATTCATGAATATACACGATGGACCAAAACAATATGAAGATGGGTTGGGTTACCTGTACGGTTTATTGCAATGATTCTACTCACTCAATACGTTAGCCTACGTTGGTGCAAATCGCTTTGAAGCGTAGTGAAGCGTGAGAGTTATTGGCAAATCGAAGGGTTATTCTGATGAATCTTCTTCAATCGTACTACAATCTTAGGAGAAACGTTACCAATTGTCTGTTACCATAGCGTATACCAGACACTAGCGTATAAAAACCCAAACAGATCGTATCATATCTTGCTGATCCGTGGTGAATCGGCTGCAGATCCTACAAGTGTCTTTGATATTCGTAGTCTTGTCCTACAACAACCGTAGGTATATGTAGGAAGATAGAGTCGGGACTCTGTGCATCCCCGACTTATCACGATAAACACGTCCAAGATCAATCCTGGGCTAATGTTGCCAAAATCGTGACAGTGTGATTGGGGCTTAAATGGTAAAAATATGAATGTTAAATAATTATAAACCTTGTGATGCCAGCTAAGTAATTCACTTACCTTCTAATCCATCGAAGCAAGGCTTTGTTGGAAATATCTTCAGATCGTTACCTAATGGTCATCCTCAGATCCTAATGTGCAGCGTATTTTAGGAATTGTTTTGAATAAGATTGCCATGTGAAATTTCAATGAAGATACTCCAATAAATTATTTATCATCAATTTTTCTATATTTTATCAGAATTTGAATCTGATCATGATGATGACTGTAGCAGTCATGATGATGATGCTGACTAATCCTATCATCCCAGTTGTAGTGAAAATGATCAGCAAAGTACCTGTACCTGTAGTGACAGTGAAAGTAACTAAACTGAAGGTATGTCATGATTCTCTTCTGATTAAAATTTATTTAAAATTAATGCAGTTAGTATTTAGTTTTAGTTCAAACCTATTTATGTTAGCTTGACTGCATCGAAATTCTTCCTGGGAAGAACCAGTGCATGGTGTCTGTGGAGAAATCTCAAGAACGTAACGCGAGTGGGGATCGAAACCAGGACCTCCCGGTCGCAAGGTTGACACCATATCCACTACACCACTGTGACTAGTGCTTTTTGGGGTTGTGTACTCCTATATCGCAGATGTAGTGAGTTTGAGTTGTGTATTCCTATATTACAGATGTAGTGAGCTTTAGGTTGTGTATTCCTATATTGCAGATGTAGTAAGTTTTGAGTTGTGTATTCCTATAGCACAGATTTAGTGGGTATTTGGTTGTGTATTCTCATATCACAGATATACTCATGATGATGTAGTGAGTTTTGGATTGTGTATTCCTATATTGCAGATGTATTGAGTTATGAGTTGTTTATTTCTATATGTAGTGAGGTTTGGGTTGTGTATTCCTATATCACAACTGTAGTGAGTTTTGGGTTGTGTATTCCTATATCACAGATGTAGTGAGTTCTGAGTTGTGTATTCCTGTATCACAGATGTAGTGAGTTTTGTGCTGTGTATTCCTATATCACATATGTAGTTAGTTCTGAGATGTGTATTCCTATATCACAGATGTAGTGAGTTCTGAGTTGTGCATTCCTATATCACAGATGAGCTGCGTTTTTGGTTGTGTATTCTCATATCACAGATGTACTCATGATGATGTAGTGAGTTTTGGGTTGTGTATTTCTATATCACAGCTGTAGTGAGTTTTGGGTTGTGTATTTCTATATCACAGATGTAGTGAGTTTTGGGTTGTGTATTTCTATATCACAGATGCAGTGAGTGAACATTATATTTTCGATAACTTTGTGAAATAAAATTTGATCAGTCAGTGAAATCAACAAATATTAACCATCAACACTTATTTAAAAGATTTATTTTGGTAGTCTTTTTTTGTCACGAAGTGCTTGGTAAGCTATTGATATAGGGGACTTCTCCTGCGTCGTCCATATGCCGTCAACAATAAGTTTGTTCTCACGCTAGAGACTTCACAATTTATCTAATCTTAACCTAAGTTGCACAGTTTTTGTATGACTATACAATCTCGGTTGAGATTGTTATTTGCCAGATCACACCAGTATCACAATAGTTATTGCCCCTTTTTCATGCAAAAAAAATAATACAAATATGCCTTTTTTCTATCGTATCTTTACCAAACTGTCACAGTTTGTGTATGAGCATCAGATCTCAGCAGAAGCCAAAAGTGGGCAATATTGTGGTCAACACTCTGGAATTATTGCCGTTTGTTTGTGAAGAAATAAAAAACAAACAAAAAATGGACATTATTCAGGATAGAAACTATTTTCATCCAATCTGCACTGATCATGTATAGCTTGTCTATGACCATAATATTACAGGTGAAGTCAAATATAAGCAAGAGTTATTGCCATTTGTGAACAAATGTGCTAAAATGGACATTGTTCAGGATTGAGACTTCATTTTTCATCCAATCTTCACCACTCTTGCACAGTTTGTCTATGACCATATGATTATAAGTAAAGTCAAGTTTAAACAAGATCGGCCAGAAACACCAGAGTAATTGCCCTTTGTTTGTGAAAAATATGCGAAAATGGACATTATTGAGGATAGAGACTTTATTTTTCATCCAGTCTTCACTAAACTTGCACATGTTGTTTACAACCCTATGATTATCATAAAAATCATAGTTAATCAAGATTGGGCCAGACTCACCAGAGTAAATGCCCTTTGTTTGTGAAAAAAAACAACACAAAAATGGACATTATTCAGGTTAGAGACCTCATTTTTAAGCTATTCTTTACCAATCTTGAACAGTTGGTACGTGACCATAAAATTAAATGTCAAGTCAAATTTAAGCAAAATTGGGCCCGAAGCACCAGACTGTACATGCACTGTTTGTGCATTTTCCATAATTGTCATTGACTTAATTAAAAAGAGTCAGAAAAGAAATATTGCAAAAAAGACATGAGAATCATAGGCAAAAACAGTGTTCACTATTCCACTACCCAATTCATACTAGTTTAAAACCCATAGCACTAACCCATGTTTAAAATAAAACAGATCCTAACCCCCTCTACTAATACATAAGTATTCTTCAGATACCCTACTTCTCAAACCTGTCGCAACAGTATGATCTTCATCTGTGCCAGTACTCAGGTTAGCACTTTGGGCCACCATTGCCCTCTTGGTTTTTATATAATATTATTTATTGGCAATCTGACCTTTTATTTCTGTTTTGCAGATAATAACAGTGACATAATTCCACCAAGTACGATGGAAAGTGACACTGAGAGGGTTTTTCCTTGTCTAACAACTGAGAAACCAATATCTGTCTTAACAGCAAAAATTAGCAAGACAGGTAACTACAATAACAAATTGCGTTCCTGTGTCTTCTGCAAAAAAATGATGCCAAACATTGCAAGACATATGACGCTAGTACACTCCAATGAAACAGAAGTGGCTAAAATTCTCGTTTGACCAAAAAAAAGCAAAGAACGGCGAAGACGATGGCAGTCTTTGACTAATCAAGGCGACTTTAACCATAATTATGGTGTGATTGAAAAGGGCAAGGGAACACTAATCCCAAAGTACAGGACAGCAGGAAAACTCTCTGATGTACATATTAAAGACTATGTGCCTTGTCAGCACTGCAAGGCATTTTACAAGAAGAATGACTTGTAGAAACACAAAAAAATCGTGTGACTCACGGCCAGCAGATTCTTTATCTAGAAATGAAGTAAAGTCTGGTCGTTTACTTCTACCGCCATCAAGTTCCAATACTGGTTTAGAAACAAACATCTTGAAAGCCATGAAGGATGATGAAATCAAGAATACCTGCATAACTGATAAAAGAATTTTGGACTTTGGTAGTCGGTTGTTTGACAAACATGGCCATGAAAGACATAAGCATTTGTATATTTCTCAGAAATTACGAGAACTGGGACGTTCACTTGATGAACTTCTACTTACTTCTAATTGGGATACACTGATCAAATGTGTCCAACATGTGTGTGGTTTAAGTAAAGATAAACACATGTATTCCACACCATCACTGGCTCTAAAACTAGGGCATAGCCTGCAAAAGTGTGCTAATTATTTGAAGTCTGAAGGTCTTAAACAAAACAACCAGGAGAAAATAAACTCGGCAGAACAATTTCTGAGTCTCTATCAAAGTGAGTGGTCCAACTCTATTTCATCATGTGCTTTAAGCACACTTCATGAACAGAAGTTTAATAAGCCATTGCTTCTTCCATTAGTTAAAGATGTTGTCAAGCTGAAAAATTGTTTAAAAGAAAAAGTAAAGAGGCTTTGTGTAGAAATCAATGACAAGCCAGAAATGTATTCTGAACTAGCGCAGGTTTGTCTTGCCCAAGTAATTCTGTTCAATAGGCAAAGAAGCCGTGAGGCTGAAAGAATGACACTTATTGCGTATCAGGAGTTGTGTAGTGGAAAACCAGATGAAGTTGTCCTTGAAACCTTGTGTGATTTAAAAAAAACTCTATGTTCCACTCATACCAGAGTAGAAATAAGGGGAAAATGTGGCAGAAAGGTTCCTGTGCTCTTTACAGAAGAAATGAAAAAAGCAATAGATATTCTTGTTAGTAACAGGGAAAAAGTCGGTGTAACACAAAACTACTTGTTTGCCAGGCCAGGTGAGAGTAGTAAACCATATAGAGGGACAGATTGCATTAGAAAATTTGCTAAGGACTCGGATCTGAAGAATCCAGGAGCAATCACATCAACCAAGTTGAGGAAGCAACTTGCCACATTGGCTCAAATTCTAAACTTATCAGAAACATCGCAGGATATTCTCGCCACATTCCAGGGACATAACATTAATGTCCTACTGGTTACCTGAAAGGGCTTTGCAGATGGCAAAAGTTGCCAAGGTTTTTCACAGCATTAACAATGGAACTATTTCTCAGTATCAAGGAAAGGACTTTGATGAGATAGAATTTGCTGAAAACGGTACGTCTGTTTAATAAACTGATTATATTAATGCCCCCAAAGGAGGGCATATTAAAATTGAACCGTCAATCCATGCGTCCGTCCATTAGTCCGTGCGAGGTTAACGTATTTTTTTATAAAGTCAAATATCTTTAATATTATCCAAGGTATTCGCCTGAAACTTAAAATACATCTTTACTATCAATGTCTCTACCAGGGAAAGCAACTCCCATAATTCTGTTTCTTATTTTGTCAAATATATGGCCATTTTTCAACATAGAAATTTTGGTTAAAGTTTTTCACAAGGTCAAATATCTTGAATACTATCAAAGGTATTTATTTAAAACTTGAAAGGTCTTTACTATCTAAGTCTCCACCAGGGAAAGCAATCCCCATAATTCTGTTTTGTATTTTGGCTGTTTTATTCCCCTTTTTAACTATTCGGGGGCATATGTCACCTGATAGTGAAATCACTAGTGAAAACACCAGGCCATGTTTGTTAATGATTGCAAAAGACACAATATCAAAACTAAATACATTTTTCGTGCATGTTTATTGTTTATTGTTCAAGAAGAGCTACTATATTAATATATTCACTGCCATTCAGAAAATAGTTTGACACATCGTTTAGTAAGACACAACTGAGCAATAGTATAGTCTTTAGTATAATGCTTTCTACTATGCAACATTTTTCTATCCATTTTATTTCATTGAAAATATTTTCATTTGTATTTGTATCATGTAATAATTACAAACTGTTTATTGTAATAAATTGTTTGCATTTTTATTTTTAAAGAAGTAATAAACTCTCAAATTTCTGTGGCCATTTTTAAATAATTACATGCACAATTTATAAAGGAAGTAAATGGCACTGCCTGCACAAAAATAATTATTATTCCCAATAATGATGTGGGTGTTTTTGGCCTTAACTTCACTTTAAATGGAAAAAAGCTTTTCAAAAATATTTTAAATGAAGTGTATCATATTACTTTTACAACAACATACAAGCCCCTTTAACCTAATGGTTAGCATATCAGTTATTTGATTTAAAGGTCTGTGTCTCTGCAGAATCATGCTTTTGATAAAAAATATGAAAATCTTACAAAAAATCCTCCTATATATTTTAAATAAACTGACGCTGGAAAATAAACTGTTTCTTACCGTCATATTGTAAACATGCACTTTCCTATTATAATAGCTTGGTTTGGAATATCAGTATAAATTATACTGCAAAATTAATGAGAATAATAATAATGAATTATAAGTAGAACATTGACTCAGTATATAAATGGAAACATTGTAAAAGTTATAAAATAATGCGTGACTTTAAAAGAATCTCTTACAGGACTACACTTTGTACATATTGACATTTGGTAATTTTATTAACAAATAAAATAGGTCATCTTAATGAAATATGATTATGTAAAATGTATGTAAACTAAAATAAGTATGTATGCAGATATCAAGTTCTGTACGTAGATGTGTATTGATTTACCAAACATGTGTTTAGGTTTGGCAATTTTAAGTACTTGATGAACAGCTTTTCACCACAATAATTGGTATGATAATTCGATAGGTAAAGCTATTACCATTTGATGACCATAGTAAATGTTCCCACATGTATTTTGTATTGCATTAAATCAGTAGTACGTGGTCTACTTTTGTTTTTCAGTATGTCTATATAGCATATTCTTGTTCTTGATGATATTGCGTCCCAAGTTGGTGGTTGGTGGTGTATGACATATCAGCAGTTTATGTTCTTGATTTGTATGACTTGCCAGTTGTTTATGTTCTTGATTTGTATGACTTGCCAGTAGTTCATGTTCTTGATTTGTATGACTTGCCAGTTGTTCACGATTTGCATGACTTGCCAGTTGTTCATGATTTGTATGACTTGCCTGTAGTTCATGTTCTTGATTTGTATGACCTGCTGGTAGTTCATGATTTGTATGACTTGCCAGTAGTTCTTGTATGGTAGGACTTGCCAGTTGTTCATGTTCTTGATGTGTATGACATGCCAGTTGTTTATATTCTTGATATGTATGATATGCCAGTTGTTCATGTTCTTCATTTGCATGACATACCAGTATTTCATGTTCTTGATATATATGACATACTAAAAGTTCATATTCTTGATATGTATGACATGCCAGCAGTGCATGTTCTTGATTTCTATGACAAGTCAGTTGTTCATGTTCTTGATTTGTATGACATGCCAGTAGTTCATGGTCTTGATTTGTATGACAAGTCAGTTGTTCATGTTCTTGATGTGTATGTATGACATGCCAGTTGTTCATGTTCTTGATATGTATGATATGCCAGTTGTTCATGTTCTTCATTTGCATGACATACCAGTATTTGATGTTCTTGATGTGTATAACATGCCAGTTGTTCATGTTCTTGATATGTATGAAATGCCAGTAGTTCATGCTCTTGTTTAAGTTTATAGATTGATACATCCATTATTTTAACGTGTTATGTGTTGGTAGACCTTCACACACTAACAGTATGGACATTTAGCGGTGTAACATTTAACAGGACACAAACATGTACATTTTAGGTGTCAAAAACTGACATTATCATTGACATTGTCTGATTTTTAAGTATTTGTATGCAGAGACTTTAAGGTAAGCGCATTGTTTGTGTTATAAGTCTCATGTAGTGATTCTTCACAAAACACTCTGTTTAAACGTATGGTTATATATTTAATTGTATGATATATTGAAAGTTTAATCAAATTCTTAAAATCAAAAGAAATATTTTTTTAAAAGTAATATGTTAGAATCAACTGACGATTTTCAAATTCAGATGTTGAAATTTGGTTTCACAAAGTCCCATCACACGATGTGTGGTTTCATAGTTTTTGATTCAGCTGACATTTTATTGCTGTAAGAGAAATAAACATGGCTCTTATAACACTAAAAACATGGGTCTTAAAAACTAGCCAATTGTTTATTTTTCACTATTGTATGTGTTTATTGTAACCTTTTATTAATATTAACAAATTGCTCTACATTCCATTGGCAATGTTACACTTTTTGAACTCATTTTGTGTATGCTTGTCCATATCGTATTTAAAACAATTGTAGAAACCAGTTTATATCTCAAAATATTGTGAACATCGATTGGGAACATACATAATATTGTATAAATAATGCATATATTCTGCTCCCACAACGAACATATATAGTTACAATAGAGGGCAGTCGTTCATGTGAAAACTGTAGACTTAATTCTGCACACATATACCACATAAATTGTCAACGAAATCGCAAGTATCTTGTTTTGGTGTATATGAATTACATTACATTGTGCCTTCGTTATTGCAGACATGAATTTGGTTAAATAAAGCTGGCTTAGCTCAGTTGGTAGAGCACTGGACTACACATCCGAGGATCACGAGTTCGATACCCAGGCCCGGCACCATAACGTGTGTGGGGATTTGTCATGACATTATTTCTACGGTCATTCTCCTCCTACCGCTGATTTAAGTATGACAGTTGTCAGTTGCTTGCATTAGTATGTGCACTTAGTACTGGTAAACCAGCTTACCCAGGAAAAGTGTGAGTAGGTTAACTGACCGCCGTTATATGACTGAAATACTGTTGAGCACTGCGAAAATCCAAATAAGTTGAATTGCAAGATGTATGTCTGTCCGTTCCATTGTCGACATTTTTATGCCCCCTTAAAGTTGGGAGGCATTAAGCGTTGCGCTTGTCCGTCCGTACGTCTTGAAATTATCCGTCCGACTTTGTCCGGACTGTTACTTCATTTAACCGGCAATTTAAAAATAACTTGCCACAAATGATCACCGTGTGGAGACGGTGTTTTCGCGCACAACTCCCGTGTCCCTAGCTCAAAGGTCAAGGTCACGCATAATATGCCAAATATGGGTATAAAACAACTTGCCCGGACTGCAACTTTATCATTAATCAGGCAATTTTAAAATAACCTGCCACAAATGATCACTGTGTTGAGACGGCGTGTAGCAGGCCAAACTTGTGTACCTACCTCAAATGTCACGGCCATATTAGAGGTCTAATATAGGCATAAAACAGCGTGTCTAGACTGTTAATTTCATCATATATCAGACCATTTTAAATAACTTTCCACAAATGATTACTGTGTATTTATGTTTATGACATTTATATGTGTCCAAACATGTGGCGTGGGGACATCCGTGTCCGTGACACATCTAAATGAATATTGAGCCAATATGTTTTATTAGGTCCTGGAGTACTAGACACTTCAGTCCGGAGGCCGTCAAGTCTAAGTTTTGGCATCGGGCTGGATCCCTTCTCTTAAATAAACAATGTATGTAACATCATAAAATCAAGCGCCGATAAATTAAAATACTAGTTTCCGGTTACATAGGGTTTTCTTCAATGAGCAGCTCTATATATGCTTAACATATCAGCAAATTGACCATCTTTTTTTAAATCGACTATTACCCGTCCGGTTTTTAAAATCGATCGGCTGCCTAACGGATATCACGTGAGTGTCGTATGGGCATGGTCGCTCGTTTAGTTAAATGTGTCTTGGGCATGATCCGTTTCAGCGTCAGTTACTTAAACACTCCCACGTTAATTTGACACATTGGTGATTCAATTTTGCATATATTAATATGTGAAATGCCGAGCGGTGTGCGACTTTCCCGCGCCCGGCCGGAAATCCGATGCCAGGTCGATCGTTGGACTACAAATGGAAAATATCAAACCACCGAGCTATGTAGTTATTGGACAAACCAACCTCGTGCCATGTGACCTTTTAGCATTACATCGGCTAAAATAACGTTAAATTTGTATCAAATGAAAATGGGAACGCTGCTCAAAGAACAAATTTTTTATGGTGACGATAGAAAATTGCTTATTAACAGATAATTGCAAACTATATACAGAATAACTCCCTCGCAGTATTCTTTACTTTAAGGGATACGTTTCAAATGATAACCCGGCATATTTCTCTATATATTTTGTGCAAAACAGCATTAAATGTTGACCAATCACATTTGTTCATGATCTCTTTATAAATGACTCCAATATTCGCCTCCAATATTGTTATTGTTGAAATAAAAGTTGTACATAAAGAATTTCACTTCAGATTTTATATTCTGACGCACACAGTCCCATGCTTCTCCGTGTTTCAAAAACAGGCCTTGTCGATCCGTCCGTTCAGCCGGTTTTCCACGACTACGTCTGCGCATTGTATTGGTGTTCTGTACCTTCCATTGGCAGCATTTGACAGGTGTGTATATTTGGTCAAAGAGTTCCAAGAGATATAGGAGGTAACTTCACACATAAAAGTCAATAAATTCTGTGTATGCGTTTAATAATATATAATTATAATAAATACATATTATTGAGGTTCAGATCTAACAAGCTTCGTTCTTGAGTTAGCACAAACACGTTGGCATTTGTTTCCTATCCACTTTTTGTGTCGCCTGACTAGGCGACATATAGGCGTTACTTATGTCGGCGGCGGTGTCGGAGGCGTCGGTGTCGGCGTCCCATTTTGCTTGTCCGGAACATAATTATTAGACTATTAAAGCTATCAACATGAAACATCATAGGTAGATAGATCTTATTGAGGGTTGTGCAATGCACAAAAACCGTTACTCTGCATCTCATACTTTTAGAGTTATTGCCCTTTGTTTATGTTCATATTTAATTTTTGTCCGGAGCATAACTCTTAGACTATGAAAGCTATCAACTTGAAACTTCATAGGTAGATAGATCTCATTGAGGGGAAGTGCAGTGAATAAGAACCGTTACTCTGAACCTAATACTTTTGGAGTTATTGCCCTTTGTTTAATTTCATACTTATTTTTTGTCCGGAGCATAACTCTAACACTATGAAAGCTATCAACTTGAAACTTCATAGAGATAGGTAGATAGATCTCATTGAGGGAAAGTGCAATGCACAAGAACCGTTACTCTGCATCACATACTTTTGAAGTTATTTCTCTTTGTTTATTGTTATTCTTAATTTTTGTCAGAAGCATAACTCTAAGACTTCTTAGTGTGCAAGGTGTGCTTTGCGACATAATCGCTAATATTTCACGTAAGCTATCCGGCGTCAGGCGACTCATCCGACTCGCGGAGTTCTCGTGTTACTATATCATATGTCATAGTGTTGTTATAACTTACGGCAACTATGGTGTAGCACAGTTGAAATAAATTTATTGTAAACTTATACATTTCGTCTATATTTCCTTAATCTAATCTACATTAGCAAATCATATATTTCACCATCAATACAAGGAAACTCACTAAATGCAGTTGTTCGCTATTGTGTAAACTGGACACAACACGGTCTTTTTAAAAGCAAAACAAATTTGAACATGTCATTTTCGAATGATATACAGTACACTCCAAGAGTTTGTAACCACTCCACCCCCCTACCACTGCCGACGTTCGAACGCGTTGACACTTTCTTCGTTGCGCTTAATTTTCATGTCAGCAATTTAAGTGTTGCTGAACCGGGAAAACGACAAACGCGTCCAGGTCGGCGATGATGAAACGCGGTGAAACTCTTAATAAAACACGGTGAAACTTCGAGGACATTATAAATATTAAAATACATGTGTCCTACATGTAGTATGTGTGCACGAATCCTGAAGCGTTTAAACCGCCGCGGATGAACTCATTTTAATAAAGTAAGTTATATTTGTTGCTATAAAGTGTGTTCTATATTATAAATGACTCGAACAATGACATTGCTTAACGATTTATAATCTTTAAACTGGTCAGTTAAAATATTATATTGCATCGTAACATTAGATTTAAAAATAAATATAAATGTATCGTCATTTGGTAGAACCTATTTAGCTTTTATCTCTCAGTCATGCCAGTTTGAATTGTATATGTGCTGTGATTTCAATATATTTATTGCGTCAAATGTGTTACTGATGATAATAGAGGTCCATGGCTAAACGTACGCCACTAATTAAAACGTTAGCATGTGTAAAATATAGGTCTACACAAACATTTACAGCAGCTTAATACGCTGTACGATTACAATAATTATAAAACATGTCAAAACAGATGTATACCATGTAAGAGACAACAGCAGTTTGTTGGCAGTTACTTAGTAAATCCGCCCCCTCGTAAACTCAATATCCCGTTCTCTAACTCAAAATCCAGTATCCACGCCTGGATTATCTTCGAAATGCTCCGTAAATCGACCGCTGCTGCGTAATTTTAAGTCGGTTTACTGCAAATTCTATTTAGATGTTTAATCTTTATCAAAAAAAGATTATGACCAATGGAATAATAAAATGAGTATTAATCACGCACAATTGAACACACAAATTAGTCGGCGATGCGACGAATAAGTATTACCAAAGAATAGACTATTCTACTCGGCACTCATCGAAACCCAATACATTCATTTAGAACGCCGCATAACTTACTTTATTTTTATGCTTCGAAGTGAAATATAGAACAATATCAGTGAGATATATCCTTATATCTCAATGTTGTTTTTGGTTCCCGATTTAATACAGCAAAAGAAACGGATCGTCAACGATACCGGACTTAAAACTGGGAGAAATGACGTACATGTAATTATTTTACTATATCATGTGTGTAAGTGTTATAACTTTCGGCCAATATGGAGTCACATAGTTGAAATAAATTCATTGTAAACCTATAAATTTCATCTATATTTGCTGAAAATGCATTCACTAATCTTCTATTTCACCATAAATATAGAACGCTTACTACATGAGTGTATAGAAATTAAAGTACAGAAAACTCACTACATGAGTGTATAGAATTTAAAATACAGAAAACTCACTACATGAGTGTTTGGAATTTAAAATACAGAAAACTGACTACATGAGTGTATAGAATTAAAAATACACAAAACTCACTACATGAGTGTTTAGAATTTGAAATACAGAAACCTCACTACATATGTGTATAGAATTATAAATATAGAAAATTCACTACATGTGTGTTAAAAGATTAAAAAAAAGAAACTCACAACATGCGTGTTTACAATTTGAAATGCAGAAAACTCACAACACTCTGAGTGTATAGAATTTGAAATGCAGAAAACTCACTACATGATTGTTTAGAATTTGAAATACAGATAATATAATACCGAAGTACCTTACTTGTAATATAAATTAGTGAAATGAACATCTTTATGACCATGTGTAATCATATCAAAGTTAAAAAGTTGATGTTTACTGATGTTGTCTTTATTCTGAAGTGGTTATTGGCCTGTGGATAATTCCTGACCAATGTAGGAAACTGTGATGGATAAGTACAAACGTAAAAAGGATAATTACCTTACAAAATAAAAACAATAAAATTCCGATGCATGAACAAATCTCATTTGGTGTTACTTCTGTGCTTTATTCTGTATTCAAGTGCCTTTACAGGTGTATTTACAGTCCCAAGGCTACTCTGTTTCTTTCGGATAAAAACTTGCCACTTATGTAATAGCGGAAGGAATAGTTCCTTAAAGCTATGTAATTTTGACATGTAGCCGGTATTTTAAAACATTGTCACTATGTTTCGAACGGCAGTGTTCAATCATGTCATCTTAACTGCCAGAAGAGGCAATATACACACTCATTAAAATTTGGACGTTCAGAAATATTCAACGAGTGCCACTTTGAATGTGCTTCATGCTTTTATATTTTAAAAGGGTATTCGCATTTCCTGTTCCTCTTTCATTATTTTATTATAACAACGTCGTCTTTTTTATGTATTTTCAAATCGTTTGGCACTATATCAGGACATACTTTATTTCCCACTATTTTCGTCCAGCACAAACTCGCGATATTTTTACACAGGTCTTCATGGAAAAGTGTAAATGGGTAACAATCTCTGTCGTTAAGTGCATGCCTCCTCATATCGATGACAGTTAAAGTGTTCCATAGTATCTATCATGAAAAGATATAAACACACGATGTCACAGGTGAACGCGCGAATTATGCAATAAAATTTGAATGAAAATAGAAACATATATAAAGGCCCATTGTAGTCGTTCATCGTACATGTATATCAATTCATTTACATAGAAAATTAGTTGGTTAGGTGTTTATCATTCACGTTTTATGCGTTGGTTTGGTTTTTATCCGTTCCTATTATACATTGCATTCGGTTATTATAAACTAAAGCTAGGTTTTTATCCATTTTCTCACAGTCTGCACATTTGAATGAGTATTGTGTCCATATTCAGTGGTATAACACCAAAGTGTAAACGTGCTTTTAAAGCAGTGTATTTTTGCTTCCAAACAGCAAAATAGTAACGCCTATAAGTATTTTTAAAGATTTTTGTATAAATATTTTAATTAAATGTTTGGCCTTGTTCCTCAGCATTCCATTTTACAACACAAAGTTTGCTAGATGAAACATGAGGTATATTGAAATAAATACTCACTTGATCAATTGCGACAGATATTATGACTAAAACAAACCTGTACATAATGAAACTATGCATAAAACAAAGTAGTACCGTCTTGCCATCCGCCATATTGGCACTGCGTTGGGGTCGCCGCACTGCGTTAGGATTATCCGGGGACAGGTCGTGTCCATGCTGGACAAAGTTATGCTCCGGACAAAGATCTCCCGCCGCCCGCCCACCCACCAGCCCGCCCGCCCGCCCGCTTGGGCGTTCCCATAATACGACCCGGTTTTTTTAACGGGCGTATAATAATAGCAAATAAAAACCGATATATTCAATAGTTATGTCTGTTTAAGTTAAATACTAATACCAAATTAATTTCAACATTAATTTCAGAGACGACAAATTAAAATACAGTAATAATTTATCTAGATAAAATGATGTAAGTTTTATGTTTAAATTTAAACACAAGTATCCTAGTTTTATTTACGAATGTTCTTAAATTAATATCCATATACAAATATCCAGTGTTATCAATGAATTGTCAACCAAACTTTATGAACATTTACGTTATAAAACATTAAATCAAATTGGTTTGTAATCAGAGACGTAGCTGAAGTAAGACCGAATTTGATTATTTTTGTGAACGCATACAATTTGTATCTACATAGTTTTAACAACACTCCAGCTTTGCTAATAATAACAATAATACTAATAATGACACATACGATAAGTGTATACCGGTAATCTCCGTTTGATCTAGAGTTTTAAAGTAGATTTCTATATTGTCGTGATTTAAGAATTTTCAATATCGACATTATGATGTTGCGCCTAGTTACGCCCCTGATAACTTATTTAACCTATTTTTTATCATTATTATACTACATGTTGGTTTTCCCGACTTGCCTAAATTCATATTATACCTCGAATAAGGAACTGAAATTTAAGTGAACAAGTATATACAGTATTGTTTGTTCCATTAAAAAATGTAGTAGAAATCTGGCAGAACACAACCATTTCGCATAATTAAGCATAAATAACAAATACAACCACTAGAAATGAACAATCCGAATGTGTTCGTCCGAAATTATGGCCTCTGATTAAGGAACTGAAACTTGACTGAACATGTGCATTTGACACAGCTTCTTTTATTAAAATACAGCAGAAAAGAAACTTATAAACTAACAGTCTCTTATTCCTGATTCTTTTATTACATATTTGTATCGTCCAGATTATATGCGTTGTAGATTAAATATCTGAATACATTGTACTAAAGCTAGCAGTTATATATGTACTTTTAACTAATGTCCCAGTTCCTTATTCAGAGGCCTTAATTTCGAACAAACACATTCGGATGATAGATTTCTAGCTGAAAATACCTTTAATACTAGTAACTTCTCTATCACTTCTTGTTGTTGTTTTTATTTTTGTCCCGCTGCTACCACGATTTTCATATGAAGATGAAATAGTGAACGCATTAGTTCACCAAAAGTTTTAGTTCCTTAATCGTGATTTAATAAGAAATGAGGAGCCTGTAAGCACAATTTTACAATAATTAGGATAATTAAGAAAATGTATTTGAAAAAGTACATTGTTGTGTATGTAGGTGCATGTATTTCCAGAGAAAATAGACAACATATTTTATGAAATCGTATTCCTAATTAGCCTTGCAAAGCTTATTGTGTATTTATTTATAGGTAACCGATCTTATAAACATAGTTATGATGCTTAGGCGTAAAAAATAAGTTTGTTTACATGCCCCAAAAATTAGGGTAGGTAGGTCGGAATTTATTATTTATTTATTTATTTGTTTGTTTGGTAAATGGTCAACTTGAAGATTATAAAACTGAATAAATATTCACAACATATCAGTAATATCCTTAATATTGTTTATAAGTGGATACTTTCAAAACAAAACACTTATTTATCCAAAAACACATTTAATTATTGAAAAAGGTAAATAAAACAAACATCAATCTGACAAACTCAATAACATGTTCTAGAGTCGGGGCATTTTTTAGGGTAGGTCGGGTAGCCTGAAGCAAACATATTTTTGAATGCCTTAGGTATGTCAAATTTGTTTTTTTTTCTGTAACTTTCTTACTACATTTATAGCCCGTATTCCATGACATGTGAACGTGAACGTGATCATGAACGCGAATGTCTGTGTGATCCGCGATCCGTGATCCGCGATAGGTGATTCCATGTGTTCGCGTATCGGCTTTACGTGATTCTTTTATCCTGTCGGTTTTGTAGTAAAGAGATGGATAGCAATGAAGAGGTACTTCTTTGTGATTGGTGCTGTATTAAATCAGAAGACAAAGGTGTATACACTGATGTCGTCAAGAAGGCTGATAACACTTGGAGTAATTAATCGTAATCAAATAACGATTATCATTCCATAGTTGTACCGTCGTGAACAGTTGTACTAAAATATTTATGAAAAAAACCTGACCGGGACATTTTCCCCACTGTCCTAATTCGAAAATTCACACCGCCGCAAAATTGTATACTAAAAGGATACCTTCCCGTACGTGTACAATAGTCGTTTAAGTTAGAAAATTCCAGTTCGTTATTCAGACGCGAATAAGGAACTGAAACATTAGTCAAAGAAAATTGCATTTGTAATGAAATATTTCTGGATACACTGAATTGTATCGTATGTAGTTGATCTTATTTGCAGAAAAAAACTATATAATTATTATATGGAAAACATATTCCGTATTCGACTTCAATTCTTACTGTAATTTCTATTAAAACATAGTATAATATTCGTTAATTATTGCAAACGAGCCTTTTCTGTCTTATTTCTACTACGGTTCTGAAATAGAAGCAATGGCGAATGTACTACGTTTACTAACTAACCAGTTCCTTATTCGGAGGCCATTATTAATCCGCGAATAAGGAACTGAAACTGTCATGAATAATACTTAGTAGAAATGTATTAGAATGAATACATTTGACATACATGACTACATTTAAAATAATTATCGTAGAAATTGGTTACCTTTCGGTACGTGTACCGTATTCGTTTAAGTTGGAAAATTCCAGTTCCTTATTCAGATCGAATACGGAATAAGGAACTGGTTCCTTATTCCTTATTCAGACGCTAATAAGGAACTGAAACATTAGTAAAAAATAATTGAATTTGTAATGAAATATTTCTGGATACAGTGAATTGTTTTGCATGTAGTTGATTTTACTTGCAAACAAACTATATCTTCTGAAAATATATTCCGTATTCGACTTCCATTCTAACTGAAATGTGTATTAAAACATAATATAATATTCGTTATTTATGGCAAACGAGTATTTTCTGTCTTATTTCTACTTTGGTTTATATAATAGAAGCAATGCCGAATGTACTTCGTTCATTAACGAACCAGTTCCTTATTCGGAGGCCAAAATTTCAGGCAAGCAAATTCGGATGGTCGATTTGTTTCGGTAAAACTGGTTATTTATGCGAAATAGTTACTTTCTTTATCAATTCTACTCCGTTTTTAACAGAAGAAAGCATCAGTTAATGACTGTGTTGTTTTTTATTCCAGTTCCTTATTCAGTTTGAATAAGGAATAAGGAACTGGTTCCTTGTTCCTTATTCAACCGCGAACAAGGAATGGAAACATTCATTAATAATACTCAGTTGAAATGCGTTAGCATTAATAAATTTGACATACATATCAAAATACAGGAAGACAAGCCCTGTGCGAGACGCGAACGTTCGACCTCCCGCTCCGTAGGCAAACGACCTAACCACTAGGTTAAAGAGACAGTATACCCTCGTATTTGAAGATAAATGATTTTTTTCGGAAAACATACTCCGTGTTCGACTTGAATGCTTTGCGTTAATTTATGACAATGTTACACAACATAAATATAATTATGTTGAAAAATTAGATTTTTTACTCTAATTACCTTCATTTCTACAACTAATCTACTGCCGTTGCAAATTACGGTAGCAAAATTAAAAGCACTGTTTGAATTCAGTTTCAGTTCCTTATTTACTTTGCAAAAAGAATAAGGAACCAGTTAATATATTTCAACTAATTTTAAAGTATTTATGTTATATACCGAATAATTTTTATTATCACGGTTTCTGGTAATCAGACGGAACGATATAGTACAGGTACTTGTTGCACTACAGTTTCAATTCATGTTTCGGTGTTGAATAAGGAATAAGGAACCAATTCCTTATTAATAACAAACGAGCTTGATTTTCGTTTGATTAACATTTGTCTATGGACTCATAAAGACGTTATAGGAAAATGTATGACTTGCAGCTTTATTGGTTCATACCTTGTTTTTCACTTTGCAATTTCTTTCTGAAACACAATCAAACTGTAAAGCATCACCACCGAAAGGTTGCAAACACGAAATAAAGGCAAATGTGATCCACAGCTTAACTAGAAGTTAGATGTAGCGAGTACCCTGTGTGTATTTTCAGATGTAGCCAGTACCCTGTGTGTATTTTCAGATGTAGCGAGTACACTGTGTGTATTTTCACGTAGTGATTTCAATGTGTGTGGTCAGATGCTAGTAGTGAATTTCATGCAGAAAGTCCATTTTTTACCAGTGGTATTTTTGAAATTTTCTTATTACAAGCGCAAACAAGCAGTTTCTAAAAATACGAAAATGCATTTATTTTCGTTTTAAAGCTATTATAAGGGCGTGTAGTGAGTTGATGGTCTAATGTCTTGAGTAGTCACTTGACGGTATATGCACGTATGTGTGTGTGTGTGTGTGTGTGTGTGTGTGTGTGTGTGTGTGTGTGTGTGTGTGTGTGTGTGTGTGTGTGTGTGTGTGTGTGCGTGTGCGTGTGTGTGCGTGTGCGTGTGTGTGCGTGTGTGTGTGTGTGTGTGTGTGTGTGTGTGTGTGTGTGTGTGTGTGTGTGTGTGTGTATGTTTGTGTGTAAGAACGAGTAAGCGTGAGGGAGTGCGAGAGTGAGCATATCATTATATAAGTCCATTTTAATATTGTGACATTGATGTGTAAGATTAAAATATGTACGAATGATAATAAATGAGAAAAAAAATATAACAAATTATACTTGTATGTTTCTTGGTTAACTAGATTTAACCGTTTCGTCTAGCACCAGCAACGCATCCTACAACACTTGGATACTTACACAGTTGTTGCTTATGACCATCCCAAATCCACCCATATCACCCAACCTCACTTTGACCTTGACCGTTACCTAATTTGGACTTTTAATAAATCAAAAGTGACATTTATAAAAATTTAAAGTGCCATTCCTTGGTTAACTTGATGCTACCGTTTCGTCTAGCACCAACACCGCTAACTACAACATTTGGATATTTACAAAGTTGCTACTTACGACCGTTTCCAATCCACCCATATCACCCAACCTCACTTTGACCTTGACCTAATTTGGACAAATTCAAATGGGCTATTTCTTGGTTAACTAGATTTTACCGTTTCGTCTAGCATCAGCAGCGCTTACTACAGCACTTAGATACTTACTAAGTTGTTGCTTATGACTATTCCCAATCCAACCTTATCACCCAACCATACTTTGACCTTGACCTAATTTGGACTTGAATAATTCAAATGGACTGTCCAGCACTAACCGTGGGCATGTGTGTTTATCAAACACAGTGTATTGTTTTTGTCTGTTAAATGTTTTTAGTTGAGGGTTTCAGTCACTGTCTGTTACAGTCATTGACAATAAAAGGCATATATATCCATCTTTGTGTTGTTCCTGTCGAAAGAGGCAAGTCAGGAAAAAAAACGGATAGCACAGCTGCCGGCTATATCGCACAGAATATTTTTTGACTCTTTCAATTTTCTAAATAACAATTGTTGGATGGTTATGAGATACAGGTATATTTTAATTTCTAAAATGACGCGAGGCTTGTTTTCAATAGAGAAAGAAATCAACTATGGGTTATTCTGCAATAATTATGGACGGAGTCTAATGTATCGAAAATAGTTCTGGAGAATTCATGGAAATTTTACAGCAAAATGCACGTGCTTAACGTGCATTAACGCGCACTAGTATAATTGTAACAAACTAACTGTTTCTCTACAATGTATTGAAACAACAATGCGTATTAAATGCGTAAACGTTATTGAAAGTTGAATTTTATTGTGTTTGGACACTGTTACTAAAGCATCAATAATATGGCGTCATATTGGTCTTTGACTTTTATCGGATGCCGTTTGCTCAATTTTAATGAATATATAGGCGTCATATTGTTTTTTATTATTCATTGACGTCACTGAAACGTGTGATTGTATTTTGTAGTTAAATGGGCAGAGTATAGAAAAATATAGTTCTCAATCAATAGCTTTAAAATACACACTAAGATCGTGTTAGAGTCAAAATAATATTGTTTGATACTTTGTTGTCGGATAACCCACTGTAAGAAGTATCCACAATTTATAAAGAAATGTCCAGATCATATAAAGATATATCAACATCATATTGAGAAATGTGTACATTATATAAAGAAATATCAACATCATATATAGGAATGTCCACAGCATATATAAAAATGTCCACAGCATATAAAGAAATATCCACAGCATATATAGAAATGTCCACAGCATATACAGGAATGTCCACAGAATGTAAAGAAATATCCACATCATATAAAGAAATATCCACATCATATAAAACAGTATGCACATCATATAAAGAAATATCCACATTATATAAAGAAATGTCCACATCATATAAAGAAATGTCCAAAGTATATAAAGAAGTATCCACAGCATTTGAAGAAATATCCCAATTATAAAAAAAAGCATCCACATGATATAAAGGAATGTCCACATCATATAAAGAAATGTCCAGAGCATATACAGAAATGTCCACAGCACAGAAAGAAATATCCACAGCATATATAGAAATGTCCACAGCATATAAAGGAATGTCCACAGCATATAAGGAAATGTCCATATCATATAAAGTAATATCCACAG
This sequence comes from Congeria kusceri, assembly GCA_027627225.1. Classification (NCBI taxonomy): domain Eukaryota; kingdom Metazoa; phylum Mollusca; class Bivalvia; order Myida; family Dreissenidae; genus Congeria; species Congeria kusceri. The sequence goes on along the minus strand of CM051039.1, from coordinate 23,157,319 downwards.
CATATAAAGCAGTATCCACAGCATATAAAGAAATGTCCACATCAGATGAAGAAATGTCCACAGCATATGAAGCAGTATCCACAACATATAAAGAAATATCCACATTATATAAAGAAATGTCCACAGCATATAAAGAAATGTCCACATCATACAAAAAAATGTCCCCAGCATATACAGAAGTATCCACAGCCATTTAAATAAATATCCACATTATATAAAGAAATATCCACATGATATAAAGAAATGTCCACAGAATATAAAGAAATCTCCACAGCATATATAGGAATGTCCACAGCATATAAAGGAATGTCCACAGCATATATAGAAATGTCCACAGCATATATAGAAATGTCCACATTATATAAAGGAATGTCCACATCATATAAAGAAATGTCCACAGCATATATAGAAGTATCCACAGCATTTTAAGAAATATCCACATTATATAAAGAAGTATCCACATGATATATAGAAATGTCAACATCATATAAAGAACTGTCCATATTATATCAAGAAATGTTCACAGCATATAAAGAAGTATCTATATCATATAAAGACATATCCACATTATATCAAGAAATGTCTTCATCATAAGGCCACAGCATATAACGGCATATCCACATCATATAATGTCCACATATCATATAAAATAATGCCCACATCATATAAAGAAAAGACTACAGCATATAAAAAAGTATCCACATCGTATACAGAAATGTCCACTGCATATAAAGAAATGTTCACATCATATAAACCCATGTCCACATCATATAAAGAAATGTCCACATCATATAAAGATGTATCCACATCATATACAGAAATATCCACATCGTATAAAGTAATGTCCACAACATATAAAGACATGTCCACATCATATAAAGAAATATCAACATCATACGATATCCACATCTTATAAAGAAATGTCCGCACTATATAAAGAAATATCAACATCATATAAAGAAATGAAATGTCAACATCATATAAAGAAAAGACCACAGCATATAAAGAAGTATCCATTTCATATAAAGAAATGTCCACATCATATAAAGAAATGTCCACAGCATATGAAGAAATGTCCTCATCATATAAAGAAATATCCAAATTATATAAAGAAGTATGCACATCATATAAAGAAATTTCCACATCATATAAAGAAATTTCCACATCATATAAAGAAGTATCCACATCATACAAAGAAGTATCCACATCATATAAAGAAAAGTCCACATCATATAAAGAAAGATCCACATTATAAGATCAATAAGGCAAAACTGTTAATATATAAACAAGTTCGGGTAATGCAAATGTTTTTAATACCGTTACCAATAAGGTTAAGTTTTCTATTTTGCCAGCTTTTAAAACAGTTTTTTTGAAATCTTGTAATTTTGGAATATTATTTTTTAGTATTTTTTCGTGTTCATTGTCGGTAAATGTTTTGCCTTATGTTGAGGTTTCGTTTCAGGTCCATCTAAATTTCAGATATGTCATTTATTGTTTTTAAATTTTCCTTCTTTTAATACAGTACATTTAGATTCTTTTATTTAGATTCAGTCCTGATGATTCTACGAATGTCGGTTTTGATTATATTAATGGTAAAATGAATTTTGATTTTTGTCACAGAAGCATGTTGCGTCATCAGCAAACAGGGATTGTTTTATTTCTTCTCCTGGCTTTCTTGTATACGATTTATAGATTCATTCGATTGTATATAATGTGATAAAAATTCAATGTATATAATAAACAAAGAAGAAGATAATGGGCATCGCTGTCGCATACCTTTTTCAATATTGAAGCTAATATAAAAGAAACCGTTGATTGTAATCATGCTATTTATATTTTTATAAAAAAAGTTTTACCCATTGAGGCTTTCGTCAAAATTCATGTTTTTTCCAAGCACGAGAACATGAATGAATGGTCTAATGAATCAAATTCCTTTTCAAAATCTGCAAAAATATAAGGCCATATGTGTCTGATTTGTTAAAAAAATGAATACATTATTGTATAATTCTCATCTTCACCAATAATTCCTTTCATAAAACCGGATTGTGAACTGGAAATAATTTAGGGTAATATTTTTGTAATTCTGTTCGTTATAGCTTTTTTGCAATTGTATAGTCTGCGTTAAGGAAACTTATAGGGAGCCAATTTGAGAGCGAATCGAGATTTTTGCCAGGTTTAGGTATTAGGGATATTATTCCTTGCTTTTGTAATGTGGTCAATTCTCCAATATGGTATGAGTTATTTAGGGAATTAGTTAGGTGTAGTTTGATATCATTCCAAAATATTTTGTAAAATTCAACGGTGATTCCATCAGAGACTGGACTTTTTTTTCTTTCAGAGCTAATTACCATTCGTTTTCTGTAAGTAGACCATCACATACATTTTTGTTTTGTTTTTATTTAGTGTTTTTGATGGAGTATTTAATATGGAATTTGTCTCGACTGTTTTGTGTTCCCATATTTGTAGAATATCTGTATTGTGGTTAAGGTTTAACATTGTTTATCGCATTGTATTTTGTTAAACATGTATATTGGATTTGCCAACATCTGAGATGCAAGTGTAAGTACCTGTTGGTGGTATGTTTATAAAAACGTTTGAATAATTAACAAAATATTATTCATTCTGGCATTATCAATAATAATGTGTGTATATCAACGTATGTTGCTACTGAATCATGAAACATTTCAGAATGCAAACATACAGTTATTTTTGTTTGTATATTTTCAAAGTAACATATACTAACTCGAAAAGTAACTGGGCACTTTTGCTGAGGTATTTTTGGGAGTACATGTATTTGTCTAGTCCAACGTACACATGTTTGGTACCAACATTTAGCCCAATAAGTTCCTTTCTTATTTTAGATTAAAGTACCGGTTTTTTTCATTTGAATTTCAAACTTTATTTCTAACTTTTATTGTTTCTTTTGCCTTGAAATACTTTCCGTATGTTATGTTTAGATTAGCGCAACAGTCTTGACATGCATTATATGAGAAACATTTGTGATTTCTCATACATTCGGAAAGTAGATGTACTAATTGTTTAGGCTTTATCCATTTTTTATAGCATTGGACAACATATTGACATTTCAAAGCGTGACATAGTGTTAAGTATCAAGCATTATTCGGCTTCCATTTTATTAGCTTTTAAAGTCTAACTAGCACATCAGAATATATAAGATACCGAAATCAGTTTATAGAGATCCAGACCGTTTGTAATATAATCGCACGTGCTAAGGCATGAACACTGTCGATTTCTTGAGATTGATATTTATAAACATCTCTTATCGGAGATGGTTCAATAAACTAAAATAGAGAATGGATGACCAACTTGGAAGTGTTCATGCGGGTTGGTATTTATTATTTTCTTTAACACGACGTTGGATGGTACAATATATCCAAGACCAACAAAAGACAATGGAAAGGATTAAGGCCGTTATGCCCTCTTATATAATAGTAATAATAATACAGTAATCATACTTGTATATAATATACTCGTACAAACAAAAAATGGCATACGCGATTTAGAACGGAATGTTATTGGTTTGAAAACAATGCAAATTTTATTGAAACGTTGGAGAATGTTAATGTGTTCAAGCGGAACACAGACTACGTAGTGTGGTAATTGCGCATTTAACCGATTTCAAGAAATCAAGAAATCCCGTGCAGCTTACAATCATGTATGAAACATAATCTGCTACCGGTTTTACTGATTAAAATGCCCGCACAGCGTTTAAAGTAAGCCATGTTTAAACATCATTATTACGCGATGAGATTATTTGGTGTTGCTAAACTTTCACACTTTCATTACTTAAATTGATGATTAATGTTTAAAGATAATATTTTATTGACAAAATACTTTTGACAGCACATGCCCGATTAAATCATCCACTATGAAAATGGAATAAAAGTCCCATATCTCTAAATGCTTCATTAGCTGATGTGTTCCATTATCTAAACATTCGTCGAGCAGACATTAAGCAAATAACAACAATTATTATGCGCAGAGGGAAACCAATTGAATGATAGCGTTCATGATTACATAAGGGGTCGTATTCCAGAAATATCTTAAGTGAAATCTTATCCTTAGCCTTAAAATCATCATTTTTCTTTAGCATTTGATTCCATGCATGCTTGAAATTCAGCTAAATGTTCACTTATTATCAACTTATTATTAACTACTTTTTACTTAACTGTATTTGGATTCATTAATTTATATCTGGTTTAAAAATATTATTTTACAAACATTGCTAGTTATTTGCAAGAAATTCATATTTGAGATACATCATATCATTTGTCTAACTCGTACACAAGTTTTGAGCCGTATTTCTAGTTGATCTATGGATTCCCGTGGAACAACCGCTTAACCAATAAAGCTAATAGCTATACTAGACATAACAATTTGATTGGGATTACATTAAAATATATAGTAACTATCGGACTTTCGGAGATTTTCATTTTGCGGAACTTTCATATTCCGCGAAAAAGAAAAACACTCTAATAAAGGCATAAAGTAGCCGTCGGAATTTCGGAAATCAACATTTTCCGACGGGCAGAACGATACTAATTATATAGCAATTCTTTAACATTTGCAAATCTTCCGACGGAACAATTGAACGTTAAATACTGCACAAAAAGCGGAATCTAAAAAAGCGCGGAACTTTGTAAATCTTCAGACGGAAACATGGAGCATTGCACACTGCACAAAAAACGGGTTGCCATGGGTCACCCGCGAAAATGGTTTGATTGGTTCCGATACCTAGAAAAAACCAATCCGAAATGTTGACACAAATATATCTAGAAGCTATGTTTAAACATGGTAGACGTCGGTTGCGTACGGAGAGTTGAATTAATAAAGGGTAATTGATTTAAATATATTAAATATATTACTTATTATAGTGTAATTAATGTGAATTTGGTTGGAATTCATTGACGGAAATTGAGTTTTATTTGCAAACATGCACACTTATAACTTAAGGGGCAGAGGGAAATTAAATACGAGTAACGTTTCGCCCAATAACGGTTCGCACCTGCGTAATTTAACCACCCACTCATGCAAATTTGTAAACATAGATCTACGCAGAATAATTTGATGTCATTATAAATGTATGGATCAGTGTATGTAGGACCATATTTGTACAAATCATATTGTTCACAAAAATAGGATCTCATTCTTCACATGCGATGATGTGTGGAAATGATTCTTCACACATCACATTCACAGTCTCATTCTTCACATTTTCTGTCCATTTTGTGATAAGATCTACAGTCTGGTATTTTATATGCAATGTACTCATATTCTTCACATATGAATATAAGTGTGCCAATTGTCTGAGAGATGATGATGATTCTGATTACAGCTATAAACAAAATAAATTTGAAATGGTTAATGGAATGTCTATTTCCATGATCTAGTATGGTAACTAATGATTCCAAAATAAGTGCTACTTCACATGGATTGGATACATTGGGCACTAAAACAAAACTAGAAAACCTGATTTTCATTCTTTTCAGATGATGTTTCGCAAAGATAGAAGACGCTGACAGCAATACTTACAAAACCGATGGTATGTTTACTAGGATAAAGAATGATTGTAATCATTTTATACCTGCTTATTGGGAAAGTGAAATATGTTTAGCTCGACTATTCACCGCATAGTTTGAGCTATTCTACTCACCCATTCGTGGGCGTTGCCTTAATGCTCTGGTTAGGTTTGCGTGCAAAACAAGTGCATATCTCTCTAACTCCTACAGATATTCAATTGAAACTTCACACATGTCTTCGGGGTCATAATGTAAGGTCACTAAACAAGGCCCATAACTCTTTAGCAGAATAATCCCCCTTTTTAATTTCAGGTTTAGTTTGCGTGCAACAACTCCATATCTCTATAATACTAAAGATATTCAATTGAAACTTTACACATATCTTCAGGGTCATTAAATAAGGTCACTGAAAAAAGGCCCATATCTCTGACCTGCAATTTAGCATAATTATGCAGCTTTTTGTACTTAGAAATTTCGGATTAGAGTTTGTGAGCAACAACTCTATATCTCTATAACTACTACAGATATTAAATTGAAACTTCACACATGTCTTCAGGGTCTTTATAGAAGGTCACTGAACAATGCCCATAACTCTGGCTTGCAATTTAGCCGAATAATGCCCCTTTTTGTACTTGGAAATTTCAGGTTAAAGCAACAACTTCATATCTCTATATCTGCTACAGATATTCAATTAAAACCTCATGCATGTTTTCAAGGTCATAATGTAAGGTCACTTGCCAAGGCATATAACTGTGACCAGCATTTTAGCAGAATTATGCCCTTTTTTGTAGTGATAAAGGCCAATAACTCTGACAAAGTGGTTGAATAGTCGAGCGTGCTGTCCTGAGACAGCTCTTGTTTTATTTCTTTATTGACTTTGATCTCTACTTTGGACGCTCAAAAAGACATTAGTTCTGGTTCTTCCAAGAAAAAGATTTGCAAGTGTCGCAATAAGTCTCGAGCGTTCGAGGAATGCAGACTAAAAATCATATGTTTAAACTAAATACTAGTCACTTCAATACAATATTTGTAGTTGCTGTTGTAAACAAATTAGTAAGCAGTTCTATTTTATTTGATTATCTGTGACAAGTAAATATATACCGGTACATACCGGTAACTTGATACTTAATCTGTGATTACACTGATCATAACTAATATTATTTGTCGTTTTACCTAAAGCATTTAAAGTATTCAATAAATGCAAACAATCTGAAAGTCAAAGCTTGCTAATTTTAGCATGCTTCAACAATTATATACTACATCATCTAAAATAATTGACTTGTGATTACTGAAACAGTTGTTGCGATTTCTAGAAATACAATGTAGGTCATGTGTTGTATATATTTAAAAAAAATAACGGATGTAATGAAAATGTTCAGTATTGATTGTATACTGTGTTTTGTGTTTTTAAGACCCACGATAATGGATCTTCTTGTAGAATGGTTTAACATGCAAGGACACATTATTATCTTTGAAGATTTGTTAGCCATCTGTAAACTTTGTTAGACGTTGAAGAGAATTGTGTTGCTGTTTCTTTAAAGAGACACTATATGTATACATTAGTGTTTTACTTGTGCATGCAAAATCAGCTTGTTGTTGTTGTGAACTCACATGTGCATGAACATGCATATTTAATTACTCTCAGTTTATGACAAAACTGATTAAGTTATTGCCTGGATTTCATTTAAATAGTGTGTGTGCCTTCCAGCACATTTAGCCTGTTCTAAACATAATTTTGTTAGTTTTATTTCGATTCATTTATTTTAAGAGTCAATTCTGTAATGTTTCTTATTAGTGGATCCGTTTTAGGCTCACTATTTCTCATAATATTCCTTAATTTCTTTTAACATTTAGACTATTCCCTTGTCTGATGTGCAAATAATTTTGAACTAGAGTATTTATAATTGTGTGAACATGGGATATTGCTATTGATATTCTGGTTAAAATTGCTTTAATAAATATTAGGATAGTATCAACTGTGTTGCTTCGCAATATACGCGAATTAATTCCTAAATATCACAAGTGTCCAACCACACAAAAAAGCTTCGTGAAAACAAAGTTTCGTAACCTGTTTTACATGAAGAAATCTCATTAAAGGCGCATGCTACAAAGTCAAGATGCTGAATGTAACAGATTGTTTTCTCTGCAAATTATTTCAGAATAATATTTCTTGGTGTTTGCACATAAATTTATTATGAGAACTTGACTAATTGTTTAGTAAACAAGATAATAATAAACAACACCTGTTTTTAAAACAGGTGTGCTTCTTTGGGTCCAAAACATCCTCTGTAGAAAATTGCAAGTATGAAAGTAAAATGAAACAATTTTTTTTGTCAAATTATGGTTAGTTTGACCAAATAACGAAACAATCAATATTCATAACCCACCTTTCTACTAAATTTTACAAACCCAAGGCAAAGGTTCCATTGACAATGTTTTACGACTATTGGTCAATTTGACATTTGACCCAAGGACTCCATTATTAACAGGGATCCTTTACTAGTCATGACCAGCCTAACTACCAAGTTTGATGAGCCTAGGCCCAAGGGCTACAAAGTTATTGCCCGGATTATCTTTTATTGAACTAAGAATTATTGGGCATTTTCTTCAATCATATTTTATAGTCACAGGGCTTTCATTAACTTTTGAACTTCTTGGCCTCTAATTTTGGAAGTTTTGACAGTATTGCGCTACATAAGTCCTGAGCATTTCAGAACTGCGCATATTAAGTATAAAATTCAAGGTTGTTTAAAGCCAGTTCTTTTGCATCAAGTGCTTATAGGCCAATTTATTAAGTGAAAGAGATATACATTTAGAAAAAAAATCATAATTGTTCTTCTCAGTTGTTCATCCTTACATGATGGAACTTCCTTGGCTGCAATTTAAGAAGTTCTGCAACTTCCATGGCTGCAATTTTGGAAGTTCAGTGACAAAACCGGGAATAAATTACTCCCAAACTTTTCTTAATGGAAGTCCTGTAGTCAGTTTGACATGTACCTTTCACTAGGGTGGAGCTTAAAACATCAAAAAAAAAATAATAATTTTAAAGTCTTACCCCCCAAATCCGTTCCTTATGATATAGAAACACTGTATGCAAAGTTTGATCAATAAATTCCTACGTTTAGGGGTAGCTCAAGTGCCTCAAAGATTACCAAAGTTATAAAAATACGAAAAATGACATGAATTCTTTTGAACACAGTAATAGTGATCTGACAACTTATTTTAATACGAATGTGGTCTATTTGTTGTATACTTTATTGGCATCTACCAACAATGAAGACGATTTGAAAAAAGACACAGATTGAACTAAAGTTGTATTTCAAATCCTCTATCTGCCCCCACTCACTTTGGGTAGTAAGTATGTATGAATCAAAGATTGATCTAATGAAAGAACTAGGATAAAAAAAACATTGTACATGTACTGTTTAACAGCTGCAGCAGCTGAATATATGAAAACGTATTACAAATGAATATGTGCATGTTGGAATGTAAAAGAAATTTACTTACAATGTAGTCTTCAAGACACTAAAATATCAAATATTAAAGTAACATCATATTAAATCTTATTGACAACTCTACCAGTTGCAAACATTATGAAATCAAATATTACAAGTAAATATGTGCAAGTAAAGTGAATGCACAGTAGTCTCATTCTTTCACATAATTGTCATTAACTATGCTATGCATAGAATAACTCCTGTTCTGGTAAAAAAACTCAATTTGTTAAATGCAACAATAATCAGAGAAAAAAGACAAAACATATAAACAAGAAGACCATAGCCTTATGGCAAAGATTCAGACAAGTCCATGTCATTGTCTTTTTGCCATGTATGAGCACGCCTTACTCGGATTGATTGTCTAGGGGTGGAAGGTACATCAGAAACAGGGATACGACATCCCCCAGTTGGCGGCAGAGCTGTAGGATTCTCACAGGCATCTGGTGACTGGTAGACCGTGATCAGCCTGGATGTGCCACGTGTAGCGAAGGGTGTCTGTATTGGCTCGGGCTGCCTAGGTGTTCACGTAACAGACGGTAAAGCGCAGTATCAGTGTTCCAAGGCCTACAAGTTTCGAGTAGGAGCCTCTAGTTGGGTAGACATAGACCTGTGAAGTTGGCATCAACCGTCAGTCTGGACAATGTACACACACTGGGATGTATTTACGTAGAATTATCCGTTTACTCAGGGATACACGTCTGAACCATCTACTCTAGTAACATATATGTCCTAATGGCGTACCTTAATAACAACGTTTTGTATGCTGAGACAGTTTCCTCGCATGTGTCTGTTCCAAAAAAGCCTCTTCTCTTGCCATTGATGTGAGGTTAGTACTTGCAAGGTGGGATGGGTATAAAATCCTTGATAGGTCTGCCGAAGCTGGGGAGAGTTTTGTGTCTGGATCAGGTTTGTTGCGATACTGCAGCATTGATGTTGAAATTTGTCGTTGTCAATCACTCAGTATCTCTCGAGTCACTGGTATTGTCCATAAGAAGGCGCTTTATAGTCTTCACACTAACCTTGCCTCAACTATTACTATGGAGGAATGCCACAGACGACAACCGATGATGAACACCCCAATCTTTCAGGAACTGTCGCATACAGTAGCACTGAACTGATGATTGCCATCGGAAGCAAGCTCATCAGGTATTCTGTTTGTAACAAAGATCCGTCTTAGGCAGGAGATGATCCCTGTAGCACCTTAATATGATCTTCACACAATAGGCCAGTTAAAGTGATGATCAACAACCACTAGATAAGTGTGTCCATTGTAGGTAAACTTAAAGTAATTTCAGCACACAGACACTGAAATGGATATCCCAGGCTATCCACATAGGTGGTGCACTGGAATTTGACGGTGCACTGCGGTTTCAGTGATTACAACTGAGACAGAGAAAGTTATGGAAGGTGTGATGACGAGCCAAAATACCAATGATTCAGCTCTAGAAATCATTGATGTTACTCCTTGATGTGCACCATGAAGGGCATCAAGAACTATACTGCAGAACTGCTTTTACAGTAACACTGTTGCCTAGTCAGCATGGTCAGTCCAAACAAGTGTGAACATGACTAGTTAGAACATTAATTTGTTGACATTTTGCATTGTCAGCAAAACAATGAAATCTGGATGTTTGGTTCTTGGTCTTGAACAACAATTATTGAATGTTGTGTTGAGAATATGATAATTGGAAGAAATGTCGTTTTACTTTGTGGTTAAATGTAGGTTCTTAATTTATTATGAGAAATAATCTACAGGTAGTATGCAAAATAATAAGGCGGCTGTACGGCTGCAGCTTTGGGGCCCAATATCAGAAACTTCATTTTTTGTCTACTGACATACAGACGGACACACGGACCGACATTTGCAAAACTATATACTCCTGCTTTTCGAAGGGGAGCATAATTAATAATAACAACATCTTAATAGATATGTTTATGTTGATTGACAAACAACAACTGTCATAAGAATATTCATTTACTTAAAAGTGTGTGCAGAGTATTAAAAGGTAATAATTGTGCGAGGTCCCATATCCCTAGAGCTCCTTAGTTTAAAGTGTATTTATATTCTTAAAACCTGCATTAAAATCCATACGTTTATGTCTGTTTCATGAAACTTTGTTATAAAATTTATTTTGGCAAGGAACTAGGAAATTATACTTGAAGTACCAATTTCAAATTGAAAATATTGATTTTGAAACATAAATTTAAATTTTAACTAAGTACATGTATAATTTCAGTTAAACTTGTTCTTAGGAGCTGTATTGAAATATATACTGAACGGTGGAAGAAACAATTCATACATTTATAAACTTAAAGTTGTTTGTTTCTCATTTCTTACAAACTGTGCTGGTTAATAGATTTTGGTCAATTAATCGATTAGCATTTGAACCAAATTGATCATGAACTATAAATACTGAACTATTGCTTCTTTGTGTGTGAAAAAAGGAATAGATGCCCTTCACAAAATATCTATTCCTGAAGTCATTAAGCATAAACTTAATTTATTATCAAAATGAATATCTAGCAGCTAGTTTCACAATTCTATATGCCCGGGGTAACTTGGTAATGTTGATTTTTAAGAGACTTGTTCACAGATGTTTGCATATTTGAATAAGGCCATTAAATGTCATAACTTCACAGATTTAAGCATGGGAACTAACCAGCTCAAGTATAATAACAAGACAAGGATTTATTTTTTAAAAAAGAGAAAAAAGGCCCCATCGGGGTTTGAACCCGGAACCTTCGGATTAAAAGGCTGTCGCCGTAACCACTTGGCCAGTCCTGTATCACTGCATTATTTACTTTATGTAAGTGACCCACGTGTTGTCAAAAATTTTAACGAAAACACTATAAACACTCCAAATTATTCATCGTTTAGCGTTACAAACGCTTTATAATTTTATCAATTTCAACTGATGATTACTCATAAACGAAACGGTATTTACAATATATTTTTATGTTCATAGTGTTATTTCTCTCCCTTGTATACGCTGTTCTTTTATTTTTGGAATCTGTGAACAGGTCCCTTAAACAACTTGGTTTAAAACTACATAGAACAATTATTTGTTGTATCTTAAATCGAAATTGAATCAAAACAATCCAACCAAAAACAAATCAAAACAACAATAACATTATTCTCATTGATATACGTGTTATAGTCGATATAGTCGATATATATACAGTATTTGAAGTGCACAAATGTCATTTATAGAAAAGTAAAAAGGTAATACATAGACAACTGTATATATTTGGCCAAAACAATATGGAAGGTACTAAATACATTTTACAACAAACTACAAGTTGGTACATAATTAATATAACGGTGAAATTGGTTGCATATGAAACAAAAGTAACAAAAACCGTCAAAAGAAATAAAGTAATTTCTGTTTGATAGAACTTGTATAATAAATAGATTGGATTATAACTAGAAAAAGTATATTTCACACATATAATGCAGTAAATTTTATTCTAAAATATTATCTCGTATTACATGTGAGCATCTATACATAATTCTCTTGCATAGTATGTCTTCCTGCCTAGTTCATCATTGTGATAGTAATTTCTTTATTGAACCCTGTTGCAAGGTTATCATTATTACTGCTGCACAAGTTATGACTGCTTGAAAAATTGGTTATTGATATTAAGACAAATATTATACAAGAGGGCTGGGCCAAATGGCCCTCGGTCGCTCACCTGAGTTTAATAAATAATATTGGATGAACCTTGTCAAAATGTAAAAGCATGTTTAGACATGTTTAAAGGAAAATGTTGGACCACTGACAACCATGTTTTTAACAATACAAATAAATTGAAAGGAATTTTGTAGACAGTCACCCAACAAACTGTTCAGTGAAATAATTTTGAAATACAAGAAGTTTCTTAAGTTTTCAATATAGCCATTTAAGGAAAACCTTTACAGCCCTGACGGCTACGTCAAAATAATTTGAAGGAATTTCATAGAGAGTCATGCATGGAACATTAATTACTTTGAAATCCAGTCAGCACTTACAAAAAATATCAAGTTAATTGCTTACATGCTTTTGAAGATACCATGGAAAAACAAGAAAATGTGGACAGAAGGACGGACAGACAGGGTGATGACTATAGGGACCGCAAAAACCTGTGGGGCTCTAATTAAAATGTGTGAAATGCTGTTGCGAAGGCAAATAATGTCTTGAATAATGGATCCAGTCAGTTGAAGATGTCCACCTAAGGTGCAGAAGTCATTCAAGTTTGCACAGTACTTTTGAAGTAGAAGCAACCACTGCACACTCTGACACTGGTGTAGCATAGTTGTTGTGCTGAAATAATCATCAATAAGGAATATACATAACTAACTTGTATTAGGGATAATATTTAAGTTGAATCGTTGTCTATGTTGTCTCACCTTTGTAATGAGCATATTCAATGTTTGCTTTTTGCTAGTTTTTGTTGTTTTTTTGGAATGAAAATGTTTAATGTAAACAGGGACTAAGCTAAATATACAGTTTAACAACTAATACAGTCCTTAGCATGGACCAGGCATAATTTTCTAATGCAGTAACAACATAAATATGCATACTCCAAAAAGACAACCTTAAATCTATAAAACAAAATTCTCCACATGAATAATTTATCATAATCCGTTAGCCTGATGTACATTCTGTCAACAATCAAGACATCTTTGTTTGAAAATATGTGTCAACATTATGTCACTACAGTGTCTAAATGTTTGTTGTCATCAAGACAAGCAAATTCGTCTTCATTAAAATGAATTAACACTGCTTAATGGACCTTTAAATAATAAAGAAAATAACTACTGAATCATATTATTTGTGTCAGTAAGATCTTGTTTACTTCCTATTTGAGAAGTTTCATGCAATGCTTTCTGATATGAAATTATTTTAGCAATAAACTCATTGTACACATGGTGGCCACTGAAATTCTGAAGAAAAAAATCCCTAAAGTCCTCCTGATTTTCTTTGACCAGAATGTGATTTTTCCTGATATTTTTTTGTCAAATCGCCATTCTAATTTGTGCATATCGGTAAAAGTGTTGAATTATATATTAAATTTTATATTTCACTTTTCCTCTGTCTTTGGAATGTTTTCCTATAACTATGGTCAGATTTCCTGAATTTTCTGATTGTGCAAAAATTTTTTATTCCTTGTTTTTTTTTTAAACACTTTCCATTGTTTCCAGTGGCCACCTTGGAATAATAGAACAAATCTATGAATGAAGCTAGTCAGGAAAACGCTCTCTTGAATCAAGCCATGAACATCATATATAATGATTTTATTGCATATAATAAAATCAATTCATAGTTTTATAAATGAACTAACATGTACACTTGAATAATGTTAAAAGTTGTCTTCGAATAAAAAGAGTTGTCTCAGGACAACATGCTCGACTATTCATTCCGCTTTGAAAAAAAATAATTATTTTTTTTGTCAGTGACCTAACATAATGACCCCGAAGACCTGTGTGAAGTATCAATTGAATATATATAGTAGCTACAGAGATACATATTTGCACGCAAACCTTAACCTGAATATTTCTAAGAACAAAAAGAGGCATAATTCTGCTAAAATGCTGGCCACAGTTATGGGCCTTGGCCAGTAACCTTATATTATTACCCTGAAGACATGATTGAAGTTTCAGCTGAAAATCTGTAGTAATAACAGCGACATTTACTTGCACGCTAACCTTAACCTGAATTTTCTCTTTCACGCGAATCTTAACCTGACTTTTCTAAGTACAAAAGGGGTATTATTCTGCTTAAATGCTGGTCACAGTAATGGGCCTTGGCAAGTGACCGTATATAATGACATTGAACACATGTGTGAAGTTTTAATTGAATATCTGTGGTAGATATGGAGATATGGAGTTGGCAAATGCAAACTTAAACCTGAATTTTCTAAGTACACAAAGGGGCATAAATTTGGTAAATTGCAGGTAAGAGTTGTGGACCTTGGTCTATGACCTAACAAAACGACTCCGAAGACATGTGTGAAGTTTCAATTTTATATCTGCAGTAGTTACAGACATATATACTTATTGCACGCAAACCTTAACCAGAACATTACGCAGACGCTGACGAACGGGTGAGAAGTATAGCTTGGACTATTCGATAAATTAGACTGAAATATAATTAACCTTGAAATGTACTGCCTCCTGCTTTGACATCATTTTGCTCTTCTTATCACTTCACCACATCCAGTTTGCTCATTGTGTCACTGCAATAAACATGTTTATTTAAAACATTTGATTACTATAAAATCTTGCACACTCAGGTTTAATCCATTTGTACAACATTTTTCTAACTGAAAGTCTGAGTAATTTGAAAATGTTCATTTATTTCTGAGCTTTAATGTAGTTTTTTACTCGACAAAGAGGTGTCAATCAAACATCAGCCAGTTTTACTAAGGGTTCACCGATTAAACTTTCAATTGGTTGTTTCAGCATTGTTTCTTACATGAGGCGTTTAAATTATTTACATGTACATCTCTATGTGAATGAAATCATAATACATCAATTTAGATATTGTTACAGTTTTTTTACTTAAGATAATTTAATACTATAAAAATCAACAGCACATTCTTGCATTAGCAACTGTGATCAAAATTATAAGTAATATCTCATTTTCAGAGCATACAAATCAAACCTGTCGTTGTGTTGTTCTCTTAGCAAGCATGTTTATGATCTTCTGCTGACCAAGACTGTGATGATGTTTCTTTATCTGTTCTGTTTCTGTTGAAAGAAGTACAATTTTAATTTATATGAACAAATAATGTCTTAAAGATGAAATAAGTATCTCAGGTTGATACCTTATATTTCAAAAATACTTTAGTACTGCGTAAACTATAGTTTAGTTTTCAGGTTAGTTTAAACATATGTATTGCCCAATATATACAGCTACAGTAATATATGGAGAACACAATACAATACAACATGTGTAATGGGGAAACAAAATTAGACGAAAGCTTTAAGCTTATAAAGTCTCTTTCCAGTAACATGACCAAATAAACTAGGTTAGGTATGTATATTTTTTTATTTAGTAAATGGTTAACTTAAAGATTTTAAAACTGAATAAATATTCAATAAACTGCAGTAATACAGTTAAACAAGTAGATGCTATCAAGACAAAACACTGATTAATCCAAAAAATCAACAAAAACATTTAGTTATTAAAAAACAATAAAACAAAATATCTGACAAACTCAATAAAATGTTCTAGGGTCAGGACATTTTTAGGGTAGGGCGGGTAACCTGAAACCATTTTTTATGCTTAACAAGAATACTAAAGTTCTACTGGTAAAAATAATTCAATTGTGGTTGTTGTCTGTGTTTTTTTAGAGGTTTTTGTTAAGGGTCTCATTTGTCATAACCAAAAAATAACGTATTTTTTACGAATTGCAAAAGTTTCCCTGTTACCAAATAGAAAAAAATCTCAATAACATTTCATCACTAGTAATAATCTGCTTTATTGTAAGTTGAAAACAAAAATGGTAATCATCTAATATTTAACAGACATAATGTCACCCGTTTAAATGTATTAAAATAACAAAGACTAAAACATGACAATTTTAAATGAAACATTATGCTGTTGTTGTTTTAAGCAGGGCTGCATTGATAACTCTCCTACGAAAAACTTAACTTAAGATGTACTAAACTAAAAACTCCTAAAAATTTCAATATAAAACACAATTATTTCTGTTCTTAAATTATTAAATAATACTAGCATTGAATGTTTATATACTAACGTATGAAACAGACTTTAGAAATGGTATGGTTTTATCTTTTAAGAAATTTACTTTTTAAGTTTTTATTAAGGGGATTTGATAATAATTGTCATTGTTTTCAAGGAGTCATCTACATACGATTCAAATTGTGCATTTTAAATGGAGAGAAGATGCTCAAATTAGCAAATAAACCTTGTATTATTGTTAATAATAAGACTGTTCTAATAAATCACTAAAATTCGAAACAACCTACCGGTATCTGATAAATGAACTCCAGTGCCCAGTCTAAAGTTACATGTACATGTACCAGTACATTTTCACCTGAGCACACACACAATAAATTATATCCTTTACGCCTCGGTAACTCTGTAGCCGACTCCTTTCCCAACCACTCCTTAGGCAAGCTGTATCTCCACTGCAAAGGTCAGCAGGTCACTCCACTGATCACACTCCAGCTGTCAATGATTTCAACTGGTCAAGCGGCAGCCTGGACACCGGTCTTTTGTTGACCTGATTTAAAATAAAAAATAAAATACCTTAATAATTATCTAATTCAATAAATACGTGCTTTTCAACTAAGGTTCCACTGAAATCGTCAAACTATTCAAGTAAACAAGAGGGCCACGGTGGCCCTATGTCGCTCACCTGAGTTTAAGGCATCATAAAGGCTTATAACAAGAGGGCCAAATGGCACTAAACCACTTACATGAGTATAAAGATCTGGGCCTTGCAGTTTCAGGAGAATATTTTAATAGTCTATATAAACCACAATTATGACCCACATGGCATGGCAACTTTCTACCCCAGAGGCATAATTTGAACCATATTTGTAGAGGACCACTATACAGTGTTACATACAAAGTATAAAACCTATGGGCCTTGCAGTTTTAGAGAAGATTTGTAATGTCCACATTCAATATAAGTCTATAGAAACTATGTGAATCCGGGGCGTGGCTAGGTTTGACCCCAGTGGCATAACTTGAAAAATCTTTGTAGAAGACCAATATAAGTTTTACATACCAATTACAAAAGATCTGGGCCTTAAGGTTAAGAGAATAAACTTTTCATTATACCCAAGGGTAATATTTGAATATTCTTTGTAGAGGACTACTATACAATGTTACATACCAATTACAACACCTTTGGGCCTTGCAGTTTCAGAGGAGAAATGTTTAAAGTCCACTTGCCATATTTAAGTTTATAGAAACAATGTGACCCCAAGGGCGTGGTCAGGTTTGACCCCAGTGGCATAATTTGAACAATCCTTGTAGAGGAACAGTATACAATGTTACATAGCAAATATAAAACCTCTGGGCCTTGCAGTTTCAGAGATGAATTTTAGTCATTTTGCTATTTAAGACTATATTAATTATGTGATTCCTAGGTCGTGGCCACTTTTACCCCAAGGGTATTATTTGAACAATCTTTGTAGAGGACCACTATACAATGTTACTTACAAAATATGAAACCCCTGGGCCTTGCAGTTTCAGAGGAGATTTGTTAAGTCCACTTGCCATATAAGTCTAAAGAAACCATGTGACCCCCCCCCCCCACCCAGGGCGTGACCAGGTTTGATCCCAGGAGTATAATTTAAATAATCTTTGTAGAGTATCATTTAATAATGTTACATACAAAATATGAAACCTTGGGACATTGCGGTTTTAGAGGAGAAGATTTTTAAAGTCATGTTGCTATTTCAGTCTTTATAAACCATGTTACCACAGGGGCATGGCCAGTTTTGACCACAGGAGGATAATTTGAACAATCTTTGTAGAGGACCACAATACAATGTCACATACCATATACTAAACCACTGGGCCTTGCAGTTTCAGGAGAGGATTTTTGAAGTAATTTTGTTAGTTTAACCTATATGAACTATTGACCCCCTGGGCGTGGCCAGTTTTGACCCCAGGGTCATCATTTGAACAATCTTTGTAGAGGATCCCTATACGTTACATACCAAATATAAAACCACTGTGCCTCAGTGTTTTAGAGGAGAAGATTGTTGCAGTAATTTTGCTATTTAAGTCCATATAAACAATGTGACCCCCGGGGCGTGGCAAGTTTTGACCCCAAGGGCATCATTTGAACAAACTTTGTAGAGGACCACTAGAAGATGCCACATACCGAATATGAAATCACTGGGCTTTGCAGTTAAAGAGGAGAAGATGTTTGAAGTAATTTTGCTATTTAAGTCTATATAAACAATGTGACCCCTGGGTCGTGGCCAGTTTTGACACCAAGGCATCATTTGAACAATCTTTGTAGAGGACCCCTATACAGTGTTAACAACCAAATACCAAACGTTTGGGCCTTGCGGTTTAAGAGAAGAAAATTGTCAAAGTCACTTAGCTATTTAAGTCGATATAAACCATGTGACCCCCAAGGCGTGGCCAGTTTTGACCTCAGGGGCATCATTTTACCAATCTATGTAGAGGACCACTATGCAATGGTACATACCACATATGAAACCTCTGGGCCTTGCGGTTTCAGAGGAGACGATTTTTGCAGTAATTTTGCTATCTAAGTCTGTATAATCCATGTGACCACCTGGGTGTGACCAGTTTTGACCCCAGGGATATCATTTCAACATGTTTTGTAAAGGACCCATATACAATATTAACATACAAATACTAAACTCTGGGCCTTGTGGTTTCGGAGAAGAAGATTTTCAAAGTCGTTTATGTATTTAAGTCTATATAAACAATGTGACCACTGGGGCGTGGCCAGTTTTTACCCCAGGGGCATCATTTGAACAATCTTTCTAGAGGACCACTATACAATGTTGCATACCAACTATAAAATTCTGGGCCTTCCGGTTTCAGAGGATAAGATTTTTGCAGTAATTTTGCTATTGAAGTCTATTTAAACAATGTGACCCCCTCCCACCCCGTGGCCATTTTGGACCATAGGGGTATCATTTGAACAATCTTTGTAGAGGACCGCGATACAATTTTACCAACAAAATACCAAACCTCTGAGCCTTGCGGTTTCAGAGAAGATTTTCAAAGTCATTTTGCTATTTAAGTCTATATAAACCATGTGACCCCCGGGGCGTGGCCAGTTTTGACCCCGGGGGCATCATTTGAACAATCTTTGTAGAGGACCACAATGCAATGTTACATACCAAATATGAAACCTATGGGTTTTGCAGTTTCAGAGGAGAAGATTTTTAAAGTCATTTTGTTATTTAAGTCTATATAAACAATGAGACCCCCGGGGCTTGGCCAGTTTTGACCCCAGAGGGATCATTTGAACAATCTTTGTAGAGGACCACTAGAACATGCCACATACATCTACCAATATGAAACCACTGGGCCTTGCGGTTTCAGAGGAGACGAATTTTGAAATAATTATGCTATTTAAGTCTATATAAACAATGTAACCCCGGGGCGTGGCTAGTTTTGACCCCAGGGGCAACATTTGAACAATCTGTGTAGAAGACCACTATACAATGTTACCAACCAAATACCAAACCTCTGAGCCTTGCGGTTTCAGAGAAGATTTTTAAAGTCATTTAGCTACTTAAGTCTATATAAACCATGTGACCCCCAGTGCGTGGCCAGTTTGGACCCCAGGGGCATCATTTGAACAATCGTTGTAGAGGACCACTATGCAATGTTATATACTATTTTGCTATACAAGTCTATAGAAACCTTGTGACCCCTGGGACATGGCAAGTTTTAACCCAAGGGGCATCTTTTGAACAATCTTTGTAGAGGACCACTAGAAGATGCCAAATACCAAATATGAAAGCTCTCAGCCATGCAGTTTCAGAAAAGAAGATTTTAAAAGTTTTTACTTTTTAAAACTATTTTTAGCTCTGGTGACCTATATATGCAGCGGACTGAAACGAATTGCACAATTCTGAAAGAGGGTCACCCAAGGATCATTGCTGTGAAGTTTTGTGAAAATCTGCCCAACGGTTTAGGAGGAGATGCTAATGAAGTTAGTCTCCGCACAACAAAATTAAACAAAGCGCAATAACTCTGTAAATATTGAAGAAAGAGTTATGATCGTTGTGCTCTGCACTTCCTCTCATTGTCCTCTATCATTATAAAGTTTCATTTGAATCTCTTCAATACTAATGGAGTTATGCTCCCCACAAGACAATTAAACAGAGGCAATAACTTTGTAAATATTGAAGAAAGATTTTTGGTCTATTGTAGTTATGCTCCGCACAAGAAGCACGACAGACGGACATAAGGACAGACGGATGATGCGATTACTATCTGCCTCTGAAGTTCCCTTCGGGGGCATAAAAAGTACTTATGATGAGTATAATGATGAATGTATTCTACATTTTATTGTACTGCTGGTTGAGTGTGTGTGTTTTTATTTACAATTTAAGTTAAAACACATACTGATCAATTTAAAAAAAGTTTTATCATCAAAACTATGTGTTATGTACAAACACACATAGTCTCTTTAAAGTATTTATCCTGTCAAATTAACATTCCTGCCTTGTCAGTTTTAAATGTCAGATGTCCCATCAAGTGTGTCCGTCATGTGCTCTCTATGACGGCTAATCTAGAGTAATTGACCATTCCCACTATCACACCTAATAGTTACCACCACGTCAATAACAGTTATTTCCCTTCTTAAAGTCTTAATTATTATTGACATGTTTGCATGTTTCTATCTTGGAAAGCACGTTTAATAATAATTTGAATTGCAATGCTATGAGGCTAAAACTTATTTACAATGATGTGTATTGTGATTAATTTAGGGCTAAGTGTGAGGTTTGGCATGCCTTTAAACTGTTTGAAACCGTCGACCGTTCCAAGGCCCAGGTGTCGATCATACTGTGTGTATTAAATATCGTACTGTGTTATTTTGGCAATTGGTCACTTGCCTTAAATAAAGGATCTGAGGCGGTTAATTCAAGTTTCTTTCCTGCTGACGTTACTGGGGTTATATTAATTTATATTTTAACGGATTTGCATAAATGAAAGTTTCCAACTCCTCACTAATAACTGTGTTAAAGAATTTAATTACAACCATTACTTAAGTAGCAGTAGGTTAAAAATATTTTTTTTAAATCACACAAATTCCCATTATTTGCAACAATAAAGTAATTCATCAATTGTATTTAACGTAAATAACGCTGTTTTTGTGCCCTAATTACTTCCTAAATAAATTAAAGTCTGGATTAAAATTGTGCATAAATAGATAAATAGATTTACGATATGTATGTATATTTTTCCATATTAAACGCCTTTACCCCTTGTTTACAACTTCAGTTTATTTGGATGACATACCAGTATATATTCTATAATTGTTTTAGCCCATGTAATTCGACAATCCTTACAGCCGAGCAGCGAGCGTAGCAGAATGTTTATCAAATTATACACAGAGGTATTATCAAGATTCATTTAATAATGCAATGGTGTGTATGTTTAAATTGCTTATGCGTCCAAATGGTAATCACATACTAATTTTTACGTAATATTGTTGAGGAATAAAATGTCTATTCCGGTAAAAAAAATTATTATAAAAAATGTATAATAACATTGTATTTCAGCGCATAAAAGTAGCGACAAAAAGTTGGTTGCACCAAAACGTGTTCAGGTGCAGAATGAAGCGTACCATTGCCAAAGTGTACCACTACCAAAGTGTACCAATTTAGGGTGAAATGCACCATATTATATAGATGTGTTTTAAAAACATTTAGTTCATATACTACGGATGATGTGTGATAACTACATCTGATAATTGGTGTATAGAATAGAAAATGTGTGAAATGTGTCAATTATGTGTTTCTAGGGATTTATTTTTATTTTCATTACCGGTACTTGAAACAGAACAAGACACCCAGTTTTTTATTATTGAAATTTAATAAATGTTTTTAAATAATGCATGTCAGGCAAGGTATTACATTGTTCGTTTTAATTGCAAAATTACATTGAAATAAGTGATCAGCTAAACTGTGAAATGATCATATTAATTTAAAGTTTTTTTTTCAGTTCTATATTTATTTCTGATATATTAAGAGTAAGACGGACATTAAAATGTATATTTCATTATTTGATTTAATAATTTACGGGGAATCATTATATTATTTCACATATAGTGTATGAACTAGATTAACTGTACAGGGGGTGATACGCTTTGTCCTGATATGCTGCGGCAGTGGTACGCTTCATCCGACATTCAACGTGTTCAATAGGATAACTTTCCACCGTAGAAATCATCCAACTATGCCATTTCAGCGAACGAAAGTATGGACAACAATTGCATTGCTTCAATATATGTTATATACTGGGCTTTCCTTGGACTTTGAATTTCAAGAGTCAATGACTCTTAGAATCAAATTCTCAAGAGTCAAAATAAAATTCCCCAAGAGTGAAATATAAACCTTGAATAGTCTATGCTATGTGTGTAGTTTCCCTTTGTTTTCCTTCTTTTGATTATTATTTGTTTTAATTTATTATCTTTATTTTATAATTCAATAACATTATTATTTATTTATTAATTATTTAGTTTTTATTTAAAAAAAATTGTATTATTTATTTAACTTTATTTTCTTCTTCTTATTTTAGTTTTAATGGAATTATTATTTTATTTTATTTTTTTATGATATCTATTATTATTATTATTATTTATTATTATTATTATAATTATTTAAATGATTTTAGCCTATACATTACATACTAAAAATACCACTGAATTTGTTTTTATGAAGTCGCACATCATGAACAACAATAAACAAGGCTTTCCTTCCTAAAAATATATAAGTAATTACAGTCCGCAAATATTGTGTACTGTTACAAAGTATATTAATAATTTACAATAAAATAATTATTCAAATGCCAAAGATCGCAAAGTTTTTGCACTACGAAAGTTGTATACAAAAAGAAAAGGTTTCAAAGTTCTTGCACTACAAAGTTTTTATTCCCAGATGACATGTATATCAGGACTTCCAAACTTGCAACCATGGAAAATTCAGGAGTTTCAAAAATGCAGCCATGGAGAGTTCATCATGTAAGGATGAACGAGTTAGAAAAACAAATTAAGTGGTTCATCTCAATGTATACCTCTTTTAACCGAATAAATGTGCATATTATAAACACCTGATGAACAAGAAATGACCTTAAACAATTCTTGAATTTCATACTTTATTACATTTCTAAAATGCTCAGGACTTATGTCACGCAATACTGTCAAAACTTCCCAATATTATAAGCAAAACTTCCAAAATCAGAGGCTAGGAAGTTCAAACTTCCAGATTCCAAAAGTTAATGAAAGCCCTGATGTATATATTTTGTAAAGCGTATGGTCGAAACACGCACGCTTTCCATGTGTGGAACGTGACGTCGTTTGTGTCAGCATAACCTTCGCACGCTTTTCTATTAAAAAAGATTTACATGAAATACACAGACTATTGAAAAATTTGTTTATGACAATCAAACACTAAACTTGGATGTTTGATATTTCAGATATAAGAAATGTTACGTAAATGTCAGAATTTTTGCTGAAATCGGATTCCAAAAGTTGGAAATATATAAAAAATCTTACCCGAAATATAAAGGAAACCGAAAGTAATTTAAAACAATGCATTTATATCAGGAACTAAACTAAATGTGGATATTATCAACAACGGAAGCGGTGAGTAAATTGTGTTTTAAACGTTTAATGGTCTGGAATAAACATGCTCTAACGGTCTAATTGAAATTTACTAAAGTGTGGATACATGTATATTAGGTCGATTGTTCATGTCATTGGAAGCGTATATATCTATGCGTTTTAACTGGTCAATATATATTTTTCTGAGCGACGAACTCTGCCTAATGGGAAGAGCTGCACGGTAACTTGTCCGCCGATGGACAGCGCCTATTTAAGGATTGACTCCGATAACCAATAATCGCCAAGTGGTTTATAATCGCTGTTCGACTGATTGGGATTATCAACAGCCGAGTTACACTGTATGACACAAGTCCGAAAATTGCCCCGGACGAAGTAATTACCGCGCGAATCACACAAGCGTATTTTGCAATTTCCACACTTCAAAACCTAGGAGCTCTGGTCAAAGGAAAGCCCTGCATATAGGACAAATTTCCAACACAATAATGGTCCTTCTGCAGTATAGCCCGTCAGGCAGCATAGCCCATAAAATTGATTGCCAACAGCAGGTGTGGAAAAATCAATTGTCAGTATTGTCCTGGTTGTCATTGGGAATGAACGCACAAGTGAAAAAGTGACAGAATTTACTATATAATTGCGAACACTTCCACTTTAGCGGTCCCCGGAAATAAATACTGTATGTATCTCACGTAACTAAGGACCAAGTGCACGTATATAAAGAAAGCCACGCGCTAGCTTGGCAATTTCGAAAAATCGGCCGAAAAACCCCAAAACGTCATTTTCGTAAAAAGTTTAATTTATATTGTATGAAACAATTCATAAAGTATAAACTTTGCACTTTACAAGCGTTCTACGAAAACAGCCGCCATTTTGGAAACAGGTGTTGACAAAGTATCGCACCGATTTAAAGAAGTAAAACTTGAATTGGGGACCACTAAAGTGGAAACTACCTATAATTGCTTAACGGACAAGTTGCAAACAGCAAGTTACAAATAGCTTTTTTTTTTAAACGGATGAGTAAGAAAATATAAGATTTCGCAACCACTGAAGGGCTTAAAAGTATACCTAGTCCAGAGCCTAAAACGTTATGCTACAACAGATG
Organism: Congeria kusceri; assembly: GCA_027627225.1. Lineage (NCBI taxonomy): Eukaryota > Metazoa > Mollusca > Bivalvia > Myida > Dreissenidae > Congeria > Congeria kusceri. The sequence goes on along the minus strand of CM051039.1, from coordinate 23,131,874 downwards.
GAATAATCGAAGAGTTGTCACAGATGGGTGAAGCCTTGCCGAAACAAAATTTGGTTTTAAATCCCGGCTCATGGGTCACATATTTAAAGCCCGATAACATCAACAATTAAAAGTCTTATATAATTAAAACCGTAAATGTTTAACTAAAGTAACCATTCATTATTTTTTTTCAAAGAATTAAAATAATAACAAATTATATTGTTATACCTACCGATTATAAGGATCTTTTAAGACTTGCCGACACTTGACCTAAGCTCCAACACGAACAGTTGATAGTACTCCATTTTTTACAGCATCGTTTTGAAATAACTATAACGCATTGTAAAAGTTACATTCCAGTAATTGTGTATTATTAGTTACACAGTTAATAACTGATGGTGTATGGGATATATAATGGCTTCATGCCATACGAGATCGCAGCATGTGTATGGTATAAAGCCACTGAGGGTGTATATCCCATACACCATCAGTTACTAACAGTATAACGAATATATCTCACTGACTACCTTTCATTGGTTTCTCTTAATTTGATATAGGTACGCCCATGTTAGTCATTAAGTAATAAATAATTGTTGATAAAAGCAGCTTTAATCAAAGATCTATCAATAAACATAGATCTCTGCTTTAATTAAATCTTATATAATTCTGTAATGGTCGTTAATGGCTCAAATCAGTAAAGCTAGTGAAAATATTACAATAATCAATTGTTATTTTATTCAAGAGTGTCCCTTTTACAAACTGGAACTGACTGTAAGCAATGTGTCTACAAAGAAACAGATAATAACAGTAGACCAACGTCATTTAAGTTGCTTCATCTTTAGTAAACAAATGTAGTGTCAAGCAGTACAGTTAAGTATACTCATTGGATATTTAATACATTGTAACTAGACTAATCGTGGAAAATCAATTAAATGATGCATATGAACTGTGGAAATGATATGCTCATGTCAAGGTGGATTTATTAAATTAGATTTTTTTAATATGTTCAAAAAAAAAGCAGTATTTTGGTTTTGTCTAACACACTTTCTATATTTGATAAATACCCTAAAACAGCAAAAGCACCGAGGTAAGATGACTTTATTTTTTATAGTAGATGCACTTTGGAAAGTTCTTTCACAGTATTTAGATGCATTTGTTTCTATTTCAACATATAATATGCCATGCCACGTCATGCTGATATAAAATTACTAATCAAAACAACATATTATCCAGCAGTTGCAATTTTGTTTTACTTTCTATGGAGTATTGAAATTTAGCCGTGGCGTATGGAAAATACCACATGGTCATGTGACCGCTCTTCGCCAATCGGATCGCGTCATTTATGTAGGAGATGATATATAATTATGGATCTCTGAAACCAACGATTAAGAATTTATGACATTGCATGTTAAAACTGTATAAATGTTAAACCGTAACGAGAGGGTCGCTTAAGACCTATCGATGTAATTACTAATAAGTTATCTTAAGTTGTTTATCCTTACTTGTTATCCTTAGACCTATTTATTTTAGCTCGATTGCATTGAACGCCTGAAGATTATAGAGACACTCTCGAGTGCATTTCCTGTGTAGAATCAGTACTTGGTGTCTTTGAGGGAGATCTCCCAGAGTGGGGATTGAACCCGGGACCTTCCGAATTCCGATCGCTAGGCGGACACCATATCCAGCACGCCACCACCACCTCTATTTATCATCATTTTTGTTCTTTTCTTCAGTTAAACTGCCTTCTGTATGCTTGCTTAGAAGTGCTTAGCTTGTTTGCCATGCTTCAAATAACAGCTTTAGAGAAACAACTCACTCAATTTTACAGTTATCTACGGAATCCGGATAGGGCCATATGGAATATCGTGCCTCTTACGGCGAGGGCGAGACACGAGAAATGCGCGAAACACGAAGCGAGGCACGATATTCCCGAGAGACACGAAGCGAGGCATGATATTTTTACACGAGATCTCGCAATGTCGTAGTATCCCATACCACGAAATATTGCGGCAAGATATCGTGTCTCGCTTCGCGTTTCGCCGGATTATCGTGTCTCGCTTCGTGTCTCGCGGTAAAATATCGTGCCTCGCTTCGTGTCTCGCACAATTCTCGTGCCTCGCGTTCAAAGGTCGAGACACGAGATGCGAAGCAAGACACGAGGCGATATATGATATTCAGGTGGGACACGAAACGAGGCACGATTTTATATCATTCAAATATCGCCCGAATCTCTATTCTCGCGGTAGATTTTCAAATCACGATACACGAAACACGAAGCGAGACGCGAGAATCCGGCGACACACGAAGCGGAACACGATATTGTATCGTTCAAATATCATCAATGCGGGGGGGGGGGGGGCGGGCTGACACAGGGCAATTCGACTTATTTTATTTTGTGGGGTCTAATTCCCCACCCTAGAGCGAAGCATTTTTGGCTAAACCTCTGAGTGGGAGATGCTTTAAGTATATCAAATGACCAGGGGGCCAATATGACCAGGATCTAAAATCCGACCAAAGTCTATTTCCACGGTAACCGGAATGATTTGGCGTGTCGAATTCCCGCCTGTCGGGAATCGGTGTCAGTCTAACGTTCCGTATATGCCCGCCGCTCCACCCTGGGAAAAATGTCGATAAGTGCGCAATATTATTCTTTCTAGTTAAATTGGATATGTAACTTATATTGCCTAACTTTCATATATTGGTTTTAGTGCCTCTGTAAGGAAGCTGCTGATCGGTTGACTGGTTTCTAAAATGTCTTAGCGGTCGCACTTTTGTGTCTCTTTCATGCATCCTTTTTATCTCCTTGTTTTCTTAGAGTATTTATATTTAGAAACTATTCAGATCAGCAGTTTCAACGCAGCTTTACCAATCATTTCAATTAATTTTATACTTATGTGATGTATTTACTCTTAAAGTATATAAAGTTCGTTTTCAGTCCGTTATTGCGGTGAGAAAACGAACAAAAAGCGGTCCGTTATCGTCAAAAAAGGTGTATTATACAGTAAAGTCACACGCCAATAACGCCCGGCTTTTTTGCATAATCGATTAAAAACGTCGTGAACATATTTTTGCACGATTTTGGGGTAACTATATACTATAAAAATAACGATTTTATAGTAAAGTACCCATTTGTTTCGGTTTTATTTCTCTGGATGTAAGTGTTTATGCTATAATAACGACAATATACTTTTTTTTCGGTTTTTAATTACGTAGAGGCCCTTAAAATTCGTAAAAGCCCTCGTGCTACGCACTCGCCTTCGGGCTTCAACCCATGTTTCCGTTGTCTGCGAACGTTAACGACCTCAATACGGTGTTATTATCTCTTTATTAACTACCTAGGTACTCTTCTACGAGCTATACAATACACCTGCTTCTTAACCATACACTGATTAAATATTTTTTTTATAAATAATTATGTATTTAAATGTGCTTAGTAGAACTATGTTTTAGATTTTGCATTGTTTAACGGTATTATTTATTGCCACATGATTGTATAAGTCGGTGTCAAAAGCTCTTTAGAGCTTATGTTATTTTGTTGTTATACTAGTAACCCGACTTTGTAAATAAATATTACTTGACTGTACTTGAATAACGGGACAAAAGTTAAAAGTCAACTGAATGCATTTGATCTATATATGTTGGAATAATGTAAAATCATTTTGGGAGCTACATGTACTTTAAAGTTTTCAAACAGGCATAAATGGGTAAGTAAGTCAAAGAAGTTTCTGACGTGCCTTGCTGTGTAATTGGATGTTTTGTCTCCAGTGACGGTCTGAGTGTTCATGTTGTGGATAAAAGGCTTGTCGTGTACTTAAAGGCGTAGTTTAAGAAATGTCTGGTCTGTCCATGGGGTATTCCACTCTGTGTATTGGTCAACCATAAAATGTCTTATGATTATCTGTAATCTTTTCTCTCAGCGGACTGAACAATGGCTAACTGCACTATTTCCTCTTCAGTATGTATTGATTTCAGATGATAAGGGTCGCCACACTGTGACCACACTGTGACCACAGCAGGGTGCAAATACATAGGGATACAATACCCCAGCTTTGGGGGCAGGGGGTCAAATATAGAAGGATTAAGCTAAGCCAATTAATGCCTAATTCAATCCTTCTTTATTTGATCCCCCCACCCCCCCAAAAAAGTGGAAGATTGTACCCTTGTGTATTGGCACCCTGCTGTGGTCACAGTGTGGCGTCCTTTATCAGCTGAGACCAATGCACTGCTGCTGTGGTAGAAATAAATTGAAACAGTGCAATCAGCCATTGCTCATTCAGATGAGATAAACGACTGCAGATAAATGATAAAATATTAATGGCGGACCAATACAAAGAGTGAGATATCGCATATCATACCCCATGGAGAGGCCAAACATTTTTTGAAACTAGGCTTTCATTTGAAGCACTTTCAAAACGTAATCGATGGGATTGCGCTCACGGGCTCGGGGGCGACAACAGATATGAACGATTGCCACACGATCCCTATAAGCATTAACGTTTTCTCCAATAAAATAAATCTGGACCAATAGCACATGTGTATGGTTGAATGCATGCGGCCAGCATTTTTTTTTATTTGATGTACCATTGCTATGATGCCATTCTTAATAAGTGTCGGCCCGGTCTTTTTTCCAGGATAAAACTTACCAAAAGAGACTGAACATCGCTTTCGTTTAATAATGCACATAGATGTATAAGCACATTGTCTATTTCTAATGTCCTACTGACTCTCGCCCGTCTATATATTTATTCTAATTTAAAAAGGTGAGATAAAAATTAATGTAATGCAAAGAAAAAAAATTCATTTACAAATTTTATTCATGTCGCTTATTTTATAAACTACAAACGTTTTGTTTACACAGTTTTCAGATAAAAAAAGAGACGCATACAGTATGTATGTCAAGTCTCATCTAATAGGACCAGTGTCTAGTCTTATCTAATAGGACCAGTGTCTAGCCTCATCTAATAGGACCAGTGTACAATCTCATCTAATAGGACCGATGTCTAGTCTCATCTAATAGGACCGGTGTCTAGCCTCATCTAATAGGACCGGTGTCTGGCTTCATCTAATAGGATCAGTGTCCAGTCTCATCCAAGAGGACCAGTGTCTAGTCTCATCTAATAGGACTAGTGCCCAGTCTTATCTAATAGGACCGTTGTCTAGTCTCATCTAATAGGACCAGTCCAGTCTCATCTAATAGGACCATTGTCTAGTCTCATTCAAGAGGACCAGTGTATAGTCTCATCTAATAGGACCGGTGTCTAATCTCATCGAATAGGACCGGTGTCCAGTCTCATCTAATAGGACCAGGGTCTAGTCTCATCTAATATGACCGGTGTCCAGTCTCATCTAATAGGACCAGTGTCTAGTATCATCCAAGAGGACCAGTGTCTAGTCCCATCTAATAGGACTATTGCCCAGTCTAATCTAATAGGACCGTTGTCTAGTCTCATTTAATAGGACCAGTCCAGTCTTATCTAATAGGACCAGTGTCTAGTCTCATCCAAGAGGACCAGTGTCTAGTCTCATCTAATAGGACCAGTGCCCAGTCTCATCTAATAGGACCGTTGTCTAGTCTCATCTAATAGGACCAGTGTCTAGCCTCATCTAATAGGACCGGTGTCTTATCTCATCTAATAGGACCGGTGTCTAGTCTCATCCAATTGGACTGGTGTCTAGTCTCATCTAATAGGACCGGTGTCCAGTCTCATCTAATAGTACCGTTAACCAGTTTTATTTATATGACCGGTGTCCAGTCTCATCTAATACGACTGTTGTCCAGTCTCATTTAATACGATCGGTGTCCAGTCTCATCTAATACGACCTGCGTCCAGTCTTATCTAATATGACCGGTGTCCAGTTTTATCTAATACGACCGGTGTCCAGTCTCATCTAATAGGACCACTGTACAGTCTCTCATCTTATTGAATAGGTATCCAGTCTTGACAAAACAACTGATGGAAGAATTAATGAACGAGCACCTTTCTTATCTACATGTTTTGCTACATAAACAAACATCGCCTGTGTACCCGAATGTGGACTTATCTGTAACTTGATTATTTTCCGAGGCAATATTTATCTCATCACCGGGTTGTTGACACAATATGTTTTCTTGTCTAAAGAGAAACTGAATATTTGCTAATGCTACTGTAAGGTTGTCATAAACTGACTAATGTCAAAACAATAAATATTTCGAAAAACGCCAGAAAATTGTCATCAAATTTGGTTTTGTGAATCGTTAAATTTTTGGACTTTGTTTGCATTTCAAATTTTCGGATTCCAGTCTCCAGATTCTATCATTCAGAGACAATTTTCTGAGGAAGTGGTGATATTTTCTGACGAATAGTGTCAAAAAAATAAAACAAACTAACTAACACTGCACAAAATTACCGTTTCCTTGAGACATGACAGACAATGGAAACAGTGCGAAAATAAAATATCAAAGATTAGCAACAGAGAGTCCTGACCAAGTACCGAAACCTTCAACAATGGCCAGATCGTCCTTATACATGGCGTGTCGTGTCATACTGTACCTGATCAAACTGGTTGTTTTGCGATTCTGGAAACTGTGAATGTCCGCATACCTCATTATTCTGCTTCTTTTCTGGTTCTACGGTCCATGGTCCATGGGATAAGGGGATGTGCCTTCTTTCTGTTTTGATTGATTTAATTAACACTTGGTAATGACTAAGAGTAAGTTTAATGAGTTGCTTTTGCTCTTTTTGTAGTAGTTAGTTTTTCATATCATATTTAAATTGACATTTAGCTTGTTGGGATCAAATTTAGGTATGAATGTATTAAAACAAATTAGTAACGTCTCTTTTACAATATCCAATATTGTTCAAATTGATCAAGTATTGTTAAAATTTTATTAGTACATTAACTGACACATGAGTTACGGCTCTTAAAAAAACGTTGTAGATAAAGTTGTTGGACAATTAGCAGATACTCTATGACTTAAGTATTCTATTTTTGAAAGAAAATAGCTCGAAACCTTTGTGTATCAATAACTTTTTTATCGCAGTTGTTGTATTATCTATCGTTTAAAAATCGTTGTTACGAATTAGCATGTGTTGTTTCCCTACCGAAGACATACAAGAGCGTGAAAATCAAGTTATACAGACTTTGAATAACCATACAATCAAATTGATGTTGACATACGGCCACATTGGAATCTTTCTATTCTCTCCATTTATTGTTAAGAGCGATTGCCACCACCATTTGTCACGCATAGACAGTATGGGTATTAATTGTTTGCACTGTAGAGTACATTGCTAAGTAATGCATGCATTAAATTCTGAGCAAGTGTCAGCGGCCTCCATGTTTAGATTCAATCGTCACAGAACTTGAGTTATCCAGGTTATATCAGTATTTCTACCGACGAAACTACCCATATTTTGTTATACAAACGAACATGAATTGCTAATATTATTCTCAGTAATGGAAAACCCCAGGCCCCATTATTATTGATAGTTTTAATTGAATATATATTTGTATTAGTCTTACATATTTGTCTCATATACTGATTTGTTCACTGTTTCTGACTGTAACATGCAAGCGTAAAAGTTCTTGGAATTCATACAGATATTCACTTAACATTGTCTTCCCATGTATGTGCATACCATTTATACAGTAGTCCGACCTGCAAGATATTAAATATTTCTCATTAACTCTTTCTGGTGATATTTAAAAATAGTTTAAGTACATTTTGCCAGTCCAAAATCAAAAATGTTGAACCGTTCAAATAGCCGATAAATCAATCTCATCATGTTATTTATTGTTCAGCAGTCATAACATAAATGCACATTTAATTCCTTTAAATATCAATGTATTATTCAAGAACAACATTTCTATATCGACACACTCTACATGTAAACATACGGCACATATAGTACATACGTCAATGGAATGCATTCATAATACAAAGTACGTAAATGATGAATATGGCAACATTTATCAGTACAAAAATACATCAACATCACGAAGTGTACAAAATATTTGTACGTGCTGTGTGAAGTTAATCAAATAATACCACATGCTATTAATATAGTGTAATACACGTAGTAATGGCGTGACTGTGTAATTAATAAACTAATTATCAACCTTAGTGAACTAACTGATCACAAAGCTTTTACCTTTAACAAAATATTTTATATTTCAAAATTTAACATCACGCACAAAAAAACTGTTACTCCACTTATATTTTTAACCACTTATAAGACGCATCACACGTCTGACGTGCCAATTAGCGGCATTGTTTGTATCGTGTCGCCGCAGAGATTCCTCGTAGTAATGTAACGCCCCTTGATAGTTTCCTTCCATTTCATAGCAGTGACCAAGCAGGTTCAGTGCAGTCTCATGGTGATACATGTTGATTGCATTTCTTGGATCACATATATAAGTATTGAGTACTCCCATTGCATGTAACTGTTTGTCACGGTCACCGAGTCCACCATACGTGAGATACTGTAGATAGTGGAGGAACGGACGAGCATCCACCTCTGCACAGTCCATCCACTGTTTGTCAATGTGATTTCTCTGTGCAACTTCCTCTTCAGTCATGCCACGATTCATTTCAAACCCCAATATATGTGGAGCGCAATACGCTTCTTGCCTTTGAAATTTCACACATAATGCGAATGGAGGTTCACCGAAACCGTTGTCACAGTGACCTGATATCATGTTTCCAAACACCTGGAGATCCCTATCTCCTTCTATATATCGACATCCACACACAGCCTTGATCTTACTGTGATATCTCCTCTCTACGTCGTCCAACACTGCAGCTGCTGAAAGTAACTGCCCACTGCAGTATAACACAGAAGCCAGTTTTAAACGAGTAGAGGCTACGTCCGTGTCTAAAAAATATTGGAAACGCCTTGTAATCTCACTGAAGTCAACATTCCCTAATCGTATAAATGTAGACGCTTTTAGCGAATTTCGTAATGTGAACAGGTGTTTAGCCCATTCAAATGCAGCTGGCTTTAATATGACATTCTTGCAGTCGAGAGTAGTAGTGCCTAGCATACATGTTATATCATTTTCGATGTTTATTCCTGAATGTTGATGTGTTACAATTCTTAAGCGTATAAGAAATATCCTCCAACGTTCGAATTCCAGCAATAAGCTGATACTGTTACGTAACGATACACGTCCAAGTTCTCCAGCTCGTCCTATTTCCCGTATACCACACGCTCGCAACCGGCACCCTAGATTATCTATATCAATATAAAATACATCATGTAAATCGTTCTTTATCAGAAAGTCCACATACTCTACAAGGCGTCTCTGCTGCCTCTTAGAGAGTTTCCCGTCAAACAAATTCACTCCTGAAATGATATAATGCGGAAACCTTCCCAAAAGCAGCCATTTCCTCAATGTTTGTAAACATAACAGAATAAGAAACATAAGGTTATGGTCCTCCCACAAGGAAAGGTGTGTTCTTTCTATTGTGTAAAACATTATAGTTTTACAATGAAAACTTGTGATACCATCTTCCACGATTTTAGCGAAAAGGGCTTTTTTAATTAATTTTAAAACAATATAACATTTAATCTGTGTCATGTTGAAACTAAATATCAACATTCGTTCTATAAGGTTAGGTGACATTCGCCACTCCTCGCGTTTGTAATCACTATCCGGGTGACCAGCGGGTACCAGGAAACATGGAGCTACCCGTGCAGCTTCTAGTAGCTGCGTAGACGGCCAGTGTCTCGGTCTTCTGCTGTCTATCCAGTGTTGTATTTCAGGTAGAGGTTATCGAACGTGAAATGCCCGTACAATATCCCAGTTGGTCATACCACTCACAGAAGGTCCACGTTTGGTTACCTCACAAAGACTTTTTAGCAGATCCTCTGTTTCCTGTTTCCATCGTTCAGAGCTGAATAGTACTTGATCAGGACCTTTCCTTACATACAGGTGATCATAAACATGAGTCACCGGCTCCGGCGTGTCAGACCTGATGAGTTGTAACAAGTACTGTTGTGGAGGAGTAATGTCGTCATGGAGCATCAGAAGGTTACGCATCCCGGCCTTCCAGTCTCTCCAGTCTGTCATGATATTCATATTGTTGTCACTCAATAGGAAATCGATATCGGACTGGAGATCGGGCGTGGTGGTGCCTTCTGATTGGCTCCCGAAATGGAAACATTCCAAGTTCTGTCCCTGAAGATGTCTTGACACCGTTTCCATGCACTCTCTCCATATAAATGTCCCCATACGCTTCCTTACAGTGTCTGTACCGGCTCCAATGTCATCCAGTGCTTCCGACATCCGGATAGAAAGGTCTGCGAAGTAATCTGGAATCTAGTTGTAAATATATAATCAATACAGAAGTGTGTTGATTGTTGTTAAGTTATCATCAAAGTGACAAAATATATCGATGCTAAATTTCTTATCATTTGTATGCATTACGTAACATACAAATGGAAAAAAATATTGTTGTACTTGATATAAACACTGTTGTATTGTTGTTCGTCTAAAATAAAATAATCGTATTATACCTCTTTATAGTCGTTATTTGACAATAATGTTGAAAACATACACTATGTGTTTCCAAAGGATAATAGTAAGAACTTATTAAACGGCAAAGCCGTGCCGGAAGTGGTTATTGGCACGATATTTGGAGTGTCAATAACCACTTCCGGAACGGCTTTGTCGTTTAAACAGTTGTTTATTATGTACCACCGCTATTATCTTTCAAAATAAAAACAAAACTCGTGTTACTCAATTTTTCAACACCGTAAAGACCGCGGAATTATTAATATTGCACGCACGTAAATTATTCAGACAAAGGAGAGATTGCGTCATTTCGCGCACGTTAATTTTGGCGAGTTATTTTGCACTCGCGCAAATAGATATAACCGGAACTACAAGTACTGGCACAATAACTAAAGGTTTTGTTTTCCTGTATAAAGTTGTTACAATTTGTAGTAAGGTAGATACTTGATTGTTTTATTGGACGTCACAAAATGCATTAATATTTTTTACATAAGAAAAATTTAACTTATGATTGCTCTGTATTCAAACTTTAAAACTAAAACCTGCGAAATATCACTTTTGGCTAGTGTTATGTTGCGAATACAGGTATGATTATAGATCTTTTGGGAAAGAAGTCGTTTATGTTGATCGGCAGACTATTTTCTTCATGTTTGGTCTCGGATATGCGTATATTTGGAGATTTAGTTCTCATACCATATGTATATTTCAAATGCTATTATCAGGTTTGTATTTGTGCTGAAATATCTAAAATTCACAAATAATGAATCTTGAAAAATATAAACAACAATTAAATGAGAAAAAAAAGGTAATGACGTCGACGGTGATCAAACCTACGTTCTCAGGATAAAACTTTTGGCGATGTTCCACTGTTCTATATTGAGTTAATTTAAACTTCCGTCAATGAGGTTAGATTTCAGCACGCATAGGTTTGTATCTTCTGACGGATTACGTATCTTTGTAGAGATATGTGGTCACCGAGAACTTACTGGTTTTATATTTTATGTCAAACCGGTAGGTTACCTCTCGAGGTAAGACTGAAATAACCTGAGGAGGTCATGTGTGCCCAATGTCTGACCTTTTTCACTAGGCTAAATATGCTAAGTTGGTAGTTATATCACAAGATATCTGCAGCATTTATCTCCGTAATCTCTGAATTGTCTCTTTAATTTCAGTTTCAGTGAAAAACCCAAACTATCAAGGGTATTACTGTCACACCTGGTAGTTTGAACTTCTAACAATTAATAATGCCTTAGTTTCAAAAAATCACTGCACTTGAAGAATTTTTATTTGATGGCTATAATGGTAGTTACATAAAAGCCTCTCAATACTGTCTTATGTATGGTCTGTAAAATCAGCAATTCAGATAAGATAATAATAAATATATGCAACAGCACGTTCTATGTGGCAAGACATTATTTCAAATATAAGTGTAAATGACGTTTCTGGTGTCAATGGATTGGTGTAAACAATCAGTAACTTAGGCGTGAAACAAATTAAGTTTGTTTCAGGTTACCCGACCTATCCTAACAAATGCCCCGACCATAGAACATTTTATTGAGTGGGGGTCAGATATGTTTTTGTTTATTTTACTTTTTTCCAATAATTGAATGTTTTTGGATAAATAAGTGTTTTGTTTTGATAGCATTAACTTTAAACCAATCTTTTATGATATTGGAGACATATTTTGAATATTTTTTCAGTCTTAGAATATTCCACTTGACCATTCACTAAATAAAAAAATAATAAAAAATAGTTCCCTACCTATCTACCCTAATTTTTTGGGGCATGTAACCTTAAACAAACATATTTTTTACGCCTTACACCGATTTGCATTGAACACGCACAATAAGTATGTAACCAGAAACACAATCGAAAACATGTTGAGAGTTATACCTCCATATTTGGTGATTTTGACAACGTCTGGTGTTCGCTCGCCTCGATGGATCAATATCACTGCGTGTTTTTTTTTGCCACGAGCAGTACGCTTCGAATATGGAACATGTACCTTGATGAAAATAAAATATATATTAAATACATAATAGGGAGTTAAATACGGACGAATATGATTTTGAGCGTTTTGCTTCAGTTTAAATGAAGTTCAATGATTGGTAACTTGTGTCCTTACATTTCCACTTTATCTCAGTTCATTACACGCTGTTTGGCTAACGTCTGTAGCACGATCATTATTATTTTCAGACTTTGCACAACTATTTATATCCAAATAACCATTTATACAATTAAGGAGGCAAAGCAGAAATATAAATTGCTTTTCGTGTGTTATTTTAGATAACCAATATGATTTCTTTGAACCGGAAGCATTTATCCAATAATGTTGGCAATATATTTTTTAATCATAACTGCTTGACAAGTGTTATGGGTAAATAACTTTAAGCTTGAAATTACATGTATATGTTTTCCACATACTTTACGAAACGATTACAAACCAGCTTTTTTCTTGTCCCTGTTTCCCGAGTCAAGGCCGACAACTCACGTTGAACTTCCTCAGTCCTGTGAGACCCAACTTAACTTTCTTCCATCTTACGCAACCTGTACATATTCACACTGACTTTCATGTGTCCATACATGTACTTTTTAGGTTGTTTTATATTTTAATCAATCGATTGACTTGTAAATAAGTGTAAGCTGCTCTTGTATTTTGGGTGAAATGGGAAGAAGTAACACATTATTTATATTTATTCTTTGTTGATGATTGGTTCATGCTGCTTATAAATCCGCAATAAAACATTTTACAAATATATTCTACACTTCAACAAATTTTAAAACGAAAGTATATGAATTATTTCCGACTTACAATGACAAAAATTAGGAATAGTGACCAGTAGAAATTATACATCAATACAATACCCAAATGTATTTTACTTTATATATTTAATTTATATACATAATGAGTTATTGTTCTTTCGCTATACATTTATATCTGAATCCAAATCGGAACAGCAAACATTAATTCTGAATAACACACATAAATATTATAAGCATAAGTAACTGTAAAGGAATTTTTCCACATGCTTTCGAATATTTGCTAAGACAATAATTAGTCAAAGTGTCAATTCTTATGACAAATAATCAAGAAATGATTCAAATTAAACCACACTTTCCATTGTTTTTACTATTTAATAAATGTTATTAGTCGATGTCGAGACACGTTTTCCTTTTTATTTCTTAAAGGGACCTCGTCACAGATTGGAAAATTGACAATTATATTTTTTTACTTTCCCTATCGATTAACAGTATACACTTATCACGTGGGTGTTCGGCGAACAGTTAAAACTGTTGTCCCTCGGTGTCGGGATAAGTTTGAACAGTTTTCCGAGGACGCCATTATATAACCACTGACGTCTCAAGTAAAATCCTTCCTGAGTGTTTGCAACTTTAAC